>CM075991.1:13849469-13906078 GCA_038087875.1 Malacoraja senta
AGGCCCCACAGAAGCCTGGGGCTCGCCTGGATCGGGCACCCGCTCATCATACCTCGAGCGTGGACTGGACTCTGAAAATGGCGCCAAAACATGGCGCCTCTTGCACGCAGGCTCAGTGGACTATTTGTGTACAATTTGCTAATCGGGGGTGTGCTTAGGTACGGCAATACTCTGCTGGACTGTTTGTAAGAACATAATTTCTCTGTGTGTTTGCACTTTGCACATGTGACTGTAAACGTTCCAATGAATCGTTGAACTTGCCTGTGAAGGGTCAAGAGTGTTATATTGTCATATGTCCCTGATCATATATATATATATACACACACACACATGCACACATACAGACACACAAAAATAACAATAGTAGTGCAATAATAACAATCTAATCTATTGTAGTTCAGAGTTTATTTGGAGGTTGTGGTGTTTAATAGCCTGATGGCTGTAGGGAAGAAGCTGCTCTTGAACTTGGACGTTACAGTTTTCAGGCTCCTGTACCTTCTACCCGATGGCTGGGGTGAGATGAGTGTGTGGCCAGGGTAGTGTGGGTCTCTGATGATGCTGGCTGCCTTTTTGAGGCACCGACTCCGGTAGATCCCTTCGATGGTGGGGAGGTCAGTATCCACGATGGACTGGCCAGTGATCACAACAGTTCAGTGTTGTGGAAAGGGGTGAGGATATACAAGGCAATAAATCATCTCCAGAATATTACTGTGTGTTGCTCTCAATCAGGGCACTTGTGGTCCTGTGATCGGTGCTGGGCCCATCACTGTTTGTGGTTGATATCAATGATACACGTCACCCATCCACGTTCTCCACAGATGCCGCCTGACCCGCTCAGTTACTCCAGCACTGAAGAAGGGATGAGCACTTTGTGTAACTTTGTCAGCATCTTAGTGGCGACTCTTTTGTGCACTTTGTACGCACAGACAAAGATTTTCACTGCAACTAGCTAGGTACACGTGACTATCAGGTACCACCATTATCATCACCTCTAACACCAAGGAGGACAAAGGTGGCAGGCACATGGAACACCACCGCCCACAGGTTCCCCTCCAACTCACACACCATCCCGACCAGGAAATATAATCACTGACTGTCACCACATCTAAATCTCAGAACTCCCTGTAGAAACAATGAGCTGCTGATGCTGGTGTACACACAAGAGCACAAAGGGCTGGAGTAATTCACTGGGTCAGGCAACATCTCTGGGGAACATGGATAGGTGATGTTTCGGGTCGAGATCCTTCTTCAGACTGATTGTAAGGGAGGGGGGGGGGGGAGGAGGACGAAAGGAAGCTGGAAGAGCGGAGAGGGAGGACAAAACGTGGCAGGTAACAGGTGAACATAGGTAAGGTCGGGAGAACGTTCCCGACCCAAAACATCATCTATTCATGTTCCCCAGAGATGATGCCTGAACCGCTGAGTTACTCCAGCACTTTGTGTCTTTTTTCCCCAAGAACTCCCTATCTGACAGCACTGCGGAAGCATTTTCACCAGAAGGACTGCAGCAGTTGATCATAAGGTCATAAGTGATAGGAGCAGAATTATGCCATTCGGCCCATCAAGTCTACTCCACCATTTAATCATGGCTGATCTATCTCTCCCTTCTAACCCCATTCTCCTGCCTTTTCCCCATAACCCCTGACACCCGTACTAATCAAGAATCTATCTATCTCCGCCTTAAAAATATCTATTGACTTGGCCTCCACAGCCTTCTGCGGCAAATAATTCCGCAGATTCACCACCCTCTGACTAAAGAAATTTCTCCTCATCTCCTTCCTAAAAGAACGTCCTTTAATTCTGAGGCTGTGACCTCTGGTCCTAGACTCTCCCACTAGTGGAACCACCTGTAAGACGTGGATAAAGAAGGTTCACCCCCAAATCCTAAGAGAAAATAGGGATGAACAATAAATGCTGGCCTCACCTGTAATGGTCACCTAATGAACAACTGTACAGGTAGCAGCTGTGGTTTGTTTACCATTAGACTTAAGACTTTAAGGCTGTTATCAGGCAACTGAACCATCCTACCACAACCAGAGAGCAGTGCTGGACTACTATCTATCTCTTTGGTGACCCTCGGACTATCCTTGATCGGACTTTGCTGGCTTTACCTTGCACTAAACGTTATTCCCTTCTCATGTATCTGTACACTGTAAATGGCTCGACTGTAATCATGTATTAGAAACATAGAAACATAGAAACATAGAAATTAGGTGCAGGAGTAGGCCATTCGGCCCTTCAAGCCTGCACCGCCATTCAATATGATCATGGCTGATCATCCAACTCAGTATCCCGTACCTGCCTTCTCTCCATACCCTCTGATCCCTTTAGCCACAAGGGCCACATCTAACTCCCTCTTAAATATAGCCAATGAACTGGCCTTGACTACCCTCTGTGGCAGAGAGTTCCAGAGATTCACCACTCTCTGTGTGAAAAAAGTTCTTCTCATCTCAGTTTTAAAGGATTTCCCCCTTATCCTTAAGCTGTGACCCTTTGTCCTGGACTTCCCCAACATCGGGAGCAATCTCCCTGCATCTAGCCTGTCCAACCCCTTAAGAATTTTGTAAGTTTCTATAAGATTCCCTCTCAATCTCCTAAATTCTAGAGAGTATAAACCAAGTCTATCCAGTCTTTCTTCATAAGACAGTCCTGACATCCCAGGAATCAGTCTGGTGAACCTTCTCTGCACTCCCTCTATGGCTATAATGTCCTTCCTCAGATTTGGTCTTTGTCTTTCTGGTGACTGGATAGCACACTACAAAAGCTTTTCACTCTACCTCGGTACACGTGACAATAATCTAAACTGAACTTTAGAGATACAGCAGGGAAACAGGCCTTTCGGCCCACCGAGCCCGCGCCGACCAGCAATCACCCCGTACACTAGCATTATCCTACACACTGGGGACTAGTTACAATTTTACGGAAGCCAATTAACCTACAAACCCGCACGTCTTTTGGAGTGTGGGGGGAAGCTGGAGCACCCGGAGAAAACCCTCATGGTCACAGGGAGAGAGTACAGACTCTGTGCGGGCAGCACCTGTAGTCAGGATCGAACCCGGGTCTCCGGCGCTGTGAGGCAGCACCTCCGCCAACGTGCTGCAGACAAATCATCTTACGGACAGTTCTCAGGAGCAAACCCAGTGGCTGTCTGTACTCAAACAAATGCCACACAACACTGCAACTTTAAAGTCAGCTCTGTGAGTCACTGTATCGCCAGTAATGCAGCGTGAAGGCGTTTTGCAGGGGGTGCACATCCCTGCATGGTGTCGTGCAACCATGCCTTAGTCCATTAGGACCAGTTGTCTGTGTTCTTAGATTCCACGTCTTCAAGACCTGTCCAGCTGGGTCACACGATGTATCAGAATGAGACTGCTTTAACACTCATGTGTAGACTTACCCACTTCACCCAGAGAGTTGTGAATCTGTGGAATTCTCTGCCACAGAAGGCAGTGGAGGCCAATTCACTGGATGTCTTCAAGAGAGAGTTAGATTTAGCTCTTAGGGCTAACGGAATCAGGGGATATGGGGAGAAAGCAGGAACGGGATACTGATTCTGGATGATCAGCCATGGTCATATTGAATGGCGGTGGTGGCTCGAAGGGCCGAATGGCCTACTCCTGCACCTATTTACTATGTTTCTATGTTTCTAAACACAGATGAGAACTCAGGGCCAAAGACTCTTCGCCACTTTAATTGCATCGTCAAACCAATGCTGTTTTTAATTTGCTCGCTATTCGCTCCCTGAAATTCTAAATCCTCTTGGAAAAATGTTTCCACCCTGTGCAAACCCAGGTTGTTCTCACTCGAGGCAAGGTGGCGCAGCGGTAGAGTTGCTGCCTCACAGCGCCAGAGACCCAGGTTCGATACTGACCACGGGTGCTGTCTGTACGGAGTTTGTACATTCTCCCTGTGACCGTGTGGGTGTCCTCCGGGTGCTCCGGTTTCCTCCCACATTCCCACTCCCAAGACGTGCATGTATGTAGTTTAATTGGCTTCTGTAAATTGTCCCTAGTGTGTAGGATAGAACTAGTGTATGGGTGAAGGTGATCGCTGGTCGGAGTGGACTCGGTGTGCGGAGGGACCTGTTTCCACGCTGTATCTCCACGCTGTAAGTTAGGGCTAAAGGAATCAATGGATATGGGGAGAAGGTAGGAACAGGGTACTGATTCTGGATGATCAGCCATGAAGGGGCCGAGTGGCCTACTCCTGCACCTATTTTCTGTGTTTCAGAAGTGGAGCGGAGATCGGATCGGATGTCCCCTTCGAGACCTTTTACTGGCAGAACGATGTAGTACAAAGAGGGAAAGTTTGCAAAACGCAGGTGTTTCCTGCCAGAGTCTGTGTCGTGCTAGTTCCCAACATCAAACACCATGCAAGTCACCAACGTGAACCTCTCGCAGCTGAAGAGCAGGTGGAGATCTGAAACAAGACAGAAGCAGCGACACAACTTGCATCTAAGGTTCCACGCAGTCAGCCATTAATTCGCAGGCAATTATTTAATGCCGGCTAAAAATGGAAACTTCAAAGGTGACCTCTACAGTCACAAAGCTCGATTGTAAGTCTGAAGAAGGGTCTCGCCCCGAAACATCACCTATTCCTTCGCTCCATAGAAGCTGCCCCCACCCGCTGAGTTTCTCCAGCATTTTAGTCTAAACTCGATTGTAAGGTACAGGAAGGAACTGCAGATGCTGGCTTAAACTGAAGACAGATACAAAAAGCTGCAGTAACTCAGCAGGTCGGACAGGATCTCTGGAGAAAAGAATAGTCTGAAGAAGGGTCTCGACCCAAAACGTCACCAATTCCTTTTCTCCAGAGATGCTGTCTGAGCCGCCGAGTTACTCCAGCTTTTTGCGTCTATCTTCGATTGTAACAATTCCGCTGACTGGTTGGCACGCAACAAAAGCCTTTCACTCTACCTCGGTTTGCAATCGTTATTGTGCCAATGTATGGAAGCTGAGTTGGAATTCCATTGCCTTTCCTCAGTGTTCCTTCATCAGGGACACAGTCCAGACCAGGAGGGACTCAGTCAGAAGTTGATTTCAGTTTAGTTTAGAGATACAGCGCGGAAACAGGCCCTTCGGCCCACCGAGTCCGCGCTGACCAGCGATCCCCGCACACTACACACACTCTACGGACAACTTACAATTTTACCAAAGCCAATTAGCATACAAACCTCTACGTCTTTGGAGTGTGGGAGGAAACCGGAGCACCCGGAGAAAACCCACGCAGGTCAACGTACAAACTCCGCACAGACAGCACCAGAGGGTCAGGATCGAACCCGGGTCTCTGGAGCTGTGCGGCTGCGCCAACGTGCCACCCTGAGTGAGTGAGTGAGGCGAGGTGGGACGGACAACACTAATGTACCTACAGCGCACCATGCACCCACCACAGCTGAAATTAGCCTGCTACTGAAAAGGGTTGAACACGGAATTATAGAGCTCCACGCCGGCGATCCAGGCCCGTTGGCCTAGTGTGTCCACACAAACATTCAAACATGCATTGACATCAATCATCCCAGATTTGACCACTTATCGTCACATTAGGGACAATTTACAAATTAATCAACCAGCCTGGGTAGCTCAGTCTTTTAAAAGCATCAAACTTTTAATCTGATTGGTCCAGGGTTCAAGGCCAGAGACCCGGGTTCAATCCTGACTGTACGGAGTTTGTACGTTCTCCCCGTGGCCTGCGTGGGCTTTCTCCGGGATCTCCGGTTTCCTCCCACACTCAAAAGACGTGCAGATTTGTAGGTTAATTGGCTTGGTATAATTATTAATTGTCCCTAGTGTGTGTAGGATAGTGTTGGTGTGCGGGGACTGCTGGTCAGGGTGGACTGGGTGGGCCGAAGGGCCTATTTCCACATTGCACCTCTACTCTAAACCAACCCCAAATGTCTCTGGAGCACCAGGATGAAATGAATGTAGTCACAGCAAGAGTGATCAAATTCCAGAGTCAGGATCGAACCTGACATCAGGATTGATGTAGATTGGTGTAGATGTCGGGATAGTACAGGACCTCGGTGAGACCGCATTTGGAGTATTGTGTTCAGCTTTGGTCACCCTGCTCTAAGGATGTTGATAAGTTGGAAATTGTGCCGAGAAGATTTTGAAGGAGAGGTCGTGCAGGCTCGGACTTTACTCCTTGGAGCACAGGAGGATGAGGGCTGATCTTATAGAGGTGTATAAGATTATGAGGGGAATAGATAGGGCGAACGCACAGAGGAGGGGCATCAAGAACCATATGACATAGGTTTAAGGTGAAAGGGGAAAGGTTTAATAGGAATCTAAAGGGCAACTTTGTTGCACACAGGGTGGTGGGTGTACGGAACGAGCTACCAGAGGAGGTGTTTGAGACGGGTGCTATAACGACATTTAAAATACAGTGGGCAGGTATATGGATAAGAAAGGTTTAGAGGGCTACGGGGCAAATGTGACTGTGGGCCTAGTGTAGATGGGGCATCTTGGTCGGCATGGGCAAGTTGGGCCGAAGGGCCTACTTCTGTGCTGTATGACTATGACTTTCTAACCTGCATTCCTGGAGCAATGGGACATCTACTAGCAACATTACTGTGCCATCCTGTACGATGTACGTCCTGAGTTTGAATGAGATCACATTGTCACTGGTAACTTCAGTATAACCGTTTAGAAACAGCAGTATGTACATTGTATAGTATTTCATGAAATTGGTTGCGTTGCTGCTTGTACAGTGAGCTGATACACACTGCTCGCATCTTGTAATCATGCAATTTGCATTATTTAGACTCATACTGGAACAAACTACACTAATATACTGTAGCCGAACATACACAATATTACACAATATAGGGCGGCACGATGGCGCAGCGGTAGAGTTGCTGCCTTACAGCGCCAGAGACTCGGGTTCAATCCCGCGCTGTCTGTATGGAGTTTGCACGTTCTCCCCGTGACCTGCGTGCGTTTTCTCCGAGATCTTTGGTTTCCTCCCACACTCCAAAGATGAACAATTTGTAGGTTGGTTGATGGCTTGGTGTAAATGTAAAATTGTCCCGAGTGTGTGTTGGATAGTGTAAAGGGCCTGTCCCACGGGCATGCGCCTCCATGCAGCAAGCTCGACCTAACGTGGTCGCTTGAGCCGTACGGCCTCGCGGGGCCAGTCCCACTTCCATCGCCGGAGACGTATGGAGTTGTGCGGAGCTGGTCCCGACATCGCGCGGGGCTCCGAAAAACTGACCGTGTTCAAAAATTCCGCGCGGCAACAGCCTGCCGGCCCGACGCCGTACGCACCGCCTCGACGCCGTACGCACCGCCTCGACGCCATACGCCGCGTCTTGAGGCCATACATCACGCGCGAACTTTCCGCTTCACTCACTCGACCTCCGCGCGGCCCCCGCTTCCAGTTTGGTCGCGCTTGCTGCATGGAGTCGCATGCCCGTGGGACTGGCCCTTTAGTGTGCGGGGATCGCTGGTCGGTGCGGGTCCGATGGGCCGAAGGGCCTGTTTCCCCACTGTAACTAAACTAAACACAAACACAGGTACTGGAACCATGAAAGACCATTGAATGAAGGAGGGTAAAGCAATATTGGACGGTTTAGTTTAATTTAGAGATACAGCATGGAAACAGGCCCTTCGGCCCACGGAGTCCATGCTGATCACCAATCATCCCTTCACACTAGTTCCATGTTATCTCACTTTTGCACTCTGCATTTTAGAGGCAATTTTACAGAGGGCCAATTAACCTACAAACCCACTTGTCTTTGGAATATGGGAGGAGACTGGAGCACCTGAAGAAACCCACGCGGTCACAGGGAGAACGTGCAAATCCACACAGACAGCACCCAAGGTCAGGATCAAACCTGGGTCTCTGGCGATGTGAGGCAGCAGCTCTACCAGCTGCACCACCGTGTTAGATCGAAACATAACAGGAAACTGTTGCAGTGAAAGATGATTCTTTTTCAGTCTGGAGGAAGTGTACATTTAAGTTCCCTAGAGATAGGGTCAAGGGTCACTGCCTTCCCTAATGTGAATTGGTCTTGAACTTGGCTGCGGATGTTCAAATCTGCAGGTGACACAGAACTGAGAGATTCAGTGAACTATGAAGGGGAGTTATAGACTTTAAACAAGGAACTGCAGATGCTGGTTTACACCAAAGATAGATAGTCTTGCTTTCCTTTGAATGAAGATGGAATGAGTGAGGAGGGGGGGTGGGTTATCACCTGGCTCACAGCCAACAATGTACCATTGTGGGCTCATCCTTTCCTTGATCATCTTTCCTTGATTGCGTTAGATATAGCTCTTAGGGCTAACGGAATTAAGGGGTATGGGGGGAAAGCAGGAATGGGGTACTGATTTTGGATGATCAGCCATGATCATATTGAATGGCTCGAAGGGCCGAATGGCCTACTCCTGCACCTATTTTCTATATTCTTATGCTTCTATGTCTCTATCATCGTTACTTTTTTGCATATCTTTCATTCATTCGTTCTATATCTCTCTCTATCACTGTCTATATCTTTCTCTTCCCTTCCCCTGACTCTCAGTCTGAAGACGGAGTTGGACCCGAAACATCACCCATTCCTTCTCTCCAGAGATGCTGCCTGACCCACTGAATTACTCCGGCTTTTTGTGTCTCTCCTCACTTTTCCTTACTTTAATCTCTGGGATCTTGCACATCAGTCATCAAATAGTTGGTCAGATATGTGTTCGTTAAGGGCCTGTCCCACTTACGTGACTTTTTTTTGGCGACGGCCAGCACCCGTCATAGGTCGCAGAAAATTTCAACAGGTTGAAAATTCAGCAGAGACCAGAAAGACGCTACGACTCTTTGGGCGACTGAGGAGACTACTCACGACCATACAGGCGACACCCTGGCAACATGTCGCGGGGGTGAAGCCTGTATGGTCGTGAGTAGTCGCCCAAAGAGTCGTACCTTGTTCTGGTCGCCGCTTGGATTTTCAACGTGTTGCAAATTTTCGGAGACCTGTAACGACCTATGACGGGTGCCGGCAGTCGCCAGAAAACGTTGCGTAAGTGGGACAGGCCCTTTAAGGTTCCACAATGTTTGCAGATAAAACTGTAGTGAACAGCGCGCCCGTGGGAAAGACTTGGTCCTTGGCTGTACACACAAAATGCACAATGTGATAAGTTTTGGTTCACATTTAGGTTTATTATTGTCATGCTTATCAAGATACAGTGGAAAAAGGTTGTTCTGCATGCTATCCGGACAGTGCAATACATAATCAGATGTGCTATACATAAATACATTCAAGTCAATCTCAAATACAACAGGTAGAGCAAAGGGGAAGATACAGAGTGCAGAATATAGTTCTCAGCATTGTAGCACACCAGTTCCAGAGACAAAGTCCAATGTCCGCAATGGGGTAGAGGTGAATCGGACAGCAGCCTAGCTTATGGAAGGACCATTCAGAAGCCTGATAACAGAGGGGAAGAAGCTGTTCCTGAGTCTGGTGATGCGGGCTTCCAAGCCAATGTACGTTCTGCCGGACGGGAGCAGGGAGAAGAAGGAATGACGGGGGTGGGACATCTGTGATTATGCTGGCCGCTTTTCCATGGCAGCGTGAAGTGTAGGTGGAGACAGGGGGGGGGGGGAGTCTGGTGGAGCTTGCATTGTGAACTGTGCTTCTGGAAAATGGATTCTATTGATGGGACCAAATCTCAGAAATGGAGCACAGTGCTCAGTTGCAGGTGCGTACAAGCAAGGATTCCCACTTACAATCTGTTGAAGGTGTATTTGAGAACTTTCTTTAGTAGCTACGCATTTCCCCACAGAGCAGTAACGGTTGCGTACAAGATCTTGCCCGGCAGATGTGAAGAGTGGCTTCAAACTCCGCTGTTTACCTACCATGGTTACGGGTGTCAGGGGTTACGGGGGGGAAGGCTGGAGAATGGGTGTTGAGAGAGGAAGATAGATCATCCATGATTGAATGGCGGAGTAGACTTGATGGGCCGATTCTGTTCCTATCACTTCTGAACTCGGCAGAGGAAGCAGCGTGCAAGGAAAGCACTGAAGAGCAGCTGGGTGCTGTGGGAGACTAGAGTGCCTCTGTTCCCAATGCTGGCACTGCTGCCATGAGCCGACCCATTGCACTCATCTGTGAAGCAGCAATTCATCTTCACTGCCCCGGTGGCTAGCTGGGAATGGTCGCAGAAGGCCTTGTAGGAACAGGACTTGATCACACTGTCTGAGTACAAAGCACACACAAACACACACATAAGGATCTTATAGAAACATATACAATTCTTAAGGGATTGGACAGGCTAGATGCAGGAAAAATGTTCCCCATGTTGGGGCAGTTCAGAACCAGGGGTCACAGTTTAAGAATAAGAATAGGCCATTTAGGATTGAGATGAGGAAAAACGTTTTCACCCAGAGAGTTGTGAATCTGTGGAATTCTCCGCCACGGAAGGCAGTGGAGGCCAATTCACTGGATGCTTTCAAGAGAGAGTTAGATGAGCTCGGGGGGGGGGGGGGGGGGGTTGCCCCCCCACTACCCCCACATCAGTCTGAAGAAGGGTCTCTACCCAAAACGTCACCTATTTCTTCGTTCCATAGATGCTGCCTCACCTGCTGAGTTTCTCCAGCATTTTTGTCTACCTTCGATTTTTCCAGCATCTGCAGTTCCTTCTTAAACATTCTACATTTCCTTGATCATCGTCTGCTTTGATCTGCCATTTTCTCACCTCATCCTTCCATATCCCTAGTCTCCCCCTCCCCTGACCCTCAGTCTGAAGAAGGGTCTTGACCCAAAACATCACCCATTCCTTCTCTCCAGAGATGCTGCCTGTCCATATTCTCCAGAGATGCTGCCTGAGTGACTCCGGCACTTTGCATCTTTCTTTTAAACTAAGCTATTCCCCCTTTGTTCCTCTGTAAAGGAAAATAAGTTCAAGTCAAGTCAAGTTTATTGCCAAATTCACAAGTATCGTGAGGTAGAGGTACAATGAAGATCTTGCTTGCAGCCACATAGACTCAGACACAGATCTTGCTCACATAGATCTTGCTGACGGAACACATAGACTCAGACAATACACACAAAAATGTGGGTGAAATGGGGAAGGAATCCAGAAATCAGTGCAAAGGGACTTGGGAAGATTCCCAAAAAGTTAATCTGCAAGTTGAATCGGTAAAGAAAGCAAACTCAAGGCTAGCATTTATTTCAAGAGGGCTTGTGTACAAAAACAGGAATGTAATGCTGAGGCTCTATTTGGAATATTGTGAGCAATTTTGGGCCCCATATCTGAGGAAGGATGTGCTGGCTCTGGAAAGGGTCCAGAGGAGGTTTACAAGAATGATCCCAGGAATAAGCGGGTTAACATATGATGAGCGTTTGATGGCACTGGGCCTGTACTCGCTGGAGTTTAAAAGAATGAGGGGGGACCTCATTGAAACTTACTGAATAGTGAAAGGCCTGGAATAGAGTGGATGTGGAGGGGATGTTTCCAGTAAAATCACTCTGTAGATGAGCACAATCATAGATGGGGACAAAAGTGCTGCATTCTGTTGCTGCTGATCGGGAGTCAGGACCTTGCTGTGCGCAGCTCCCCAGGTAAACAAGCGGGGAAACGCAGCGCAGTGCGGTGGCTGTGACGGACAATGGCGGCCCTCTGTTCCCAACCCTGTTGCACTTACTTGGAGCTGTGATTGTGGAGCAGCCATCCGCAAACTGTGGGCAGAGCAGGGATCCCTGTTTGTTACAATCCTCCTCGTTCGATGCCACACACGTGTAGCATTTCAGGGCCTCGCCTGCATGCAACAAGAGGGGAGGCAAGCAGAAAACACAGAGGAACAGTTGTGTAAGAAGGAACTGCAGGTGCTGGTTGAAACTGAAGATAGACACAAAATGCTGGAGTAACAGGCAGCGTCTCTGGAGAGAAGGAATGGGTGACGTATTGGGTCGAGACCCTGGTTTAAACCGAAAATAGACACACACACATAGAAGGGTCTCGACTCAAACGTCACCCATTCCTTCTCTCCAGAGATGCTGCCTGACCTGCTGAGTTACTCCAGCGTTTTGTGTCTACTGAGGAACAGTTGGCAGATTGGTGTATTAGTGCCAGGTGAACCGAGATTCAGTGTAAAGCTGTGTAGGAAGGAACTTCAGCTGCTGGTGTAAACCGAGGATAGAGACACAATCATTGAAGGGTCTCGACCCCAAACGCCACACATTCCTTCTCTCCAGAGACGCTAACTGACCCGCTGAGATTTTGATTGCATGCTATCCAGTCAAATCACGCCATACAAGAAAGGACACCAAGTGCTGGAGTAACTCTGCAGAACATGGATAGCTGATGTTTCAGTCTTCTTCAGTCTGAATGGTGCCGACCTGAAATGTCACCTATCCATGTTCTCCAGAGACGCTGCCTGACCGGCTGAATTACTCCAGCAGTTTGTGTCCTTTTGTGCATCTGCAGTTCTTTGGTTTCAACTGTTTAAAAACCACATCCTGCACTGTTTTGTTTCTCTTGTTGCCCTGCCTGATCTACTGGAGCTTGCTATGATATGCATGGCTGGTACGCCAAGCAAAATATCTCATTGTGTCTTAGATACAGTAATAAACCAATGCACTTGTTATCACTACGCCATGGCACCACGGTGGCGCAGCGGTAGAGTTGCTGCCTTGCAGCGCCGGAGGCCCCGGTTCGATCCCGACCACGGGTGCTTGTCCGTACGGAGTTTGTACGTTCTCCCCGTGACCTGCGTGGGTTTTCTCCGAGATCTTCGGTTTCCTCCCACACTCCAAAGCCGTGCAGGTTTGTAGGTTATTTGGCTTGGTGTATGTGTAAAATTGTCCCTATTGGGTGTACGGTAGTGTTAATGTGCGGGGATTGCTGGTCGGTGCGGACTTGGTGGGCAGAAGGGCCTGTTTCCGCGCTGTTCCACTAAATTAAAAAAACGAAACCATGTGCTTAGGTTAGAACATAGAATAGATGGTAAATGCCCACATCTTCAGGTCACTGGCCTGGTGGTAGTCACAATGTACAGAGACACAGGCTACACAAGGCAGCTCTTGTAAACCTCTGGGCCTTCTTCGTCTGCGTTCCTTCTCTACTTAACACATAGAAAATGGGTGCAGGAGGAGGCCATTTGGCCCTTCAAGCCAGCACCGCCATTCATTGTGATCATGGCTGATCATCCACAATCAATAACCCGTGCCTGCCTTCTCCCCGTATCCCTTGATTCCGCTAGCCCCCAGAGCTCTATCTAACTCTTTTTAAAATTCATCTAGTGAATTGGCCTCCACTACCCTCTGTGGCAGAGAAAAGTTATTTTCTCATCTCAGTTTTAAATGGCCTCCCTATTTATTTTTTAGACTGTGCCCCCTGGTTCTGGACTCCCCCAACATTGGGAACATTCTTCCTGCATCTAGCTTGTCCAGTCCTTTTATAATTTGATGTTTGTATATATTTTATACTTTTATGTGTTTTATGCTCGTCATGGACCAGAGTACGTTCTCCCTGTGACCGTGTGGTGTTTCTTGTACAGGTTCATAGGGTAAATGGCTTCTGTGAAGTGTAAATGATCCCTAGTGTGTAGAATAGTGTGAGGGTTCATTGGTCGGCGCGGACTCGGTGTGCCAGAGGAACTGTTTCCACGCTGTGTCCCTAGAGGCCAAAGTCTAATGAAAGTGAAAGAGGTGGTATACAATTACAATATTTAAAAGCTATGTGGACAGCTTCATTGATAGGAACTGTTGGAATACAGATCATAGTACAGTGCATCACAGGAACTAGGCCTGAGGCCTACAATACATGCGGCAAACATGATACCAAGACCAAGTTTAGAAGGATGAGGGGTGGACCTCGTTTAAACCGCCTGCGGCCTACGTCATCTTGAAGCCGCGGCCTCCGGTAGGGAAGCACTGATTCGGGACTTACCTTGCCTGTACATCTGGCCGCCCGCAGCGGTGACTGCGGAGGTTTATGGTCCTGACCACGGGGAAAAATGGAGGAGGACTGACTAAACTTTGTGCCTTCCACCACAGTGATGAATGCTGTGGTGGATGTTTGTGTTAATTGTGTATTGTGTATTGTGTGTTCTTTTTTATTGTACCGCTGCTGGCAAATTCATTTCACTGCACTTCAGTGTGTATGTGACGAATAAATAATAATAATAATAATAATATCTTTTATTGTCATTGCACAGAGATACAACGAGATTTGCTGCGCAGCTTCCACCCGATGTAATAACTCAATTAGCTAAAAATTTAGACGCCCAGAAAAACAAGATTAAATTTTATTTTTTATTTTTTAAAGTAGTATAAAGTGCAAATATGTCAGTGCCGGGTCGATGTGCGACGTGACCATCCGAGGGAGACAGTCCATGGGGGGTGGGGGGCACTCAGCAGGGCCGGTTCAGAGCAGCTATAGCTCTGGGGATGAAGCTGTTCCTAAGTCTGGAGGTGCGGGCGTAGAAGGCCTTGTAACGTCTGCCGGAAGGTAGAAGTTCAAACAGACTATTGCAAGGGTGTGAGAAGTCTTTATGAATGCCGATGGCCTTCCTGAGGCACCATGTATAGTAGATGCCCTCCAAGGCTGGTAGCTGTGTCCCAATTATCTTCTGCGCTCTGTGGACGACCCGCTGAAGAGCTCTCCTCTCCGCCTCCGTGCAGCTGAGATACCACACAGTGATGCCATACGTTAGAATGCTCTCTGTGGTGCAGCGGTAGAACGTTGTCAGCAGCTGTTGGGGCAGACCAGTCTTTTTCAGTGTTCTCAGGAAGAACAGTCGTTGCTGTGCCTTCTTGACCAGCGCAGCGGTGTTGGTGGACCATGTGAGGTCCTTTGAGATGTGTGTGCCCAGAAACATGAAGCTGGACACTCTCTCCACACTGTCCCCGTGATCTGACTATTGACTGACTATTGACTATTTACTATTCCTAAACTTACCGAGTAGTGAAAGGCCTGGATAGAGTGGATGTGGAGAGGATGTTTCCACTAGTGGGAGAGTCTAGGATCAGAGGCCCAGCCTCAGAATAATAGGACGTACCTTTAGAAAGGAAATGAGGGGGAATTCCTTTAGTCAGAGGGTGGTGAAACTGTGGTGAACATTGCCACAGGAGGACAAGTCGGCGGAGATTGATAGATTCTGGATTAGTATGGGTGTCTCTGGAGAGAAGAAATGGGTGACGTTTCGGGTCGAGACCCTTCTTCCTACCCGAAACGTCACCCATTCCTTCTCCCCAGAGATGCTGCCTGTCTCGTTGAGTTACTCCAGCATTTTGTGTCTATCTTTGGTTTAAACCAGCATCTGCAGTTCCTTCCTTCACTAACTGGAAGATGCATACAAACACCTTGGTAGAATTAAATGCATAATTTAGTTTAGTTTAGATGCAGCATGGAATCAGGCCCTTCAGCCTATCGAGTCCATGCCGACAATCAATCACCCATTCACACTAGTTGTATGTTATCCCACTTTGTCATCCACTTTGTCTACACACTCAGGGCAATTTATGTAGACAAATTAACCTATAATTTCATTAGTACGGGCATCAGGGGTTATGGGGAGAAGGCAGGAGAATGGGGTTAAGGGGGAAAGATTGATCAGCCATGATTGAATGGTAGAGTTGACTCAATGGGCTGAATGGCCCATTTCTGCTCCTATAACTTATCAACTTATGAACTCCAAACCAGCATGTCTTTGGGATGTGGGAGGAAACCGGGGGTCCCGGAGGAAGCCCACGGGATCGCAGGGAGAACATGCAAACTCCACGCAGACAGCATCTGAGGCCAGGATCGAAGCTGGGACTCTGGTGCTGTGAGGCAGCAGTTCTACCCACTGCACCATCTTGTGAACAAATAATTTACTAACGTAGACTATCCTTGGGGTTTGGAGGGAGAGATAGATCAACCATGATTGAATGGTGGAGTAGACTAAATGGGCTGAATGACCTAATTCTGCTCCTATTTCTTCTGGTCCTTGATTATGTCTGACGCATCCAATGTTTCCATAGCAAACAGAATTATTGCCGGGCGGCAAACAGTGGCGCAGCGGTAGAATCGCTGCCTTACAGCGCCAGAGACCGGGTTCGATCCTGACGCCACTGGGATTTCTCTGAGATCTTCGGTTTCCTCCCACACTCCAAAGACGTGCAGGTTTGTAGGTTAATTGGCTTGGAATAAACGTAAATTGTCCCCTAGTGTGTGTACGGTAGTGTTAGTGTTAGCTGGTCGATGCGGACTCAATGGACCGAAGGGCCTATTTCCGCTGTATCTCTAAACTATAAATCTACAAACTATTAAAATCTACTCACTTCACACAGAAATCTACTGAACATTCACTTTCATGATTGAAGGTCATCATCACAGATATTTTCTTTAATGTACAAGTCAACGATGCCCATAATTAATTTCACTCCTCTTTTGATGTGGGTCTTTCATTCCAATGAGAACATTTCAAAAGCCTGGTGGCTTTCGAAGGTGAAAGCTTTTTGTGAGTGTTTATTGCAAGACGACTTGTGCTCTTGCAAGTTTGCACGGAGCACATTTCACATCCAACCATCTTGTTTAAAAAGCTCATTTTAAAATGCACATTAGTGTTCTGTTCTAGAGCATTGCCACTGATCGTCACTTGAGTCAATGATATAGAGTCATAGAGTGATACAGCGTGGAAACAGCCCCTTCGGCCCAACTTGCCCACACCGTCCAACATGTCCCAGCTACATTAGTCCCATCTGCCCGCGTTTGGCCCATATCCCTCCAAACCTGTCCCATCCATGTACATGTCTAACTGCTTCTTAAATGTTGGGATAGTCCCAGCCTCAACTGGCAGCTTGTTCCATACACCCACCACCCTTTGTGTGAAAAGGTTACCCCTCAGATTCCTATTAAATCTTTTCCCCTTCACCGTAAACCTATGTCCTCGATTCATCTACTCTGGGCAAGAGACTCTGTCCATCTACCCGATCTATTCCTCTCATGATTTTGTACACCTCTATAAGGTCACCCCTCATCCTCCTGCACTCCAAGGAATAGAGACCCAGCCTACTAAACCTTTCCCTATAGCTCACACCCTCTAGTCCTGGCAACATCCTCGTAAATCTTCTCTGTACCCTTTCCAGCTTGACAACATCTTTCCTGTAACACGGTGCCCAGAACTGAGCACAATACTGTAATAGGGTCTGAAGAAGGGTTTCGGCCCGAAACGTTGCCTATTTCCTTCGCTCCATAGATGCTGCTGCACCCGCTGAGTTTCCCCAGCATTTCTGTCTACCCACAATACTGTAAATGTAGCTTCACCAACGTCTTATACAACTGCAACGTGACCTCCCAATGTCTAAGCTCAATACTCTTGACCGATGAAGGCCAATGTGCCAAATGCCTTTTTGATCACCCTGTCCATGTGTATCAAGCCTAGCAATGGTGATTACATTGTGTTGTGGATGCAAAGTAGAAATGCACAAGCTGCAGCCAAAACCGGATGGAATAAAGAATCCCTGTACATACCTTGCACCAGGTAAAGGACTATCACCCCTGTAAACAGGCAGGTCTTCATTTCTCTCCTTCACTTCTGGCACAGTGGGACTGCTGGCGATGACACGAGAGGCAGTTGTTTTGTATTAAGGGCTTATTATTAATCATTATCATCATCGGGTCAATCACCGGATGATAATATGCTTAACGAAAGCTGAACCACAGAGTGTGACATTGAAGACTCTGCGCAGTTCACGCTGGGTCCGCACCAGACTGCCAGCAGGCACTAAGGCAAAGTAAAATGGGTGAAAATGCGAAATAAATATTGAAGGAACTGACTAAAGGAGCTGGATTTAAAATTGAAATACTTTACATACTAGAGATAGGGGAGGAAGAGATTTAGATGGATAAGGATATACAGATATATATCAGCCCACTCTGTCCCGGCCCTCTCTCTGCCCCTACCCCCGCCCTCTCCTTCTCTAGCCACACCTGCGAGTTGGGGGTTATGCGTGAGTGGATAGGGTGGGGGATGGGGTAAAATTAGCGAATGAATAATATTAATATATCAAGGGGGGTGGTTAGTGTGGGTGTGGGGGGGGGGTGGTTAGTGTGTGTGTGGGGGTGGTTAGTGTGGGTGTGGGGGGGTGGTTAGTGTGTGTGTGTATGTGGGGGGTGGTTAGTGCATGTGTGTGGGGGGGTGGTTAGTGTGTGTATGGGGGTGGTTAGTGTGTGTGTGGGGGTGGTTAGTGTGGGTGTGGTTAGTGTGTGTGGGGGGTGGTTAGTGTGTGTATGTGGGGGGTGGTTAGTGTGTGTATGTGGGGGGTGGTTAGTGTGTGTGTGGGGGGGGGTGGTTAGTGTGGGTGTGGGGGGGGGGTGGTTAGTGTGTGTGTGTGGGGGGTGGTTAGTGTGTGTGTGTGGGGGTGGTTAGTGTGGGTGTGGGGGGGTGGTTAGTGTGTGTGTGGGGGTGGGTGGTTAGTGTGTGTGTGGTTAGTGTGTGTGTGGGGGGGTGGTTAGTGTGTGTGTGGTTAGTGTGTGTGTGTGGGGGTGGTTAGTGTGGGTGTGGTTAGTGTGTGTGTGGGGGGGGGTGGTTAGTGTGTGTGTGTGGGGGGTGGTTAGTGTGTGTGTGGGGGGTGGTTAGTGTGGGTGTGGGGGGTGGTTAGTGTGTGTGTGTGGGGGGTGGTTAGTGTGTGTGTGTGGGGGGTGGTTAGTGTGGGTGTGGGGGGGGTGGTTAGTGTGGGTGTGGGGGGTGGTTAGTGTGTGTGTGGGGGGGGTGGTTAGTGTGGGTGTGGGGGGTGGTTAGTGTGTGTGTGGGGGGGGGGGTTCGTGTGGGTGTGGTTAGTGTGTGTGTGTGGGGGGTGGTTAGTGCATGTGTGTGGTTAGTGTGTGTGTGTGGGGGTGGTTAGTGTGTGTGTGGGGGGTGGTTAGTGTGTGTGTGGGGGGTGGTTAGTGTGGGTGTGTGGGGGTGGTTAGTGTGTATGTGTGGGGGGTGGTTAGTGTGGGTGTGTGTGGGGGGTGGTTAGTGTGTGTGTGGGGGGTGGTTAGTGTGTGTGTGTGTGGGGGGTGGTTAGTGTGTGTGTGTGGGGGGTGGTTAGTGTGGGTGTGTGGGGGGTGATTAGTGTGTGTGTGTGTGGGGGTGGTTAGTGTGTGTGTGGGGGGTGGTTAGTGTGGGTGTGTGGGGGGTGATTAGTGTGTGTGTGTGTGGGGGTGGTTAGTGTGTGTGTGGGGGGTGGTTAGTGTGTGTGTGTGTGACGCCGCAGGCAGCCCCCCCTGCCGCAACCACGCATTAAGGGGATGGGACCCTATAGGTTCCACTTGGTCTAGTATATATATATATATATATATGTGTGCGTGTGTGTGTTTATATGTATATCTAATTGTATATATATGTATTATATATTATATCATAAATATATATATATATACTGAGAGAGACACAGAGAAAGAGAGAGAGAGAGAGGGCCGAGTGTAAGCGTTGAGGGTGGGTGGAGTGGTCACGGATGTTATATATGGGGGAGGGGTTGTCTGGGCAAGAGAGTTGCTCGAGGGTGCTAGTTGTGAGCTCGAATGGCTTGTGAAAGCAGGGAACGGCAAAACTCTAAGAGAAGCTTTAAATAAGCCTCTGCTGACTTTCACTGACGGCAGCCCTCATCCATCTTTGTTTCAAAACCAACTGTTTTCCAACCCGGGTAACTTCCCCCCGGTTGGGATCCAACATGGAGTGGGTACATTAAAGAGGTTCTCCAATGTGTTGTCATCGTGGGGTGAGAATTGTAAACGGCGGCAAAGATCTCCATGATAAGCAGTCGGTTTCCAGTCCATCCCCTCGTTCTGCCGCGACCTCTGGCCCGTCCGTGACCATTGTTGAGTGTGTCAGGGGCAGCGGTTCACAGGATTCCTGCTAACGTCACTCAACGTGCCAGAAGCTGCGCGGTTAACTGGAAGAGACACAAGAGACTGCAGATGCGGCCATCTTGAGTGCTGGAAGAACTCAGCGGGTCAGGCAGCATCTGCAGTGGTTAATAAAAAGCAACTGTTGGTTTATACAATCTGAAGAAGGGTCCCGGCTCGAAACGTCACCTATCCATGTTCTCCACAGATGCTGCCTGACCCGCTGAGTTCCTCCAGCACTTTGTGTTTTACTTGTGGCAGGACATCAGTTCTTTCAAACCCGCCCAGTTCCTTCTGCATACTTCACTAAGATGAAGATAGACGTGCCTTGTGTGTAACCTTTCTCCACAGTTGCTGAGTCATGGAGTTCACAAGTTATAGGAGTAGGATTAGGCCATTCGGCCCATCTAGTCTACTCTGCCATTGATTCAATCATGGCTGATCACTGCCTCCTAATCCCATTTTCCTGCCTTCTCCCCATAACCCTTGACACCAGTTCTAATCGAATATGTCTATCTCTGCCTTAAAAATATCTACTGAAGGCCACAGTCATCTCCACAATTCAGCCCAACTTGCCCACACCAGCCAACAATGTCCCAGCTACACAAGTCCCACCTGCCAGCATTTGGTCCATATCCCTCCAAACCTGTCCTATCCATATACCTGTCTAACCGCTTCTGATATGTTGGGATAGTCCCTGTCTCAACTACCTCCGCTGGCAGCTTGTTCCATACACCCACGTTACCCCTCAGATTCCTATAAAATCTTTTCCCTTTCACCTTAAACCTATGTCCTCTGGTCCTCGATTCACCTACTCTGGGCAAGAGACTCTGTGCATCTACCCGATCTATTCCTCTCATAATCCTATACACTATAAGATCACCCCTCATCCTCCAGCGCTCCAAGCAATAGAGTCCCAGCCTACTCAACCTCTCCCTATAGCTCAGACCCTCTAGTCCTGGCAATATCCTCGTAAATCCTCTCTGAACCCTTTCCAGCTTGATAACATGTCTATCTTCCATGTCAGGGTAAACCTGGCAGCGAATGGCGGTGAAATAAGACAGGTGATTGTGGGACTGCTCAAGGTGAAACTCACCATTAATTTTATTCAGGCGATGGCGATGGAAAAAATATATTAGTACATGGAATTAAAATTTTATAATATCTTTCCAGATTTTTTTTTGCACTTTGTTGTTACAACTTTAAATTTTTTTTATATTGAACTATAACATATAAAAGACAAATATATCTGTATATAAAAAATTATGCAGGTGAAGGTTTTCAATGTACGAAGCAGCTGAAAGCAGACAAGGCAGAAGAGGAATCTAAGCAGCAGTGGTAGAGTGAAGGACCAATCTATCACAGGTGGGATGTACACAGTCAAATCACCAACACCTTATCTCACACAGGCACTAACACAATGGCTGAAAAATAACTCGACTGCTGAATTGTCATGCACGGACTGTAGGGAGGGTGGTGGGCAATTTGTGTTGATGTGCGTTAGAGTGGTTGGGCTTGTGACTAATTGCAGGAGGAAGTCTCTACCACGGACTTGAGCCGTTTGCACTTCCCCGTAGGACTCTGGGGGGGGGGGGGGCTTGAAAGGTCCACTAACTAATGCCCCTGTCCCACTGTACGAGGTAATTCAAGAGCTCTCCCGAGTTTAAAAAAATCAAACTCCGTGGAAGCTCGTAGAATGTACGGGTTTCGTCGGAGCTCTGGACGTCTCTTAGCGGCTCATAATGCTAACGGCAGGTACTCGGGAAACGCGAGACTCGTGAAGAATTTTCAACATGTCCACGAGAGCCCCGAGTACCTACGAGCGTCCATTACCGTAAACCTCCGAGTTCGAATCAGGGCAAACTCGGGAGAACTCTTGAATGAACTCGTACCGTGGGAGCGGGCTTTAACGTTGTGTTGAGTGTACAGCAGGTTTCACGTGCTCGGAATGGGACGCGCTGAACCCCCTCGCCCTGTTGCCGGACGCCCTGGGGAACTCCGCGCGGGCGCCAGTGCGTGAGGCCGTGCCCTCGCGCCGACATCCTACACGCCCGCCCGAGGCTCTCGAAACCCTGAGAAACAAAAAGGCGAGAGGCCTGGAGATGAGCAAGTGGCCGTAGCTCACTCTGATCCGAATCGTCTCGCAGTGCAACGTCCCAATGACCTCCCCACAACTTACACCCACCCCTAAATCTCCGTCCCAGGTCAGAACAGGACCTTCAACGCTCATCCCTGTGGTGCACAGGTAGTGAATGACACCTTGAAGATTAGAGGCGGCACTGGTGAAGCAGGTTACACCTGGGGGAAGCTGAGGCACCGACTGCCTTGGAACAATTTGGCAAACGTCTGTTGTGTTTGTGCAGTGGCCATGACACAAAGATGAACAGCTGCCCCCATCTGCTCCGCAGGTTGTTTGGGCCGTTGCTGGTTAGAGGTTCTGATGGGTGGATGATGAGTTCCGGTTCTAAGTAAGGCAGCGTGCTTTGAGGAAGGAAGGCCTGGGGGGAAAAGCTGCGTCGTGCACAGGGCAGACCTCAGTCCATTCTTGCCAGCTTGGAGATCAGCTCGTCGCAGATCTTCGTCAGTTCTTCAATCTCTTGGTTCTGCGAGTTAAAAAATGGGCAATTGTTTAAGAAAGAACTGCAGATGCTGGAAAAATCGAAGGTAAGACAAAATGCTGGAGAAACTCAGCGGGTGAGGCAGCATCTATGGAGCGAAGGAATAGGTGACGTTTCGGGTCGAGACCCTTCAATGATTGTGTCTCTATCCCCGGTTTACACCAACAGAAACGTCACCTGTTCCTTCGCTCCATAGATGCTGCCTCAGAAGGGTCTCGACCCATAGAAACATAGAAAATAGGTGCAGGAGGAGGCCATTCGACCCTTCGAGCCAGCACCACCATTCATTGTGATCATGGCTGATCGTCCCCTATCAATAACCCGTGCCTGCCTTCTCCCCATATCCCTTGACCCGAAACATCACCTATTCCTTCGCTCCATAGATGCTGCCTTACCCGCTGAGTTTCTCCAGCATTTTTATCTATCTACCTAACATAAAAGAGGACAAGGTCGGCAAATGAAAAATTCCACCTCAACAAATAAACAAACACAGATTCTGGAAATGGGGTCATAGTCAGATGGCGCGGACTCAGGCCATTCGGCCCAACTTCCCCATGCCGACCAACATGCCCCATCTACACTAGTCCCATCTGCCTAGTGCCATTTAAAAAAAAATATATACCAAAAATAATTTAAATCAATTATTTACAAAAATGCTATGTACAATACAAAACAATGCAAACAAACCCACCACCATAATACAAAGTCAAGCAAATATTCTTAAATACTGAATATTAAATAACTATTTCACAATTCTTGTTAAGGATACATTCCATCCCCAGCGGTCCCGGAAGTCCCCCAGGGCGCCCGTGGACAGCGCGAGGTCCCTTTCTAAAACTACCTGGGCGCGGACATAACCTTGGAAAAGATTACCTCCTGCCTTCTCCCCGTAACCAACCAAGTATCTGGCTTTGGCAGCCGGCTTGGGGCAGAGACCTCCTCCGCCTGGTGCTGTGACTCTCGGATGGCCAGCTTGGCCAGGCCCAGGAGCAACCCAACCAGGACATCTTCAGCCAAGCCTCTCCCCTACGCACAGGGTGTCCAAAGATGAGGATGGTGGGTGTGAAGTGCAGCCAGAAGGCTCTGGGCCCAAATTATGTGGCATGATAAACAACAATGGTCCTTTAAACCACAATGCCATGAAATGGCCTCATTTCACCCAAAATCAATATTTCCATTCAGCAAAGCACAAACTACTGAAGGAACAGAGTGAGCCAGGCAGCATCTCTGGAGGGAATGGACAGGCGATGTTTCAGGTCCAGGGACCGTTCTTGAGAAGTCGTCCATCCATTCCCTCCACAGATGCTGCTTGACCTGCTGATGACTCCAGCACTTGGTCTTTTTTTTCCTCAGATTTTTGCAACTGCCTCTCCTTTAGATTGGAGACGATGAGGACTCTCTTTAACCAGAGGGCGGTGAACCTGTGGAATTCATTGCCACAGAGGGCAAGTCAAAGGATATTTTTAAAGCAGAGATTTTTAAAGCCAGATGCTTGGTTGGTTACGGGGAGAAGGCAGGAGAATGGGGTTGAGAGGGAAAGATAGATCAGCCATGATTGAATGGTGGAGTAGACTCGATGGGCCGAATGGTCTAATTCTACTCCTAAGTTATGATCTGATGACCCATTATTGTAATTGGTTCAAGGGACATGATAATCTCTGGCAGCACCAACATACTGTATATTGTCTGTTCCCGATTGCCTTGGAACATATGTGGGCCATTTCAGAGTTCACTTCAGAGTCAAGTGCATTGATGTGGTTCAGTCACATGCAGGCCACACCAAGCCTGGCCAGCAGATTGCTTCCCTTGAATGCTATGACTAATATTTACAGCATTCCATAAGTTCCATGGCCACCACTACTAACACTTGCCTTTCATTCCAAACTTTACGTGAATTCCCAGCCAGGGAATAAATGTCTCTGGAGCAACAATCGATCCCAAACAACAACTTAAACACTCTGCCCCCTCATGGTGGCACGGTGGAGCTATGATAGAACTATTGCCTCACAGAGTCAGAGACCCGGGTTCGATCCTGACCACGGGTGCTGTCTGTACGTAGGTTGTACCTTCTCCCCGTGACTGCGTGAGTTTTCTCTGGGACCTCCGCTTTCATCCCGCACTACAAAGATGTCGGCTAATTGGCCTCTGTAAATTGTCCCGACGGTCCCTAAATTGTCCCTAGCTCTTGGGGCTAACGGAATCTAGGGATATGGGGAGAAAGCAGGAACGGGGTACTGATTGTGGATGATCAGCCATGATCACATTGAATGGTGCTTCTGCTTCTGGCCTACTCCTGCAGCTATTTTCTATGTTTCTATGTGTGTTGGATAGAACGAGTGTATGGGGTTATTGGTGGTTAGTGTGGACTGGATGGGTTAAAGGCCCAGTTTCCACGCTGCATCTCTAAACCAAACTAAACTAAACTACTCGTTTAAGAAAGAACTGCAGGTGCTGGAAAAATCGAGGGTAGACAAAAATGCTGGAGAGACAGCGGGTGAGGCTCGACCCGAAACGTCACCTATTCCTTCGCTCCATAGATGCTGCCTCACCCGCTGAGTTTCTCCAGCATTTTTGTCTGTCTTAAACTAAACTACTGCTCACCAAGTGGGAGTAAAGCTTCACTTTCATGGAACTAAGACACATTAATTTCTCTTTCTTGGAACCATTCTGCATTTATATTGTGGTTCGGCTGAGATCCAGCCATAATGTTCACTCTGCCATGAAATGACTGATGCAAACCACAGTGAATCCCAAGCCATCCAAACTTGGCCTGACCTGATCTAGTTCCTAGTCTCTCCTTTTATTATTAACCAAAAATTATTTATTCGCCTATTTACAATAATATGTACATTACTAAATTATTAAAAACAAACCCACCGCCACAATACAAGCAAAATAAATATTCTCAAATTACTATGTCCCCATCCTTACTGAGTATGCATTCCACCCCGCGCGGTGCCCAGCGGTCCCAGTAATCCCCCAGGGTGCCCGTGGACAGCTCGTAGTCCCTCTCTAGTACCACCCGGGCACGGACGTGACACCGCAAAAGGGACAAGCAGCCGGCTCGGGCAGAGCCCTCTTCCGCCTGGCGCCGTGAATCCTTGTCTCTCCTTAAGATTGGAGACGAGGAGGAATTTCATTAACCAGAGGGTGGCGAATCTGTGGAATTCATTGGCGAGGGTGGCGAATCTGTGGCAGGCCTCAGGCCTGTAGTCCAGATTACAGATAGAGCATGGAAAAACAGGCCCTTCAGCCCACTGAGTCCCTGCCGATCATCGATCGCCCGTTCACCCTAGTTCCACTTTCGACTAGAGTCGGAAGTATATTTTAATCAATCAGCCAGAAACTGTTCAGAGAGGCAGGTTCCAGCGCTCGGCACCTTGTAATGACATACACTGGAGTTCTGTTTCCAAGAACATTCTGATTTAAGGGCCTGTCCCACTTGGCGATCTTTTCGGCGACTGCCAGCAGTTGCCGCTGGAGTTCTGAACATTTCAAAAAGGCTGGAGTTCTGAACATTTCAAAAAGGCTGGAGTTCTGAACATTTCAAAATCCAGCAGCAACAAAAATAATGTTGTGACACTTGAGGAAACACCGCGCGTCGACATGTCGTCATGCCGCGGCGTTTTCGGCGACCTGATACATCAGTCAATCATGCCGGCAGTCGCCCAAACAATCGGCAAGTGGGACAGGCCATTTACCTCAACACGAGACAACCTGTTGGGGAACTCAGTGGGTCGAGCAGCATCTGTGGGGGGAGAGACCGCTCCAGTCTGAAGAAGGGTCCCGACCCAAAACGTCACCCATTCCTTCTCCCAGAGATGCCGCCTGTCCCGCTGAGTTACTCCAGCCTTTTTGTGTCTGTCTTCGGGTTAAACCGGCATCCACACTTCCATCCTACACACTCTGTTTACCTTCTGTTGAATCGTCCTCTCCATGGAGTCCACCTTCATCTGCTCCTTGCGGAGGGTGGCCTGCATGGCCGCTCCTTCAGCATGAGCCTTGGCGCGGACCTGGGCGATCTCCTCGTTGGCCCTGCGGGGGGTGAACGCAGAGAGTCAACACGTGTCTGTCAGGATGAAGGTGAAGGGGCTGGGGCAGGAGAGACCATCACACAAACCAACCCAACCTTCCTGTGGGATAATTCTGCTCAACTTTAACTGTTCTGCTGTGTTGGCACTCAGAAACATAGACAATAGGTGCAGGTGGAGGCCATTCGGCCCTTCGAGCCAGCACCACCATTCAATATGATCAATGTGATCATGGCTGATCATCCAAAATCAGTACCCCGTTCCTGCTTCCTCCACATATCCCTTGATTCCGTTAGCCCTAAGAGTAAATCTAACTCTCTCTTGAAAACTTGACTCTTGACACGTGTTGCAAAACTCAAGATGCCACCTTGTTCTTAGGAAAGCCTTTGCCCAAATGATTGGAGCATTGTGTAGAGATACCTGCAAAACCAACAGCGCCTATGTATGGAAATGTAGGCAGTGTCGATAAAATCGCAACTCCCCGACTAAGCTGCGTAAGGAACTAAGATATGTGCTAGTCTGTACATCCACTTGTTTATTCGGCAGTGTGTAAAACCCTGCTGTCTGTACTCTTGAGGAGTTGTCTCCTCCAGGATATCATGTATTAAAGTCTCCCTCCCCATGAGTCCGAGTCCTGGGTTGATTTCTCTGATCCTTCCATTGACCCCATCTACACCTCACGCTGCCTCGGCAAGGCCAGCAGCAGCATCATGCACCACAGAAGACCGTGGAGGCCAATCAATGGATATTTTCAAGGCAGAGATAGATACTGTAGATAGATAGATAGATGGATAGATAGATGGATTCTTCATTAGGACGGCTGTCAAGGGTTATGGGGAGAAGGCAGGAGAATGGGGTTCGGAGGGAGAGATAGATCAGCCATGTTTGGATGGGTGGAGTAGATTTGATGGGCCGAATGGCCTAATGCTGCTCCAACCACTTATGAACATGATAAGTCTCACCCCGGTCACTTCCTTTCTCCTCTCTCCCATCTGGCAAGAGGTACAGAAGTGTGAAAACGCATACCTCCAGATTCAGGGATAGTCTCCTCCCAGATGTGATCAGCCCAAGTGAACCGTCCTCTCACCAACTGGAGAGCAGTCCTGACCTCCCATCGACCTCATTGGAGAACTGATCCATCTTGAATTGGACTTTATCTTGCACTAAACATTATAGACTTTACCCTTGTATAGTACACTGTGGACAGCTTGATTGGAATCATGTCTAGCCTTTTCGCTGACTGCATAGCATGCAACAAAATGATTTCACTGTACCTCAGCACATGTGACAATATATTAAACTAAACTAATGCCATCCCACCAGCACCTGGAAGCTGCCAATTCAAGGGTGCAGTTTGTCCTTGCCTCGTGAGAGCTTGGTAAGAGGTGGCTGCTTCTTCTATCTAAACCATCAATTTGCCATTTTCACACTCAGCGCCCAAGCAACAATCAGGGGGGGATATGCTCGGGCTGAGGATGTCCTGGTTGGGCTGCTCCTGGGCCTGGGCTACTTCTCCGTGGATTGTCACCTTGTCGTGGTGGAGAAGCTTGTGTGGACCTGAGATCATGAGAGCGATGCCGCCTGGAGCTATGCTCCTGGTAGGGCCACCCATGGTGGTAAGGTCCAGGGGGAGGACTCTGACAAAGAGCAATCCAACCAAGGCCTCAACGGTGGAACAGGCGGAGGACGATGGCTGACCTTAGTGGAGCGTCACAACGGCTGGGAAGGTGGATGAAGGCTGCAGCAGAAAAGGGTCTCTGGTCATCTTGGACTCCATGCCACTGGATCCTGACCCAGATCTGTCAAGGACCGTGGGGGTGGCTGGCCGCCAGTCGGAAGAGGGGTCTACGCGAACCGGGTACCTACTCCTTTTCCGGGGTTTCGTCCATGCCCGGGAGGTACTAGAGAGGGACCACGTGCTGTCCACGGGCGCCCTGGGGGATTTCCGGGACGGCTGGGCACCGCGGGGGGTGGAATGCATCCTTGACAAGGATGGGGAAATAGTGATTTAATATTCAAGAATATTTGCTTTATTTTGTATTATGGTGGTAGGTTTGTTTGTATTGTTTTCTATTGTAAATAGCACTTTTGTAAATAATAGAATAAAATAATTGTTGGTAATAAAACAAAGGGGAAAGTGTGGAGGGACTGTGGTGGACAGTATTGATGTACTGGGAGCTGTGTAGACTTGATGGGCCTTGTAAGTGTGGCCAATGTTGTACCTTTATTTAAGGAGGGCATCAGGGATATATCTGTCCGCACCTTCCCGAGGTGCCACGGACGAAGTCTCGGCGGAGTGCGTTACCGGGAGGAAGCCGTTGGAGATGTCGGACAGGAGGAGCGAGGGCCGAGGTGGGGGGGTGAATCAGGGTAATGCCTCCAGCTCCTTCAAGGTCGGCTGCAGGAGGAGCCCCCGGGACACAATGAGGGCCGGGCGAGGAAAGGAGAGGGACGTCGGTTCATGGCCGATCCGGTCGAGGGCCCTGCAGGAGCCTGGGGCTCGCCTGGATCGGGACCCGCTCCAGTAGACCGAGCGCCCGGGCCGACCGGACTTTGGATGCAGGAAACGGGGCCAAAACATGCCGGTGAATTTCACTGTACAATTGCACATGTGACAAATAGCGCAGCATTGAAGCATTGAGCCATTGAAGCAGGTCCTGCTACACACAGATGCGCCATGTAAAGCACTTTATCAGGATGCATCACAGCACGGTTTGGGAACAGCTCCATCCAAGACCGTGAGAAATTGCAGAGAGTTGTGGACGCAGCCCAGACCATCACACAAACCAACCTCCCTTCCATTGACTCCATCTACACCTCACGCTGCCTCGGCAAGGCCAGCAGCAGAATCAAGGACGAGTCTCACCCCGGTCACTCCTGTACTTCCCTCTCCCCATCAGGCAAAAGTACAGAAGTGTGAAAATTCAGGAACAGTTTCTTCCCAGCTGTTATCAGGCAACCGAATCATCCTACCACAACTAGAGAGCGGTCCTGAGCTACTATCTACCTCTGATGTCCCTCAGACTATCCTTAATCGGGCTTTGCTGGCTTAACCTTGCACTAAACGTTATTCCCTTATTATGTACAGTATCTATACACTGAAAATGGATTGATTGGAATCATGTATAGTCTTTCTGCTGCCTGGTTAGCACGCAACATAGAAACATAGAAAATAGGTGCCGGAGTAGGCCATTCGGCCCTTCGAGTCGGCACTGCCATTCAATATGATCATGGCTGATCATCCAAAATCAGTACCCCATTCTTGCTTTCTCCCCACATCCCTTGATTTCCTTTAGCCCTAAGAGCTCAATCTCTCTTGAATACATCCAGTGAATTGGCCTCCACTGCCCTCTGTGCAGAGAATTCCACAGATTCACAACTCACTGGGTGAAAAAGTTGTTCCTCATCTCAGTCCAAAATGGCCTACCCCTTATCTTAAACTGTAACCCCCTGATTCTGGACTCCCCCAACATGGGAACATTTTTCATGCAACAGAAAGCTGTACCTCGGTACATGTGACAATAAACTAAACTAAACTAAAAAAAAATAGCCAGTGGCGTGCACTCACTTGTCCAGTTTTCCTCTGCGTGCATTTTCAGGGCCTGATACCGTTGCTCCTCCTGTTTCACCCTGGCCAAGTAATCCTGAGCACATTTCTTCAACACTTCTTCATTCTTCAGGCACAAAGAGAAAACAAATCATTTTACTTTGGTTTTCAATTCTGTCCACGGAAAATGGGCAGCGCTGTCACGGGTCAAGTCTTTATCGCCAGTCTTCAAACACAATGTGCTGGAGTAACCCAGCGGGTCGGGCAGCGTCTGTGGAGGGAAATGGGCAGGCAACCTTCCGGGTCGCGACCCTTCTTCAGACTGATTGTAGTGGGGGAGGGGGGGAGGCTGGAAGAGAGGTGGAGGCATGAGACAAAGCTTGGCAAGTGATAGGTGGACGAAATGTGTGGGAAGGAACTGCAGATGCTGGTTTAAACAGAAGGTAGACCATTTAGAACGGAGACGAGGAAACACTTTTTCTCACAGAGAGTGGTGAGTCTGTGGAATTCTCTGCCTCAGAGGGCGGTGGAGGCAGGTTCTCTGGATGATTTCAAGAGAGAGCTAGATTGGGCTCTTAAAAATAGCGGAGTCAGGGGATATGGGGAGAAGGCAGGAACGGGGTACTGATTGGGGATGATCAGCCATGATCACATTGAATGGCGGTGCTGGCTCGAAGGTCCGAATGGCCTACTCCTGCACCTATTGTCTATTGTAGATATAAAATGCTGGAGTAACTCAGCGGGACAGGCAGCATCTCTGGAGAGAAGGAATGGGTGACGTTTTCGGGTCGAGACCCTTCTTCAGACTGGTTAGGGGAAAACGGAAACGAGAGATATAGACGATGATGTGGAGAGATAAAGAACGATGAATGAAAGATGCAAAATTGTAACGATGATAAAGGAAACAGGCCATTGTTAGCTGTTTGTTGGGTGAAAACGTGAAGCTGGTGCGACTTGGTGGATACAGGTGAGGAGGGTTTAGTTGTCAGATGGGTAGAGATGGAAACGAGAGGAAAGGGAGTCAAGTAAAAAGAGAGGAGCGAAAGGAAAGAAAAGAAAGCCAAAGGAAGGGATGTAGGTGGAAGTGGACAGGGCAAGGGTAAAGGGAAGCAGGGATAGTTGGAGAAAATGGTGTGCATCAGTGTGGGGAACAGGGAAGAGAGGGGGTGGGGTGGGGGAAAGGAGGGTGGGTGACCTAACATTGGAGTATTCAATGTTCATACTGCTGGGTTGTGAGCTACCCAAACAGAATATGAGGTGCTGGTCCTCCAGTTTGCATGTGGCCTCACTCTGACAATGGAGGCGGCCCATTGTAGGTTGATTGGTAAAGTTGTAAATTGTCCCAAGTGTGCGTAGGATAGTGTTAGTGCGCAGGGATTGCTGGTCGCCACGGGCATGGTGGGCCGAAGGGCCTGATTCCTCGCTGAATCTCCAAAATGAAAGATCTGAACAAGGTCCCTACGCATTGTCCTGTCCGTTCCCTCCGCAGATGCTGCCTGACCTGCTGAGTTTCTTTGATCACTTTGTGTTTTACTCAAGATTCCAGAGCCTGCAGTCAGTCCCCTCTTGTGAGGGCTGTGCCCCGTGGCTGAAGCTCCCTGGCCTGCAGGGGAACCACTTGTGAGGGCCGTGCCCCGTGGCTGAAGCTCCCTGGCCTGCAGGGAGAGCCACCGAGACGCCCCCCCCCCCCCTCCGCCGGTGCGGAGCGGGTCCGGGATCCAGCCTACCGTGTCCTTGAGGTCGGCTGCGAGAGTCTCCCCCATAGGGAACAAAGATGGACGGGCGAGGAGAGGGACGTGGGTTCGCTGGTCGCCAACTTTCTCACTCCCAAATAACGGACAAAAGGCCAAAATACGGGACAAATTCCCGACGGCAATTCGTTGACCGACTCGGCCGTGTCTGGGTGAATTGATGAGTTGGCCCCGGGTGCTGGACTGCACACAAAGCCCAGCCGGCGGGCCAGCTGAGGAGTTTTGGCCCAGGCGCGACAAAGTCCGGCACCCCATCCAACGCATGAACCGATGATCGCCCATGAGAATAGACAATAGACAATAGGTGCAGGAGTAGGCCATTCGGCCCTTCGAGCCAGCACCGCCATTCAATGTGATCATGGCTGATCATCCCCAATCAGTACCCCGTTCCTGCCTTTTCCCCATATCCCCTGACTCCGCTATTTTTAAGAGCCCTATCTAGCTCTCTCTTGAAAGTATCCAGAGAACTGCCTCCACTGCCTCTGAGGAAGAGAATTCCACAGACTCACCACTCTTCTGTGAGAAAAAGTGTTTCCTCATCTCCGTTCTAAATGGCTTAATCCTTATTCTTAAACTGTGGCCCCTGGTTCTGGACTCCCCCAACAACGGGAAATGTTTCCTGCCTCCAGCGTGTCCAAGCCCTTAACAATCTTATATGTTTCAATAAGATCCAATACTGATCACAATAATGATTCACTAAGTAGGGGTGGTGGTGGTGTCGGCGGTAAGCGAAGGTCCGAAGGTCGGACAACTGGCCGGGCTGCCGACCGACGGGCCCACGGGCTAGGCGTTGCTGCTGCACTCCATGGGCTGCACCACATCGGGACGGGTAAGACGGGGCCTGACGCGGCGCTCCGACCCGACAGTCCCCTCGACCCGAGTAGCAACAGTCAAGTACGGGACAAGGGCGGTTCCCGTACGCGACAAACCAATTTAGCCCAAAAAACAGGATGTCCCGGCTAATACGGGACAGTTGGCAACCCTACTGGTCAACTCACACGTCCAAGGGAAGGCGGTGGCTGGAGGCCCTGCAGAAGCCCTGGGGCTCGCCTGGAACGGGCACTGTTCATAATACCTAAAGTGTGGACTAGATTCTGAAAATGGCGCCAAAATATGGCGCCCCTTGCACGCAGGCCTCAGTGGACTATTTCTGTACAATTTGCTAATCGGGGATGTGCTTAGGTACGGCAATACTCTACTGGACTGTTTGTAAGAACATAATTTCTCTGTGTGTTTGCACTTTGCACATGTGACTATAAAAACATCAGTGTTTCCGAAGGAACTGGAGGTGCTTTCCGAAGGAACTGCAGGTGCTGGTTGAAATCGACACAAAAACCTGGAGTAACTCAGCGGGACAGGCAGCATCTCTGGAGAAGGAATGGGTGACGTTTCGGGTTGAGACCCTTCTTCAGACCATTGAACGAATCCGTCGTGTTAGTCATGTTTCATTAGTAAGGGCGTCAGGGGTAACGGGGAGAAGGCAGGGGAATGGGGAGGAACTTCTTTAGCCAGAGGGTGGTGAATCTGTGGAATTCATCGCCACAGAAGGCTGTGGAGGCCAAGGTCAATGGATATTTTTAAGGCAGAGATCAGAAAATTCTTGATTGGTACGGGTGCCAGGGGTTATGGGGAGAAGGCAGGAGAATGGGGTTAGGAGGGAGAGATAGATCAGCCCATGATTGAATGGCGAAGTCGACTTGATGGGCTGAATGGCCTAATTCTACTGGTGTGGTGCAATGAAGGAAATATTGTCTTCAAGCAGGATTCAAATGAACAACATGCCCAAGGGAGATATAATAAACTGGGTATTTACCTTTTTGAATCCCTCCAGGACCCCTTTCATGTTCTCGTACCTCCGGAAGAGGTCGGATAAGGACCTCTCGACAGAGTTGAGGTCAGACAGGGCTTGGTCCTTCTCTGCCATCAGCTGCTGCATGGACGTCTGGGAAGCCATTTTGTTCTTATGTTCGTCGTCTGGCGGCGAAGGGCGGGAGTTACGGCGGGGGGACCCGGCGCCGCACAAATGTAGAGTATTGGAGGAGCCGGCCGTGGGGGGGAGCGCCGTGAGGGGGGGGGGGAGGAGAACAAGGGAGAAGCTGGCCGGCGTACTTTGTAACTGTGTCAGTGCCGTAGGTAGCCGCTATGTGTATCTCCAAGCAAAGAATTTCACTGTGCCCAGTCACATGTGACAACAAAGTATTCCATTCCATCCCAAATGCAAGACGTTCCCTGACCTTCAGCTACCCGGACCAAGGTACGGTGGGGACATTCAACAGCCCTGGGCGAGAGGAACAAAGTGCAGTACAGCACAGGAACAGGCCCTTCGGCCCGCGATGTCCGTGTTGATCAATACATAGAAACATAGAAACATAGAAAATAGGTGCAGGAGTAGGCCATTCGGCCCTTCGAGCCTGCACCGCCATTCAATATGATCATGGCTGATCATCCAACTCAGTATCCTGTACCTGCCTTCTCTCCATACCCCTGATCCCTTTAGCCACAAGGGGCCACATCTAACTCCCTCTTAAATATAATAATAATAATAATAATCATTTTATTTACTGGCGCCTTTCTAAAACCCAAGGACACCTTACAATGCATAGAATCACAACAAAACAAAAAAAACACATATCGGAATAAATTAAATTTCAAAATATATATATATATATATATATATATATATAGCCAATGAACTGGCCTCAACTACATTTTGTGGCAGAGAATTCCAGAGATTCACCACTCTCTGTGTTAAAAATGTTTTCCTCATCTCAGTCCTAAAAGATTTCCCCTTTATCTTTGAACTGTGACCCCTCGTTCTGGACTTCCCCAACATCGGGAACAATCTTCCTGCATCTAGCCTGTCCAACCTCTCAAGAATTTTGTAAGTTTCTATAAGATCCCCCCTCAATCTTCTAAATTCTAGCGAGTACAAGCCGAGTCTATCCAGTCTTTCTTCATATGAAAGTCCTGACATCCCAGGAATCAGTCTGGTGAACCTTCTCTGTACTCCCTCTATGGCAAGAATGTCATTCCTCAGATTAGGAGACCAAAACTGTACGCAATACTCCAGGTGTGGTCTCACCAAGACCCTGTACAACTGCAGTAGAACCTCCCTGCTCCTATACTCAAATCCTTTTGCTATGAATGCTAACATACCATTCGCTTTCTTCACTGCCTGCTGCACCTGCATGCCTACTTTCAATGACTTTTGTACCATGACACCCAGGTCTCGTTGCATCTCCCCTTTTACTAATCGGCCACCATTCAGGTAATAGTCTACTTTCCTGTTTTTGTCACCAAAGTGGATAACCTCACATTTATCCACATTATACTGCATCTGCCATGCATTTGCCACTCACCCAGCCTATCCAAGTCATCTTGCAGCCTCCAAGCACCCTCCTCACAGCTAACACTGCCCCCCAGCTTAGTGTCATCCGCAAACTTGGAGATGTTGCATTCAATTCCCTCGTCCAAATCATTAATATATATTGTAAATAGCTGGGGTCCCAGCACTGAGCCTTGCGGTACCCCACTAGTCACTGCCTGCCATTCTGAAAAGGACCCGTTAACTCCTACTCTTTGCCTTCCTGTTTGCCAGCCAGTTCTCTATCCACATCAATACTGACCCCAATACCGTGTGCTTTAAGTTTGTATACTAATCTCTTATGTGGGACCTTGTCAAAAAGCCTTCTGAAAAGTCCACATATAACACATCCACTGGTTCTCCCTTATCCACTCTACTAGTTACATCCTCGAAAAATTCTATAAGGTTCGTCAGACAAGATTTACCTTTCATAACTCCATACTGACTTTGTCCAATGATTTCACCACTTTCCAAATGTGCCTGCTATCCCATCTTTAATAACTGACTCTAGCAGTTTCCCCACTACCGATGTTAGACTAACTGGTCTGCAATTCCCCGCTTTCTCTCTCCTCCCTTTTTAAAAAGTGGGGTTACACTGGCTACCCTCCAATCCTCAGGAACTACTCCAGAATCCAAAGAGTTTTGAAAAATTATCACTAATGCATCCACTATTTCTGGGGCTTACTTCCTCAAGTACTCTGGGATGCAGCCTATCTGGCCCTGGGGATTTATCGGCCTTTAATCCATTCAATTTACCTAACCACCACTTCCCGGCTAACCTGGATTTCACTCAGTTCCTCCATCTCATTTTACCCCCGGTCCCCTGCTATTCCGGCTGATTAATTAAGTCTTCCTTAGTGAAGACAGAACCAAAGTAGTTATTCAATTGGTCTGCCATGTCCTTGTTCCCCATGATCAATTCACCTGTTTCTGACTGCAAGGGACCTACATTTGTTTTAACTAATCTTTTTCTCTTCACATATCTATAAAAACTTTTGCAGTCAGTTTTTATGTTCCCTGCCAATTTTCTTTCATAATCTATTTTCCCTTTCCTAATTAAGCCCTTTGTCCTCCTCTGCTGGACTCTGAATTTCTCCCAGTTCTCTGGTAGGCTGCTTTTTCTGGCTAATTTGTATGCTTCATCTTTTGTTTGATACTATCCCTGATTTCCCTTGTTATCCACGGATGCACTACCTTCCCTGATTTATGCTTTTGCCAAACGGGATGAACAATTGTTGTAGTTCATCCATGCAGCCTTTAAATGCCTTCCATTGCATATCCACCGTCAACCCTTTAAGTATCAATTGACAGTCTATCTTGGCCAATTCACGTCTCATACCTTCAAAGTTACCTTTCTTTAAGTTCAGAACCCTTGTTTCTGAATTAATTATGTCACTCTCCATCCTAATGAAGAACTCAACCATATTATGGTCACTCTTGCCCAAGGGGCCACGCACAACAAGATGGCTAACTAACCCTTCCTCATTACTCAATACCCAGTCTAGAATAGCCTGCTCTCTCTTTGGTTCCTCTACATGTTGGTTTAGATAACTATCCCGCATACATTCCAAGAAATCCTCTTCCTCAGCACCCCTGCCAATTTGATTCACCCAATCTATATGTAGATTGAAGTCACCCATTATAACTGTTTTACCTTTGTTGCACGCATTTCTAATTTCCTGTTTGATGCCATCCCCAACTCCACTACTACTGTTAGGTGGCCTGTACACAACTCCCAATAGCGTTTTCTGCCCCTTAGTGTTTCGCAGCTCTACCCATACCGATTCCACATCCTCCAAGCTAATGTCCTTCCTTTCTATTGCGTTAATCTCCTCTCCTAACCAGCAACGCTACCCCACCTCCTTTTCCTTTCTGTCTATCCCTCCTGAATATTGAATATCCCTGGATGTTCAGCTCCCAGCCTTGGTCAACCTGGAGCCATGTCTCTGTGATCCCAACTATATCATAGTCATTAATAGCTATCTGCACATTCAACTCATCCACCTTATTACGAATGCTCCTTGCATTGAGACACAAAGCCTTCACGCTTGTTTTTACAACACTCTTACCCCTTATACAATTATGTTGAAAAATGGCCCTTTTGATTTTTGCCCTGGATTTGTCTGCCTACCAATTTTACTTTTCACCTTGCTACCTATTGCTTCTACCCTCATTTTACACCCCACTGTCTCTCTGCTCACACATTTAAGAAACCCACCACCTCTTATTCCCTGTTTATTATTATTTTCTTCTTTCCCCCCTACATGTTGGGTCTGAGTGCTTCCCTTCTCTGCCTCCTGCCTCACACACTGTCTACCAGCTTTCTCTATTTGAGTCCCAATTTGAATATGCCAAGTTAAACTCATCTCCCTCCAAAGACGTGCAGGTTTGTAGGTTAATTGGCTTCTGTGAACTGTAAATTGTCTCTAGTCATAGAGTGATGGAAACAGGCCCTTCGGCCCAACTTGCCCACTCCGGCCAACATGTCCCAGGTACACTGGTCCCACCTGCCTGCGCTTGGTCCATATCCCTCCAAACCTGTCCTATCCGTGTAACTGAGGGTCTCGACCCAAAACGTCGCCCATTCCTTCTCTCCAGAGATGCTGCCTCACCCGCTGAGTTACTCCAGTATTTTGTGTCTACCTTCAATTTCAACCAGCATCTGCAGTTCTTTCTTGAACCTAAACTGCAACTGATATGAGCGTGCAATTCAAGAGACTTCCTGATAAGGTTCTGACTGTCAGTCGTGGATATGGAGGGATGTGACTTATATGCAGGTAGCTAACAGTTCATGTCAGAGGAGTAGAATTAGGCCATTCGGCCCATCGATTCTACCCCGCCATTCGTTCATGTCTGATCTATCTTTCCCTCCCAACCCCATTCTCCTGCCTTCTCCTAAAACCCTTTCCAAATTTCCCTCAGCACTTATGAAAAATCGAAGACAGAGCTCGCCCTACACAGCTCCAAGCCCCACCCTGCCCGTCCACCCTCACAGGGCATCTTAGTTTAGTTTAGTTTAGAGATACAGAACAGAAACAGGCCCTTCGGCCCACCATGTCTGCACCGACCAACGATCCCGCACATTAACACAATCCTACGGGACAATTTTTACATTTACACCCAGCTAATTAACCTACCTACCTGTACGTCTTTGGAGTGTGGGTGGAAACCGAAGATCTCGGAGGAAACCCACGCGGTCACGGGGAGAACGTGCAAACTCCGTACAGACAAGCACCCGTAGTCGGGATCGAACCTGGGTCTCCCACGCTGCAAGGCAGCAGCTCCACCGCTACGCCACCATGGTTGGATTGCCCCTCTAGGGAGATGTGGAGGACACAGGCCAGCGTAGCCCATCCCTCGCGCCCGACGGACAGAGTGCTTTGTTCCCTCAATGGTCTGAGCTGCCGTCGGGAGTCTACCACGTTGGTGGCTCTGGAATCCCATGCAGGCCCGACTGGGTAAGGACGCCAGACCTCTTTGCCTTGAGGACATTCGTGAACCCACCATCTGCAGTTCCTTACCTCCACATTACTGGACCAGGTAGGTTTCCCCACAATAACTCAATGCTACAGGTTTGCAGTATACATTGAACTCACTCAGCTGCCATGCCCCGGGTACAAAGTTGACATTACATAGTGACCATGAACTACCATGTTGTCGGAGAAACCCACTCGGTTCACTCATGCAGACATTCAATCTGACCTCTGGGCAATGCCCCAGTTAGTCCTCTTCAAGGTTAGACTGCTAGGGCAGCAAGGTGGCACAGCAGTAGAGTGGCTGCCTCACAGCGCCAGAGACCCAGGTTCCATCCTGACTACGGGTGCTCTCTGTACGGAGTTTGCACGGTCTCTCTGTGACCGCGTGGGTTTTCTCTGGGTGCTCTGGATTCCCCCACACTCCAAAGGCGTGCAGGTTTGTAGGTTAATTGGCTTTGGTTACAAATTGCACATTGTCCCTAGTGTGCTGGATAGCGCTAGTGTGTGGGGTGATCGCTGGTCGGCACGGACTCGGTGGGCCGAGGGGCTTGTTTTTGTGCTGTATCTCTAAAGTTGAAAGTGAAGTCAGCCTGACAGTTAGAGAGAAATAAGACCCCTTCAGCACGGCCTCTACTAGTTCTTGCCCCGTCCCGCCAATGCCTCATACACTAAATGCTTTTACTGCTTTCACAGCAGGGACATGACTACAGACAGTGAGCCACTGGCTTTGCCTGGTTGCGTCGACTAGTCACTTACCGATCATCTGGGCAATGGTGTTCTCATACTCTGCGACAATCTTCCTGCAAAATGAAGCAAAATATCAACAATGAGCAAGTACCCAGGCACAGTGTTGAACAGTTCAAGGGCCTGTCCCACTTGGCGATTTTTTCGGCGACTGCCGGCATCATTGACTGACGTATTAGGTCACTGAAAATTCGCGGCGTGATGCGGCGGTTAACGCGGTGTGATGACGTATGACACGCGGTTTTTTCAGGTGTCACAACATTTTTTTTGTCACCGCTGGATTTTGAAATGTTCAAAATCTTTTGGCGACACTGATATGACGTCGGCAGTCGCCAAAAAAATCGCCAAGTGGGACAGGCCCTTTAGTATGTACAGCAGGTAAACATACGGCACAGTGGCACAGCGGTAGAGTTGCTGCCTCACAGCACCAGAGACCAAGTGAGAGAAAGATCGGGGTCGCCGAAAGATTTTGAAATGTTGCAACACATGAGGAAACACCGCGCTTCACCACGTCGTCACGCCGCATCACGTCGCGACTTTTCCGGTGACCTGCCACGTCAGTCAATGATGCCGACAGTCGGCGAAAAAATCGCCAAGTGGGACAGGCCCTTTCCTCAACGTGGGGTCAGATGCACAGAAAACATAAACTATTCCCATCTCAAATTTCGCTTGGGCAGCTCCCAGCCCAGTGGTATGAATATTGATTTCTCTCACTTCAGGTAGCCCCGGGGGATGCAAGCAGAAGCCTCCACGTGGCGCATCCGGGCAATGCTGACGACAGAAACTGCACCACAGTGACTGACTGAAGTAGCCAATTCTGCAACCACCGACCGTCAACCGTCACTGACCGACCGGAAAGACGTGATATGGAAGATGGCCAGACACGAGGAAGAAGGTAGCCCCGGCATTCCCTCTCTCTCTAGCCCGACCCCCCCCCCCCCACCCAAGTCACACCAGCTTCTCGTTTTCACCCAACAAACAGCTAACAATGGCCTGTTTCCTTTATCATCGTTACTTTTTTGCATATCTTTCATTCATTGTTCTTTATCTCGCTACATCTTCGTCTACATTTCTCTTTCGGGTTCATTCTCTAGGTCTGCACAAAACTTGAGAGTCTTTAATTTACTACAGAAGTCTTTAATGCTTTACTCAAAATGGCTGCACACACACACAGATAGGATAAACTATATACAAAACATCTCCCTTTGTCCTGTGCAGCGCCACCTGCTGCACGGGAGGAGCAATGGGTCCTCCCACCCCACACAGTCCACCAAACATCACATTCCCCCTTTCCAGGTTGAACGTCCCCATTTAGCTGGACCTTGCTTCACTCTTTTTTCCAGCCTTTTTTGCGTTTCTGAACTCTTGCTAAAGGCTCAGAATCAACAGAGTTTTCGTCAGTGTTCTCTTTTGAAGAGATATCAGTATTTGCTTTATCTGTATGCTGTTCTTTCTCCACTTGGCTGTAGTTTTTCTCGGCGGTCGTCAGCGTTTTGGATGCGAACGTGATTGGTTCTTCCTTGCCGTTCGGCGCCGTTTGTGAGATTACAGCTCCATGACCATACGGCGATGCATCGGCGGCCAGCGAGATCGGCTTCGATGGGTCATAGTGGGCCAAACGCGTCTTCTGGGCGAGCATCTCCTTCAACCTGGTGAATGCGTGGTCACACTATTTGGACCAGTGCCATTCGACGTCCTGTTTTCGCAGGTTATTCTCGCACTTGCTGACCATGTTGCAATCCGTGGTCGACGACAATGCCATAGTTGATCCATCGTAGATCAAGGTGTTCATGTCAAGCTTGAAAGCAAGGATCCAGTCGATGGCGCACAGGGATGGACCTTCTTTACCAACGACGATCAGCGGCAACATCTGTGTCACACCATTACATACCAGATAAACTATATACAAAACATCTCCCGTTGTCCTGTGCAGTGCCACCTGCTGCACGGGAGGAGCAACGGGTCCTCCCACCCTACATAGACCACCAAACATCAGAGTCACGTTTCCCTTATCCCTAACCAGTCTTAAGAAGGTTCTCAACTCAAAAGCGGCACCCATTCCTTCTCTCCAGAGATGCTGCCTGTCCCGCCTGAGTTACTCCAGCTTTTTGTGTCAATCTTCGGTTTAAACCAGCACCTTCAGTTCCTTCTTACACATAAACTATTTTGTTTATGTAAAGCACATGAACAATCATTCTGCAACACTTCATTTTGCTGCAAAGGAGCAACATTTTGTGTTGATCGCACAACTGCTAAACGCATACATCCGTGATCCGTCACAACGAAGGTTTACTGTATTCTCATTCCACCGTGTTGCCCCTCACCTACCTCATTTCGATGACTTCTTGCCGACTGTCTTCATATTTTTGTTTCCACTCGTTTACTTCTATCTCCTTCCCAATAATCTGTAACACGGAGAAACGTCATTAGAGACACCTTTAAAAAAAACGTTTAGTTTTAGAGACACAGCGCGGAGATACGGCCCTTCGGCCCGCCAGGTCCGCGCCGACCAGCGATCCCCGCACATTAACACTGATCTACATACATTAGCGACAGCTGACCTTCACTTCAGCCAATTAAAATGTTTTAAAAAAATTAAATTAATTTCCAACACAAAGAAGTTATTACAAATATTAAAGTGTTTAAACAATTTCATTGGACTGTTCCCATGCAGTATCAACATGTAGTGAGGGCTGGAACGTTACGCCAGAGATGGCGGTGGAGACGCACATGATAGTGGTTTAGTTTAGTTTAGAGATACAGCGCGGAAACAGGCCCTTCGGCCCAACAAGTCCGCACCGACCAGAGACGCCCTCACATTAACACAATCCTACACACACTAGAGACAATTTACACTTACACCAAGCCAATCAACCTACAAACCTGTACGTCTTTGGAGTGTGGAAGGAGATCTCGGAGAAACCCCAAGCAGGTCACGGGGAGAACGTACAAACTCAGTACAGGCAGCACCCGTAGTCAGGAGTGACCCCGAGTCTCTGGCGCTGTGAGGCCGCAACTCTATCGCTGTGCCGCCTGCGCTAAGAAGCTTACGGATAGATACAGGGAATAGTCAGGGAAGGCAGATAAGAATTGGTCATGGCAACATGTTCGGCCCAGACATTGTAGACCGAAGGGACTGTTCCTCTTCTATATTGTTCAATGTTCCAAGAATGAGTAACTTTGTTCAATTTAACACAGCCATCAACCCTTCACCAGTCCTGGCCAGAGGGCGGTGAATCTGTGGATTTCATCACCACATGACGGTGGAGGCCAAGTCAATGGGTATTTTTAAAGCGGATATGGACATGGTCTTGATTAGTATGGGGGTTAATGGTTTACGGGGAGAAGGCAGGAGAATGTGGTTGCTGGTGATAAATAAATCAGTTATGATTGAATGGCAGAACAGGGCGGCACGGTGGCGCAGCGGTGGAGTTGCTGCCTTACAGCGCCAGAGACCCGGGTTCAATCCCGGCTACGGGTGCTGTCTGTACGCAGTTTGTACGTTCCCCCCGTGACCGCGTGTTTTTTTTTCGAGATCTTCGGCTTCCTCCCACACTCCAAAGACGTGCAGGTTTGTAAGCTAATTGGCTTGGTACAAAATGTAAATTGTCCTGAGTGTGTAGAGGATAGTGATACTGTGTGGGGATCGCTGGTCGGCGCGGACTCGGTGGGCCGAAGGACCTGTTTCTATATCTCTAAACTAAACTAAACAGAAGTGATGGGCTGAATGGCCTGATTCTGCACCTATGCCTTAGGTTAGCGTGGTTAGGTGGGCTAAAAACCCACTGCAAATTCTGTAGAAAGGAACTGCAGATGCTGGTATATAACGGAGATTTGCACAAAGTGCAGGAGTAACTGAGCGAGAAAAAGGTTGGGTGACATTTCAGGTCGGGACCCTTCTTCAGACTGAAAGTGAAAGGGGAGGGGACTGGAGTTAAGAAAAAGTGACTGAGTAAGGGTGGAGCCCACAATGGCCCATTGTTGGCTGGGGTAGAGGTGATAATGAAGAGAAACAGGGATGCGAACAGTGGAATTAGTAGGATGACGAGGGTGGCGGAGGGAGAATGCAGGGGTTATTTGAAATGAGTGGATGCCTGACCCGCTGGCCGCTGTAAATTGCCCTGCGTAGGTGAGTGGTTGAATCTAAAGGGCGCCAGGATTGTAGAGGTAATAAAGTGGGTTCGTGTAGGATTAGTGTAGAAATAGGTGTCAGAGGGATACAGCATGGAAGCAGGCCCTTCAGCCCACTGAGTCTGTGCTATCAACCACCCATTTATACTAACAGGAGATCTTCCCCGTGGCTATCAAGCTGTACAACTCCCCCTTCTGTCGTGGGGTAGATTGGCTCTTCCCTCCCCAATCTTTACACATCCCCCAATCCTTTCCACTCGTCACTTTAATTTCATGCTCCATGTATCTAGTGTTTTATGACTGTTGGCAGACCAATTTCCCTCCTTGGAATAAATAAAGTTATTTTGTATCGTATTGTAACGTAACATCAATCCCATGCTTGTATTCTGGATGCAGTGTTGAGCGCTGGCCTCCCTCTGTATCGGGCCCTCAGGTACCCAGAGATGAACCCAGTTCATATGTTCATAAGTGATAGGAGCAGAATTAGGCCATTCAGCCCATCAGGTCTGCTCTGCCATTCGATCATGGCTGATCTACGTCCTAACTCCATTCTACTGCCTTCTCCCCATAACCCCTGTCTACTGTACTGATCAAGAAGCTATCTATCTTTGCTTCAAAGACATCCATTGAGTCGTCAGTGTTCCCGGGATGGCGGGACTGTCATAGGTTGATAGAATGGAATGGCTGGGCTTGTATACACTGGAATTTAGAAGGATGAAAGGATATCTTATTGAAACATATAAGATTATTAAGGGATTGGACATGCTAGAGGCAGGAAATATGTTCCCGATGTTGGGGGAGTCCAGATCCAGGGGCCACAGTTTAAGAATAAGGGGTAAGCCATTTAGAACGGAGATGAGGAAAAACATTTTCACCCAGAGAGTTGTGAGTCTGTGGAATTCTCTGCCTCAGAGGGCGGTGGAGGCCAATTCTGTGGATGCTTTCAAGAGAGAGTTAGATGGAGCTCTTAAAGTTAGCAGTGTCAAGGGATATGGGGGGAAGGCAGGAACGGGGTACTGATTGTGGATGATAGGCCATGATCACATTGAATGGCGGTGCTGGCTCGAAGGGCCGAATGACCTACTCCTGCACCTATTGTCTATTGTCAGTGTTGTGGGTTCTGCCCCGTGACTGAAGCGAGAGGGGACAGGGCCACTGGGCCGAGGGGGGAGGGAGGGTGATGGGGAAGGAGGGAGGGAGGGAGGGAGGGAGGGAGGGAGGGAGGGTGATGGGGAAGGAGGCAGATTACCTCTTCTCTGATTAAGCTCAACACCTCCGTCTTGTCCGCCTGAAGGCTGATCAGCTCGTTGCCCAGGGAACCTTCCATCTCACTCAGGAGAGCTTTGAAGGACAGGATGCTCTCACTGCTGCTCATCTCGGCCGCTGGCATGTGCTGAAGGCAGAAGAACAGTTACCATAAGGTGGACACAAAATGCTGGAGGAACTCAGCGGGACAGGCAGCATCTCTGGAGAGAAGGAGTGGGTGACGTTTCGAAACGTCACTCCAGCATTTTGTGTCTACCTTCAATTTAAACCAGCATCTGCAGTTCCTTCCTACACAGAACAGTTACTATAGATTCCCAGGATTTCCGATTTAATTAACCCTCTATCGGAAGGATGACATAGAAACATCGCAACTTAGAAAATAGATGCAGGAGTAGGCCATTCGGCCCTTCGAGTCAGCACCGCCATTCAATATGATCATGGCTGATCGTCCAAAATCAGTACCCCGTTCCTGCTTTCTCCCCATATCCCTTGATTCCATTAGCCCTAAGAGTTCAATTTAACTCTCTCTTGAAAGCATCCAGTGAATTGGCCTCCAATGCCTTCTGTGGCAGAGAATTCCACAGATTCACAACTCTCTGGGTGAAAACGTTTTTCCTCATCTCAGTCCTAAATGGCCTGCCCCTTATCCTTAAACTGTGTGACCCCTGGTTCTGGACTACCCCAACATGGGGAACATGTTTCCTGCATCTAGCCTGTCCAATCCATTAAGAATTGTATCTGCTTCTATAAGATCCCCTCTCATCCTTCTAAATTCCAGTGAATACAAGCCCATCCGACCCATTCATCCATCATATGTCATATGTTCAATGGTTCAACGTGTGTAGGAAGGACCAGCTGATGCTGCTTTCAACCGAAGATAGGCAAAAAGCCAGAGTAACTCAGCGGGTCATATCTTGCATATCTTTCATTCATTTGTTCTATATCTCTCTATCACCGTCTATATCTGGCATCAGACAACCTTCCCTGTCCCGCCTGCAACTGGCCCAAATGCCGCAGCGAGACTCCTGACGGGCACCCGAAAAAGGGACCACATCACCCCGATCCTGGCCTCTCACACTGGCTCCCTGTGTGGTTCCGAATAAATTCCAAGATCCTCCTTTATGTCTACAAAGCCCTTAACGGGCTTGCCCCAACCTACATTAAATGTCTGCTTACCCACCACACCACCTCCAGGCCCCTCAGATCGGCCGACTTGGGGTTACTGAACATCTAGGCATAAGCTCAGGGGCGACCGCGCCTTTGCGGTTGCAGCTCCTAGACTGTGGAACAGCATCCCTCTTCCCATCAGAACTGCCCCCTCCATCGACTCCTTTAAGTCGAGACTTAAAACTCATCTTTACTATCAAGCCTTTGACGTCCTCTGAGGGAGGGCTACATGTATGTATTTATGTATGTACTTAATCCATGAACCAATGTTGAATAACGTTAGTACCTCCACCAATGTAAAGCACTTTGGCCAACGAGAGTTGTTTTTTAAATGTGCTATAGAAATAAAAGTGACTTGACTTGACTATATCTCTCGATTCCCTCTCCCATGATTCAGTCTGAAGATGCGTCTCGACCCGAAACATCACCCATTCCTTTTCTCTGCCTGACCTGCTGAGTTACTCCAGCTCGTGTCCAAGCTCAATGGTGCAATAGTTCATTTTATGATCATGTGCACCAAGGTACAGTGACACAGATCAGTATGATTATTGCCATAAGTACAATCCCCAATTAAGTACCAAATGCATAGAAACAGCTGTTTCAGAAAGAACTGCAGATGCTGGAAAAATCGAAGGTAGACAAAAATGCTGGAGGAACTCAGCGGGTGAGGCAGCATCTATAGAGCAAAGGAATAGGTGACGTTTCGGGTCGAGACCCTTCCTCAGACTGATGTGGAGGTGGGGGGGGCTATTCCTTTGCTCTGATGCAATTATAAAGAAAGCACATCAGCGCCTCTACTTCCTGAGAAGATTACGGAGAGTGGGTTTGTCAAAGAGGACTCTCTCGATCTTCTACAGGTGCACAGTAGGGAGCATGCTGACTGGTTTCATCGTGGCTTGATTCGGCAACTTAAGGATCCAGGAGCAGAAAAGGATGAGGAAAGTTGTGACCACTGCCCAGTCCATCACCGGCTCTGACCTCCCCACCATCGAAGGGATCTATCGCAGTCGCTGCCTCAAAAAGGCAGCCAACATCATCAAGGACCCACAGCATCATGGCCACACACTCATCTCCTCACTACCTTCAGGTAGAAGGTACAGGAGCCTGAAGACTGCAACGTCCAGGTTCAGGAACAGCTTCTTCCCCACAGCCATCAGGCTATTAAACTCGCCAACAAATAAACTCTGAACTGTAACAGCCTATTGCACTTTATCTGCTTATTTATGTGTATATTGAACTGAACTGTTGTATTTATGCTTACAATATCCTGTTGTGCTGCAGCAAGCAAGAATTTCATTGTCCTATCTGGGACACATGACAATAAACTCTCCTGACTTGACTTGACTTGGCACCCGCTGAGTTTCTCCGGCATTTACGTCTAGCATAGAAACAGCTGCTCAGTCTGCAAGATTCGCCAGGTTTTGGCAAGTGCAGAGCAGATTTACAATGATGTTGCCAGGACTCCAGGCTCCATGCTACAGGGAGAAGATGGGCAGGAGGCTGAGGGGTGATCTTATAGAGGTGTATAAAATCAAGAGGGGGACAGACAGAGTGAATGCACAGAGCCTTTTACCCAGGGTCAGGGAATCCAGAACCAGAGGAGATAGGTTTAAGGTGAGAAGGGAAAGTTTTAGTAGGAACCTGAGGGGCAATTTTTTCACACAGAGGTTGGTGGGTATATGGAACGAGCTGCCCAAGAAGTTAGTTGAAGCCTGTGCAATAATCACATCTAAAAGGCACTTGGACAGGTACATGGATAGGAAAGGTTTAGAGGCATATGCACCGAACACGGGCAAATGGGACCAGCTTAGATGGGGAATCTTGGTCAGCATGGATGAATTGGGCCGAAGGGCCTATTTACGTGCTGTATGATACTGTGACCATTCTAGACCCTCTTTCGCACATTGCCAGTTTGAAGTTTCCTCTCTTCTTCTGGGAGATTCAGGGTCTATTCGTGCCCACTGACGTACCATTCTCTCACCTGCCTAAAGCCCAAAGTGACAGGGAGATACAGCTGAGAACCAGACCCTTCGGCCCAGCGAGCTGATACCGACCACCAAGACCATCAAGCAATGGACAGCCCAGCAGCTCAGCACGTGAAGCTGCTGCCTCACAGCTCCAGAGACCCCGGTTCGATCCCGACCTTGGGTGCTGTCTGTGTAAAGTTGAGTTTAATTTAGAAATACAGTGCGGAAACAGGCCCTTTGTCCTACCGGGCCCTTGCTGACCAGCGATCACCCCTACACTAACACTATCAACACACTCTAGAGACAATTTACAATTTTACCAAAGCCAATTAACCTACAAACCCGTACGTCTTTGGAGTGTGGGAGGAAACTGGAAACTGGAAAACCCACGCGGTCATTGGGAGAACGTACAAACTCCGTACAGGCAGCACCCGTGGTCAGGATAGAACTGGGTCTCTGGCGCTGTGAGGCAGCAACTCTACCGCTGCGCCACCGTGCCAGCCTCTGCTCACTCAGTTTCACTGAGTACTGCGTCTTATAGGTAGCTGCAAAATTATCATTGTGACAAAGTTCAAACAGGAGAGCTGGCTTACAAGAATAAAATTGCAGCTCTGATTTCAGGCTTTGATTGCCTGCGTGGGCCGGACGGCATCTCCATTTGAAGCTTTGTCCTGCAGCTAACCTTGTGCAGATTAAAGCAGTTTCAGACACAACCTTCATAATCTCGAGTTAATCACTGGTTCATCCTCCCAAGAGAAGCGCCTGTGCAAGCAATGTCCGAAGAAGGGTCTCGACCCGAAGCGTCACCCATTCCTTCTCTCCAGAGACGCTGCCTGTCCCGCTGAGTTACTCCAGCATTTTGTGTCCATCAAGCAAACTCTGCAGATTCCCACCACTGTGCATCGTTCTGCCCAATGCCCACCATTCAATCGCTGTCACTAACAAGCTATCTGGCCATTGTCGATTCGATGAATTAACAGTACGTTGGTTCGACGTAGTGCAGGCACTGGGAGGCATAGAGTGATACAGCGAGGAATCAGGCCCTTCAGCCCAACTTGCCCACACCGGGCAACATGTCCCAGCTACACTAGTCCCACCTGCCTGCGTTTGGTCCGTATCCCTCCAAACCTGTCCTATCCATGTACCTGTCTAACTGTTTCTTAAATGTTGGGATAGTCCCAGCATCATCTACCTCCTCTGGCAGCTAGTTCCATACACCCACCACCCTCTGTGAAAAAAAGGGTGAGACAATTAATATTGCGCTACTGTGATGCTCAAAACTCTCATAGTGCAGAACGCAAGGTCGAAACCTATTCTAAATACTTCAAGCACACTGCACGGAAACAGGCCCTTCAGCCCAAGGTGTCCATGCCGACCAAAGTACCCCATCTACACTTGTCCCACCTGCCCGCGTTTGGCCATTATCCCTCTAAACTATTCCTATGAAATCTTTTCCCCGTCACCTTAAGCCTATATCCTCTGGACCTCGATTCGCCTACTCTAGGCAAGAGACTCTGAGCGTCGACCCGATCTATTCCTCTCATGATTGTATACACCTCTCACCCCTCATCCTCCTGCACTCCAAGGAATAGATAAATCCCAGCCTACTCAACCTCTCCCCATAGCTCAGACCCGCTAGCCCTGGCAACATCCTCGTAATATTAGAAAGGAGTCAACGGAGCTCCAAATATCATTCAAGCTGCTCCAGAAATCAAACAAGGAAGAAAATTGCCTCTGCTGGTGGGAGCATACTGTGTGTATTTTGGTTGCCCCATTTCCTGCACAGGTAGTTCTACTATCACCCGTATTTCCATAATGAACATTGAATTGGAGAACACTATTTGTATTATGCGGACCAAATTGGTAATAATACGATTACAATCGAGATTATTTACCTAGAAAAGCATTTTAAAGTCACTTTGGAAAATTAACAAGTAGAGAAAAGGCTGTTTTGAGATATAAACAGAATAGAAGGGGAAAACTGTTTCCATGTAACCTCCCCGCAGCAATTAGACACGGTTGTCTATTAAGCTACCACTTTAACCATGGGTAGAAATTGCTAAGCAATCACTTCAATTGATTCCACAGCCAATAATGGACCATTGTGACCGATTTGTTCTAATTTCTTACCTTCCCCCTGACTCTCAATCTGAAGAAGGGTCTTGACCCGAAATATCACCTATTCCTTTTCTCCAGAGATGCTGCCTGACCCGTTGAGTTACTCCAGCATTTCGCGATTATCAACGGTGTAAGCCAGCATCTGCAGTTCCTTCCTACAATTCAATTGATACTTATTCAATGATATTCTATTTAGCAATGTAAAATACAGCCTTTAGCATTTTTAATTATTTAAAAGATCTTTAGTTTTGAAATTTCTGCAGGAAAATTAACTTTGTTATTGGAATTCTGAAACTCTTGAGTTTTAGTTTAGTTTAGATATACAGTGTGGAACAGGCCCTTTGGCCCACCGAGTCCGTGCCGACCTGCAATCCCCACACTTTAACACTATCCTACACACACCAGGGACAAATTATAATAACCTATTCACCTACAAATCTGTACCTCTATGGAGTGTGGGAGGAAACCGGAGATCTCGGAGAAAACCCACGCAGTCACAGGGAGAACGTACAAACTCCGTACAGACAGCACCCATGGTCAGGATCGAACATGGGTCTCTGGCACTGTAAGCGCTGTAAGGCAGCAACTCTACCGCTGCGCCACGCTGCCGTCCTCGTGAGAAAGATGCTCAGTATTTGAGAGGTCAAACCTCAAAAATTGAATTCCCAGTTGCAACATTTTTGTTCACATTCCCATAAGCTTGTGTTACTCTTGATAAAGATCTTTCAGATAGAAACAGTAAGATTTTTCAGAAACTACTTACTCCTGCTATGGCATGTGGTTCCAAGTGATCCAGTGCTTTTGAATTATTTAAACCTAAAATTGAAGCAAAGACCTGTGTTATTTTGGTGCTCCGGTTTCCTCTCACATCCCAAAGACGTGTGGGTTTGTCCGTTAATCGGCCCTCTGTGAATTGCCCCCTAGTGTGTAGGGAGTGGATGAGAAAGTGGGAGAACATAGAAATAGTGTAGGCCGGTGTTTAGTGTAGTTTAGGGATACAGCGCGGAAACGGGCCCTTCGGACGACCGCGTCCGCGCCGACCAGCGATCCCCGCACACTAACACTGTCCGACACACACTAGGGACAATTTACAATCATACCAAGCCTATTATCCTACAAACCTGTACGTCTTTCTAGTGTGGGAGGAATCCGGAGATCCCGGAGAAAAGCCACTCAGGTCACGGGGAGAACGAACAAACTCCGTACAGACAAGCACCCGTAGTTGGGATCGAACCCGGGCCTTTTTGCGCTGTAACTTTACCGCTGCCGGGAAGTTATGCAGGGAGCGGTCTCCGCGGAAGGTGGAAAGGGGAGGAGATGGCAAGATGTGGCTCGTGGTGGGATCCCGTTGTAGGTGGCGAAAATGTCAGAGGATTACATGCTGCATATAGAAACATAGAAACATAGAAAATAGGTGCAGGAGTAGGCCATTCGGCCCTTCGAGCCTGCACCGCCATTCGATATGATCATGGCTGATCATCCAACTCAGTATCCTGTACCTGCTTTCTCTCCATACCCCCTGATCCCTTTAGCCACAAGGGCCACATCTAACTCCCTCTTAAATATAGCCAATGAACTGGCCTCAACTACCTTCTGTGGCAGAGAGTTCCAGAGATTCACCACTCTCTGTGTGAAAAATGTTTTCCTCATCTCGGTCCTAAAAGATTTCCCCCTTATCCTTAAACTGTGACCCCTTGTTCTGGACTTCCCCAACATCCGGAACAATCTTCCTGCATCTAGCCTGTCCAACCCCGTAAGAATTTTGTACGTTTCTATAAGATCCCCCCTCAATCTTCTAAATTCTAGCGATTACAAACCGAGTCTATCCAGTCTTTCTTCATATGAAAGTCCTGACATCCCAGGAATCAGTCTGGTGAACCTTCTCTGTACTCCCTCTATGGCAAGAATGTCTTTCCTCAGATTAGGAGACCAAAACTGTACGCAATACTCCAGGTGTGGTTTCACCAAGACCCTGTACAACTGCAGTAGAACCTCCCTGCTCCTATACTCAAATCCTTTTGCTATGAATGCTAACATACCATTCGCCTTCTTCACTGCCTGCTGCACCTGCATGCCTACTTTCAATGACTGGTGTACCATGACACCCAGGTCTCGTTGCATCTCCCCTTTTCCTAATCGGCCATCATTCAGATAATAGTCTACTTTCCTGTTTTTGCCACCAAAGTGGATAACCTCACATTTATCCACATTATACTGCATCTGCCATGCATTTGCCCACTCACCCAGCCTATCCAAGTCACCTTGCAGCTTCCGAGCATCCTCCTCACAGCTAACACTGCCCCCCAGCTTAGTCATCCGCAAACTTGGAGATGTTGCATGCGACGGCTGATACGGTGAAAGGTGAGGACTAGGGGGGACTCTGTCCCCAGTTGCGACTGGGTAAAGGGGGAGCAAGGCGGAGCTGCGGGATATCGAGGAGACCCTCGTGAGTTTGAGGTGCAATTCCACAACTCCCTCAGCAGGGGACCCCTCCCCACCGTAACCCCCTCCCCCACCTCTCTAACCCCCCCCAACTCTCTAACCCCCTTCCCACCTCTCTACCCCCCCCCCACCTCTCTAACCGCCCCCCACCTCTCTAACCCCACCCCCCCACCTCTCTAACCCCCCCCCACCTCTCTAACCCCCTCCCCATCTCCGTAACGCCTCTGGTCTCAGCCGTCTGGGGCGGGGGGGGGGTAGTTTTCACAGCGTCCCTACCTTCAGTGGGGGCAGTGAGCTCCGGCTTCAGTGCGCAGGCCGGGAGGTTGGAGCATTCGAAGTACTCGTTGTCATCCTCCAGCTCGCTCCTGCCCTCGGCACCACCGGACTTTGGGATGACCGAGGTGGAAGCCAGCTTCTCCTCGTCGGTGGCATGGCCCTCCCTCTGGCCAATGTCCCCTCCACAGGACACCTCCAGCGGCTCGTCATCCTGAAACATGGACGCGAGGTTCGGCCTTACCCAACGCCAACAATCTCTGCTCAACCCAAGTGAAGTGCAGGCTCTGATTTACACATAATGCCGGAGTAACTCAGCGGGACGGGCACCATCTCTGGAGAGAAGGAATGGGTGACGTTTATATTGTGTTGAGTTTTGGGCCCCATGTTGCGGGAAAGACGTTGTCAAGCAGGAAAAGGGTGGATGTTGGTTGGCGTGGGCATGTTGGGCCAAAGGGCCAGTTTCCACACTGTAAGGCTCCATGATTAGTGTGAATAGATGCTTGAAGCTCAGTCTGAACTGACAGCGCCTGTTTCTGTCCCTGCGGGTCTATGAAAAGCTCGATACGAAGGCATTGAATCATCTGGAACCATTGAAATGGTTCCACTTTCATAACATGATGCTGTTCAATTGAGGAGAACTGCTGCCAAAGGGAAGGAGCCCCCCCAGTTCCGGGGTTACGTCCGCGCCCGGGTGGTGCTAGAGAAGGACTACGCGCTGTCCAAGGGCACCCTGGGGGATTTCGGGGACAACTGGGCATCGCGGGGGATTGAATGCATCCTGGACAAGGATTGCAATATAGTTGTTTTACTAAAGGGCCTGACGTGAAAAATCACATACGTGATTTTTTCGGCGACTGCCGGCACCCGTCATAGTCGTTACAGGTCTCCGAAAATTTTCAACATGTTGAAAATCCAGCAGTGACCAGAACAAGGTACGACTCTTTGGGCGACTACTCACGACCATACAGGCGTCACTCCGCGACATGTTGCCAGGGTGTCGCCTGTATGGTCATGAGTAGTCTCTTCAGACGCCAAAGGAGACCGACCTACGATGGGTGCCGGCAGTCGCCGAAAAAGTCACGTGAGTGGGACAGGCCCATTAGTAAATTTGTTTGTCTTGCATTATGGTGGTGGGTTCTGTTTTGTTTTATTGTATTGTAAATGATATTTTAATATCGGAATAAATAAAAAATAAATAAATAAAGGGGAAGGAGCCCTTCCTCATCCCCTCGAGCTGGTAAGGGGAGTGGAAGAAGGGTCTTGACCCGAAAGGTCACCCTTTCCTTCTCTCCAGAGATGCCGCCCATCCCGCTGAGTTACGCCAGCATTTTGTGTCTCACGACATACGATATGAGAGAACGCTAATTATCCCAGGAGGGAAATTGGTCTGCCAACAATCATAAAAACACAAGATACATGAAACATGAAATTAAAGTGACGAGTGGAAAGGAGGGGAGTCAGTCTACCCCACGACAGAAGGGGGAGGAGTTGTACAGATTGATAGCCACGGGGGAGAAGGGTCTCCTGTGGTGTTCTGTCCTGCATCTTGGTGGAACCAGTCTGTTGCTGAAGGTACGCTGGCCATACTGTTCAGGGAACAAAGGAGGACCCGGAGTGGGGGGGGGGGCGCTGTGAGGGGGGTGGGAGGGTGTCAAGGAGAACAAAGGAGGACCCTGCGAGGGATTCTTTGTAACTTTATCTGCGCCCCAACACTATCTTAATGGCGTCAAGTTGGGAAAAGAGGAAGTACAACGGGATCTGGGGGTCCTTGTTCATCAGTCTATGAAAGTAAGCATGCAGGTACAGCAGGCAGTGAAGAAAGCGAATGGCAGGTTTGCCTTTATAACAAGAGGAGTCAAGTATAGGAGCAAAGAGGTCCTTCTGCAGTTGTACAGGGCCCAAGTGAGACCACACCTGGAGTATTGTGTGCAGTTTTGGTCGCCTAATTTGAGGAAGGACATTCTTGCTATTGAGGGAGTGCAGCGTAGGTTTACAAGGTTAATTCCCGGGATGGCAGGGCTGTCATATGCTGAGAGAATGGAGCGGCTGGGCTTGAACACTTTGCAGTTTAGAAGGATGAGAGGGGATCTTATTGAGACGTATAAGATTGTTAAGGGTTTGGACACGCTAGAGGCAGGAAACATGTTCCCCATGTTGGGGGAATCCAGAACGAGGGGCCACAGTTTAAGAATAAGGAGTAAGCCTTTTAGAACGGAGACGAGGAAACATTTTTTCTCACAGAGAGTTGTGAGTCTGTGGAATTTTCTGCCTCAGAGGGCGGTGGAGGCCGGTTCTCTGGATACTTTCAAGAGAGAGCTAGATAGGGCTCTTAAATATAGCGGAGTCAGGGGATATGGGGAGAAGGCAGGAACGGGGTACTGATTGGGGATGATCAGCCATGATCACGTTGAATGGCGGTGCTGGCTCGAAGGGCCGAATGGCCTCCTCCTGCACCTATTGTCTATTGCCCTTTACGTGGCGACTCTTTGCAAACCTTGGGTATGCAAAACAAGGTATGCAAAACAGTATGCAAAACAGTATGCAAAACAGTATGCAAAACAGTTTCCCTGTGACTTGTCACATGTGACAATCAAATATTCATCCATGCATTCCTTCATTCGCCCTTCACTCAGCCAGCTCTATTCCGCCCCTGTGTCGGCAAGAAACTGCAGAGAGTTGTGGACGCAGCTCAGTCCATCACGCAGACCAACCATTGACCCCCCATCTATGCTTCACACTGCCTCGGCACGACCAGCAGCATAATCAAGAACCCTCTCTCAGCCCCAGAATAAAAGGACGTGCTCTTAGAAAGGAGATGAGGAGGAATTTCTTTAGTCAGAGGGTGGTGAATCTGTGGAATTCATTGCCATTGATAGGTTTTTCATTAGTAAGGGTGTCGCAAAGGGTGGTGGGTGTATGAAATGAGCTGTCAGAGGAGGTAGTTGAGGCAGGGACTATCCCAACAGGCACATAGATAGGACAGGTTTGGAGGGATATGGGCCAAATGCAGGCAGGTGGGACTAGTGTAGATGGGACATGTTGGCCGGTGTGGGCAAGTTGAGCCGAAGGGCCTGTTTCCACACTGTATCACTCTATGTGTCAAAGGTTACGGGTAGAAGGCAGGAGAATGGGGTTGAGATGGAAAGATAGATCAGCCATGATTGAATGGTGGAGTAGACTCAATGCTCCAATGACATGAACTCTCCACAGATGCTGCCTGGCCTGCTGAGTAGTTCTAGCAGATCAAGCAGTGTCCGCGAGGAGGGCGATTTTATCGTTATTTTGCTTTTGGTTTTGGCAACCTCCTCATCTTCAATCAGACGTCCGTCAGAGCAGTTTTCTAGAAACTTCCACTTGCCAGCGAGTGTTTGAGCTGAGAGAAAGCAGAGGGCCCTTTATCTGAGTGACTAGACAGGATGTGGTCTCTGTGTTTGGAGATGGCTCCACAGTGGAGCGGAGCTGACTGAGGTGGATGTGACCTCATTCATCTGTGCAGTCCTCACTAAGAATCAAAGTGTGTGGGGTAGGATGGAGGGGGGTGGGGGTGGTGAATTAACAAAGCCTGCAGCAAGAGCGAATCCAACGTACCCAAGGTTCTTAAATAGACAATAGACAATAGATGCAGGTGTAGGCCATTTGGCCCTTCGAGCCAGCACCGCCATTCAATGTGATCATGGCTGATCATCCCCAATCAGTACCCCGTTCCTGCCTTCTCCCCATATCCCCTGACTCCGTTATTTTTAAGAGCCCTATCTAGCTCTCTCTTGAAAGCATCCAGAGAACCTGCCTCCACCGCCCTCTGAGGCAGAGAATTCCACAGACTCACCACTCTCTGTGAGAAAAAGTGTTTCCTCGTCTCCGTTCTAAATGGCTTACTCCTTATTCTTAAACTGTGGCCCCTGGTTCTGGACTTCC
>CM075991.1:13906278-13978778 GCA_038087875.1 Malacoraja senta
CAGCTACACCAGTCCCACCTGCCCGCGTTTGGTCCATATCCCTCTAAACCTTGTCCTGTCCTTGTACCTGTCTAACTGTTTCTTAAACATTGGGATGCAACCTTGCCTCAACTACCTCCTCCGGCAGCTCGGCAACAAATTTCATCACATTGGGCAGTTGGTCAGTGACCATCGGAAAGGACTTTCAATGGTCAATTGGTCAATGGCCGTAGAACATTTTCAAGAGGTTTTGGTTTGAACAAACAAAATATTTTTTTGTATTGTAATTCTATATGTTTGGGTCATTATTTCAAGAGAGAGCCAGATAGGGCTCTTAAAAATAGCGGAGTCAGGGGATATGGGGAGAAGGCAGGAACGGGGTTGATTGGGGATGATCAGCCATGATCACATTGAATGGCGGTGCTGACTCGAAGGGCCGAATGGCCTACTCCTGCACCTATTGTCTATTGAGCCATACACCCACCATCTGCGTGAAAATGTTGCCCCTCAGGTTCCCATTAAATCTTTCCCTCTCATCTTAAACTCATGCCCTCTGGTTCTTGGTTCCCCCCACTCTGGGTAAGAGATTCTGTGCATTCACCCTATCTAGTCCCCTCATGCTTTTATACACCTCTATATGATCACCCCCTCAGCCTCCTACATAGTATAGGACTCCACAACAGGCAGTCTCTCTCTCTCTCTCTGTTCCCAGATTGCTGAAGCACTTATACAGCTTTACAGCAGAGGGCAGCAAGAAGCCAAGATCTTTCACAGAGTCACAGAGTGATACAGTGTGGAAACAGGCCCTTTGGCCCAACTTGCCCACACCGGCCAACATGTCCCAGCTACACTAGTCCCACCTGCCCGCGTATGGTCCATATCCCTCCAAACCTGTCCTGTCCATGTACCTGCTATCTGTTTCTTAAACGTTGGGATAGTCCCAGCCTCAAAAACCTCCTCTGGCAGCTTGTTCCATACACCCCGCCACCCTCTGTGTGAAACTGTTACCCCTCAGACTCCTATGAAATCCTTTCGCCTTCACCTTGAAACTATGTCCTCTGGTCCTCGATTCCTCTACTCTGGAGACTCTGCATCTACCCTATCTATTCCTCTCATGATTTTATGCCCTGCTCCGGTTTCCTCCCACACTCTAAACACATACAGGTTTGTAGGTTAATTGGCTTCTATAAATTGCACACTGTCCCGAGTGTTTAGGATAGTGCTAGTGTACGGATTGATCGATGGTTGGAGAGGACTTGATGAGCCGACGAGCCTGTATCTCTAAAGTCTAAAGACTAAATTGGCTGCAATGCTGGACTCTGCAGTATCAATACTACACTTCTGGAGGAACTCAGCAGGTCAAGCAGCATCTGTGGAGGCAGAGGGATAGTCTGTGTTTCAGCTGGAGACCCTGCACCGACACGCAGATGGAAGATAGATGGAAGTGCGGCCCAGTGGTGCAGCGGTAGAGTTGCTGCCTCGCAGCACCAGAGACCCGGGTTCAATCCTGACTACAGGTGCTGTCTGTACGGAGTTTGCATGTTCTCCCCATGACCGCGTGGGTTTTCTCCGGGTGCTGCGGTTTCCACCCACACTCCAAAGATGTACAGGTTTGTAGATTAATACTCGTCGAGTGGCCGCACCAACATCTTATATAACTGCAACATGACCTCCCAACTTAGCCAGGGCTCCCGCGATTCCCTCTCTAGTTTCCCGCAGAGCCCTCGGATATATCTGATCTGGCCCGGGAGATATGTCTACCTTCATAATAATAGTTATCAGATTGGATTTGACTGCTAGTGATCTGATGTTGTCTGACAGATAGGAGGTAGACAAAAAGGCCGGAGAAACTCAGCGGGTGAGGCAGCATCTATGGAGCGAAGGAAATAGGTGACGTTTCGGGTCGAGACCCTTCTTCGACAGATAGTTAAGTGTGATCTCCTCAGGCTATTTACGGTAGAGAGCATATTGACTGGTTGCATCACGGCCTAGTTCGGCAACTCAAGCGCCCAGGAAGGAAGAAGACTGCGAAAAGCGGTGAACACTGCCCAGTCCATCACGGGTACTGACCTCCCCTCCATCGAATGGATCTACAGGAGTCGCTGCCTCAAAACGGCAGCCAGCATCATCAGAGACCCACACCACCCTGGCCACACACTCATCTCACCCCTGCCATTGGGAAGAAGGTTCAGGAGCCTGAAAACTGTAACGTCCAGGTTCAGGAGCAGCTTCTTCCCTACACCCATCGGGCTATTAAACACTACAACCTCCAAATAGGCTCCAAAATCTCTCCTGCAGGACCCTTGCCTCCGGTAAAACACCAAAGGAGCTGCCGCTGGGTAACAAAAATAAACTCTGCATGGAAGTAACTGGCAGCAACTTCAAGTCTGCGTCCGCCTCGATCACAGGTAATGATGTGTAAACTTTCCACTGGACCTTGCTGAGTGTGTATAACATGCCTGCTGCCAATACTCTCTCTCTCTCTCCTCACTCACAGGCAAATAATGGGGATGAGAGGGAGAAATAGATCAGCTAACACAATCAAGGGACATGGGGAGAAAGCAGGAACGGGGTACTGATTTAGGATGATCAGCCATGATCATATTGAATGGTGGTGCTGGCACGAAGGGCCGAATGGTCTACTCCTGCACCCATGTTCTATGTTTCTATGATCGAATGGCGGAGTTGACTCGACGGGCCGAATGGCCTGATTCTGCCGTCAATAGACAATACACAATAGACAATAGGTGCAGGAGTAGGCCATTTGGCCCTTCGAGCCAGCACCGCCATTCAATGTGATCATGGCTGATCAACCACAATCAGTACCCCGTTCCTGCCTTCTCCCCATATCCCCTGACTCTGCTATCTTTAAGAGCCCTTTCTAGCTCTCTCTTGAAAGCATCCAGAGAACCTGCCTCCACCGCCCTCTGAGGCAGAGAATTCCACAGACTCACCACTCTGTGAGGAAAAGTGTTTCCTCGTCTCTGTTGTAAATGGCTTACTCCTTATTCTTCAAATGCCCTTGTGAGGGTGGAGCAGCGCGCCAGTCTGTTTACCCGCTGTATTATCGCAGAGATAGTTAAACAAGTGGGTAAACTTTACCTGCGAGCATACATCCAACACCAGCGACTGGCTCTCGTACTTCTTCACCCGGCAGGCGTTCCTTCGGAGAGAGGGATGGAGAGAGAGAGCGAGAAAGAGGGAGAGAGAGAGAGAAAAAAAAACACAGGAGCACAGTCAAACCTCATCGTTCTGTATTACGGACAGACGGTTTACTTCACCTTAGGACAGAAGCAGCATGCGGGCAAAGTGGCTTGAAGAGGCAAAGGGAAGAAGATGAAGCGGTGGCGTGAAATGGGAGAGACGAAAGGTAAAGCTCTGACCATCGCATGCCAGCACAGTTCCAGCCTCCCGATGACACCAGGCACAGGTTGGTTTGATGAATGTAACCTCCCTTGCCCCAGTGGAGAGACCATCCCTCCATGCTGACTGTGAGGGCATTGGGCACGCCTCGGTCGTGGCCCGTTAATACCAGAGAACAGACTCCCTGTACGTTAAAGCTGGATATTGGCAAAAGTTATGAATTAAGTGTATTTTGTGTAAAAACCTGTAGAGTTATTCACCTGTAATGTGATCCAATCTCCTCTCCCTAAGTTTAGTTTAGTTTAGAGATACAACATGGAAACAGTCCCTTCGGCCCACCGAGTTTGCACCGACCTATACGCCCATGCACTCGTTCTATCCCACACACTAGGGACATTTGACAATTTACAATCAGGGTGGCATGTTGGCGTAGCGGTAGAGTTGCTGCCTCACAGCGCCAGAGACCCAGGTTCGATCCTGACTACAGGTGCTGTCTGCATGGAGTTTGCACGTTCTCCCCGTGACCTGCGTGGGCTTTCCCCCCACACTCCAAAGACGTACAGGTTTGTCGGCTAATTGGCTTGGTAAAACCGTTAATTGTCCCAAGTGTGTGTAGGGTAGTGTCAGTGTGCGGGGATCGCTGGTTGGCGCGGACTCGATGGGCCGAAGGGCCTGTTTCCGCGTCGTATCCCTAAATAAACCGGGTCTCTGGCGCCGTGAGGCAGTAACTCTACCGCTGCACCATCGTGCCGACTGATCTCCCATATCTTCCCCTCACCTAATGCCACGCTCTGGGACTGGCATGCCGTGAGATATTTAGGAGATACTCTCCAGGGACTTCTTCGCCACCGAGCGTTGACTTGGTCTTTTGGATGAGAGGTCAAACTGCAGCAGGAAGGCTTTTGGGAAATTATCTTGAAGGAAAAGGGGGATATTTTGCCTGCGGGGAATGTTTGTTCATAAGCGATAGGAGCAGAATTAGGCCATTCGGCCCATCAAGTCTACTCTACCATTCAATCATGGCTGATCTATCTCTCCCTCCTAACCCCATGCTCCTGTCTTCTCCCCATAACCCCTGACACCCGTACTAATCAAGAATCTATCCATCTCTACCTTAAAAATGTCCATTGACTTCAAGGCCTCCACAGTCCTTCTGTGGCAAAGAATTCCACAGATTCACCACCCTCTTTGTCAGGGAATGTTTGTTCTTGCAAGGACCTCACCAAGAAGAAGATGTCGGAGCGTTTGTGGGAGCCGGTTGAATATGGTGTGGCGCCACCTGGTGGTTGGGCCATTAACTGAGCGAACCCTCGGCACTCGGACTGGCAGGGTCACGTGACTGTGCTTGGCGGGACGGAGTTGTCACGAGGTTGAGGGGTTGTGCCCTGGTAGTTAGTCAGAACTCTGGGGGAACCCTCCCCAGTCGTGTACGTGCTGTTCACTGTATTACTTAATAAAGATCCCCACTTTTGATTCATAGCGCGTGGCTCGCTATAATGGTGGTGTAGTGTTTGAGGTGGACTCACGGATACGTATACCCACGGATCTGGACAACCACAGGGGCAATACACCGCGGTAACAAGGATAACTTCTTCTGAGGTTGACGGGACACTATGTTTAAAACATTCTGAGCTGCATAGCTAGGATCATCAGGACCATGTTCCCAGTGAGGAAGTGTCTGACTAGCGATGACCCCGTACCCTAACCCATGTTATCCCACACTACAGGCAATTTATAGAGGGACAATTACCCACACGTCTTTGGAGTGTGGGAGGAAACCCACATCGCAGCGGTAGTGTTACCGCCCCACAGCGCCAGAGTCCCGGGTTCGTTCCCGACTGCGGATGCTGTCTGTACGGAGTTTTGTACGTTCTCCCCGTGACCGCGTGGGTTTTCTCTGGGTGCTCCGGTTTCCTCCCACATTCCAAAGGCGTACAGGTTTGTAGAATAATTGGCTTCGGTAAAGATTGTAAATTGTCCTTAGTACATGTAGGATAGTGTTAGTGTGCGGGGAGTGGGTGGGCCGAAGGGCCTGTTTCCGCACTGTATCTCTAAACTATACTAAACCAGAGCACCTGGATGAAACCCAAGCAGGTCCCGGGGAAACTAGAAACATAGAAAATAGGTGCAGGAGGACCTTTGAGCCAGCACCGCCATTCATTGTGATCATGGCTGATCATCCACAATCAGTAACCCGTGCCTGCCTTCTCCCCATATCCCTTGATTCCGCTAGCACCCAGAACTCTATCTAACCCTCTTTTAAATACATCCAGTGAATTAGCCTCCACTGCCTTCCGTGGCAGAGAATTCCACAAATTCATAACTCTCTGGGTGAAAAAGTTTTTTCTCATCTCAGTTTTAAATGGCCTCCGCTTTATTCTTAGACTGTGGCCCCTGGTTCTAGACTCCACCATCTTTGCGAACATTTTTCCTGCATCTAGCATGTCCAGTCCTTTTATAATTTTAGCCTTTCTATAAGATTCCCTCTCATCCATTTAAATTCCAGTGAATACAAGCCCAATCTTTCCAATCTTTCCTCATATGATAGTCCCGCCATCCCGGGGATTAACCTGGTGAACCTACGCTGCACTGCCTCAACAGCAAGGATGTCCTTCCTCAAATTAGGAGACCAAAACAGCACGCAATGCTCCAGATATGGTCTCACTAGGAGAGCATGCAAACTCCACACAGACAGTATCCTCCCTTTCACTCTCCGAGTGTACACTAACCCTCACACACTGGGGACAATCAGACTGAAGAAGGGTCTCGACGCGAAATGTCACCCATTTCTTCTCTCCAGAGATGCTGCCTGCCCCGATGAGTTACTCCAGCATTTTGTGTCTATCTTAGAGGGGTGTGGGCCAAATGCAGGCAGGTTGGACTCATGTAGATGGGGCATGCTGGTCAGCGTGGGCAAGTTGGGTCGAAGGGCCGGTTTCCACGCTGAATGACTCTATCTATGACCCTCTATGACTCATTCATTAATACTTGGCTTTATTTGAAGGGGTTTGACAGATGCTTTAGTTAAGTAGCAGTAAGAAGAGAGTTAAATATATCTCTGATGAAGAGATGTCAACCTGAAATATTGATTCCATTCCTCTCAATCATTAGTGCTGCCTGGCCTTCTGGGTAAGTTTTCTGATTTATTAAAGAAGTCTGGGTCAAGATCAGTCATAATCAAGAAGGTAAAAAATATTCATGCAATTACCCTAGGAACTCACATGTCTGTTGGACTTAGATAGACATCTTCTCAACACATATTATCTCCACTCTCAACCAAGCCAACAATCCTCTGGTCCTATCCTGCCCCACTTACACTTAACCTCAGGGGCAACAGTTCCCGTTTCACCCACCTCCTATCTGGGCTAGCTTAGTTTCGAGATAGAGCATGGAAACAGGCCCTTCGGCCCACTGAGTCCGTGCCAACCAGCGATCCCCGCACACTTATACTGTCCTACACACACTAGGGACAATTTACAATTAGACCAAGCCAATTAACCTACAAATCTCTACATCTTTGGAGTGTGGGTGGAAGTCGGAGCTCCCGGTGAAAACCCACTCAGGTCACGTGGTGAACGTACAAACTCGGTGCAGACAAGCACCCGTAGTCAGGATCGAACCCGGGTCTCTGGCGCTGTGAGGCAGCAACTCTACCGCTGCGCTACCATGCCGCCCAATTGCTGCACATGTAGACTATATGTGGAAACAGCGTGGAAACAGCCCCTTCGGCCCACCGTGTCCGCGCCAACCAGCGACCATCTCGTACACTAGCCTACGCAAACTAGGTACAATTTTACAACTTACAGAAGCCAATTAACCCACAAACCTGCAGGTCTTTGGAGTGTGGGAGGAAACCGGAGCTCCCGGAGAAAACCTATGTGGTAAAGGGGAGAATGTACAAACTCTGTGTAGACAGCACCCATAGTCAGGATCGAACCCGGGTCTCTGGCGCTGTCAGGCAGCAACTAATGCCAAATACGGCTAATTAACGATAAACTCCTGCAGTCGGATTCAACTGACTCGCACCCCAGTCTAGGGTCCTTGTGCTGCTGGAAGGGATATCACCCCAGGGGCCACATGGTTTAAAGACCAACTCTAACCTATTGTGAATAACACTACTGAATGTATAGACACCGAGATTGTAGGAAGAGGTTTTGCACAGTTTTTGTTTTGTGTGCATCTTTAATTCTGAATAAAGTTTAGGTTGGAATCTTTTTTTTTCAAACTTGAAAATAAACCCTTCCAACTAAAAAAAATAAAAATAAAATCTGAAAAAGGCAACCGTGTATTCTACGCAGAGGTGGTCTTGGCATCATGTTCGGCACAGACATTGTGGGCCGAAGGGCCTGTTCTTGTGCCGTGCCGGTCTATATAAATGGCTGGTGATTTAAGGCAAGTGCACTGCCTGATGAGACAGATTGTGCTGATTTTGAGTGCTTCAATTGCCTTGACAATGTTCCCTCTGAGCAGGAGCTATTTCACGAGAAGAAAAAGCTATTCAGGCCAACAGCAACACAGTGCACGCTATGTACGTTCTGGCAAGAATTCGGGGCTATGAGTAAGCAGGAGTGATGGCGACATTATTGCAGCAGCATTTATTTGGCATCTGCATTGTGGAGTGTATCAAGTTCCAATCGACATGAGTTAGGCACTAGCTAATTGAAATTGGTGATGGAAACCACAGTATTAATCTACATTAATAATCATTTTATTTACTGGCGCCTTTCTAAAACCCAAGGACACCTTACAATGCATAGAATCACAACAAAACAAAAACAAAAAAAACAAAATATAAAATAAATAAATAAATAAATAAATAAAATAAAATAAAAATAAAAAAAAAAAATAATAATAAATTTTTTTTTAAAAACACATAATCAGAATAAATTAAATTTGACATTGACAAGGAACTGCAAGTGCCGTACTCTTGCAAAGAACCCCAAAGTCCTGGAGTAACGCGGCAGGTCAGGGAGTATCTCAGGACGACGTGGACAATAGACAATAGGTGCACGAGTAGGCCATTCGGCCCTTCGAGCCAGCATCGCCATTCAATGTGATCGTCCACAATCAGTACCCTGTTCCTGCCTTCTCCCCATATCCCCTGACTCCGCTATCTTTAAGTGGACAGGGTGGCACAGCATCAAAAAGGTTTGATCCTGACTAAAGGTGCTGTCTGTACGGAGTTTGCACCTCCTCCCTGTGACCGCGTGGGTTTTCTCCGGGTGCTCCAGTTTCCTCCCACACTCCAAAGGCGTGCAGGTTTGTAGGTTAATTGACTTCAGAAAAATTGTAACTTGTCCCAAGTGTGTAGGATAGTGTTAGTGTATGGGATGATCGCTGGTCAGCACACACTCAGTGGGCCGAAGGGCCTGTTTCCATGCTGTATATCTAGTCTAGTCTAATTAATATACCTTTCCTGTGTCTAGAGTAGATTCCCAGTGATTAGCAAATACTAGCGCACATAAGTGCCCCAATTTGGAGGCATAGACAGGATCTATACACAGCACTCACTGAATCTATCAAAACTCACTGGGTTGCTCTGCAAAGGGCAACATGGAATCAACGGGCTGAATGGCCTCCCTTTGTTCTGTGTCAATTTTATGATCTTATTCTATTGCTCCTGTAAAAAACCTTGTGGAAGTTACACACGTCAGCGGGACAACCCGGTGGAAGAAAGTTTAGTCTCGCCGGTCGGAACAAACGATCACATGACTTTACCAGAACTGAGAAAGTGAAGGAGAGTATGCTGTCCATACGGAGTTTGCATGTTCTCCCCGTGACCACGTGGGTTTACGCCGGGTGCTCAGGTTTCCTCCCACATGCCAAAGACGTGTAGGTTTGTGTGCGGGGAGTGGATGAGAAAGTGGGATAAGATAGAACTAGTGTGAACTCAATGGTTGGCATGGACTCAGTGGGCTGAAGGGCCTATTTCCACATTGCATCTCTAAACTAATCTAAATTGTCCATCCAAAATTAACTATCTACACATTATCCTTGCATAACAAATGATTGTTGCTCAGGATTTTGGCACCAATGGCTCTACATGGAAGGTCGATAGGTGCTGGATATGTGAAGAACTCCCTGATATCTAGCTAGAGTGGATGTGGAGAGGATGTTTCCACTCGTGGGAGAGTCTAGGACCAGAGGGCACAGCCTCAGAATAAAAGGACGGACCTTTGGAAAGGAGAGGAGGAGGAATTTCTTTAGTCTGAGGGTGGTGAATTGCTGGAATTCATTGCCACAGGAGGCAGCGGAGACCAAGTCAATGGATATTATATGGTGAGATTGATAGATTCTTGATTAGTAAGGGTGTCAGTGAGTATGGGGAGAAGGCAGGAGAATGAAGTTAAGAGGGGAAGATAGATCAGCTGTGATTGAATGGCGGTGTAGACTTGATGGGCCGAATGGCCTAATTCTGCTTCTATACCTAATGAACATGAGTTTGAAACATTTCTCCACTCAAGCAACTCGAAAGACACTGCTGGACTGAATGCAGTATTCGGGCAAACTCTTTCCGAAGCAGAGCACGATGTAATCTCTAACATTAGAAGGCTTAGGCTGAAGGTGAGAGGGGAGAGATTTGAGAGGGACCTCAGCGGCGACCTTTTCACTCAGATCGTAGTCCTTATCTAGAACGAGCTTAAGACTTTAGAGATATAGCATGGAAACAGGCCCTTTGGCCCACCGAGTCCACGCCAACCAGCGATCACCCCATACAGTAACACTATCCTACACACAATGGACAATTTGCAATTTAACTGAAGCCAATTAGCCGACAAACCTGCATGTCTTTGGAGTGTGGGAGGAAAGGGAAGTTCCCGGAGAAAGCCCACGTAGGTCACGGGGAGAACGTGCAAACTCCGCACTGACAGCAGCCTTAGTCAGGATCGAACCCGGGTCTCTGGCGCTGAAAGGCAGCGACTCTACCGCTGCGCCAACCCCTAGCTTCTCGAGGAAGCTATGCAAGCAGAGGCAATTATGACCTTCAAAAGACATTTGGCCAGCTGTATGGGCAGGGAGGGTTTAGAGGGCAGCACGATTGTTGCCATCTCACAGCTCCAGAGACACCGATTCGATCCTGACCATGAGTGCTGCCTGTAGGGAGATTGCACGTTCCCCCCGTGACCCACGAGAGTTTCCTCCGGGTCCCGGGATCAAAGGCGGAAATTGGAATTTGTGAAGTTAGATTTGTGAAGAACTGCCGATGTTCTTGGACCTGGAGACGGACATTTGCGTGGAGATGGCCTTGCTTCACTGAAACTTTTGGAAAACCAGGAATCTGGGAATGGAAGCCCACCATTCATCCTGCTGCCATTCCATAATATCACTGATATTATGAAGAAGGGTCTCAACCCGAAACGTCACCTATTCCTTCGCTCCATAGATGCTGCCTCACCCGCTGAGTTTCTCCAGCATTTTTATCTACCTTCCATAATATCACCAGTGAATCTGCTCCCCATCCCCATTCAGTTAGTTAGTTAGTTAGTTAGTTAGTTAGTTAGTTAGTTTACGTGTACCGATGTACAATGAAAATCTTTTGTTGCGTGCTATCCAGTAGCAGAAAGACTATACATGATTAGAATTGAGCCGTCCACAGTGGACAAATATATGATAAGGGGAATAATGTTTAGTCTAAGATACAGTTTAATAAAGTCCGATGAAAGATAATCTGAGGGTCTCCAATGAGGTAGATGGCAGGTCAGGACCACACTCTAGTTGTTGAGCGGATGGTTCAGTGCCTCATAACAGCTGAGAAGAAACTATCCCTTGTTTAAGAAAGAACTGTAGATGCTGGAAAAAGGTAGACAAAAATGCTGGAGAAACTCAGCGGGTGAGGCAGCATCTGTGGAGCGAAGGAATAGGTGACGTCTCGACCCGAAACTTCACCTATTCCTTCCCTCCATAGATGCTGCCTCACCCGCTGGGTTTCTCCAGAAACTATCCCCGATCATGGAGAATGTCACAGAGCCGAGGGTTCCGGGAGTGCAGGTACATAGTTCCATGAAGGTGGAGTCGCAGGTAGATAGGATGGCCAAATAGGCTTTGGGCACGATGGCCTTCGTGGAACAAGCTGCCAGAGGAGGTAGTTGTGACAGGGACTATCTCAACCTTTCAGAAATAGCTAGACAGGTACATGGATGGGACAAGTTTGGAGGGGTATGGGCCAAATGCAGGCTGATGGGACTGATGTAGCTGGGACAAGTTGGCCAGCATGGGCAAGTTGGGCTGAAGGGCCTGTTTCCACGCTGTATCACTCTATGACTATTTCTCTCTCCATTTCTTCCCTTCCCCCAATTTCTAAGGTTCAAATTTCTCAATAGATTTGGAAACCGAAACAGAGATGAGACTCGTTCCTGTCTCAATAGACAAGAGACAATAGGTGCAGGAGTAGGCCATTCTGTGAGAAGCAAATGACAGGGGGCCTGCTTCCCCTGCACATTATTTGACTGGCCCACTTTTATTCTGTTTCTGTGGAATCAGATCCAGATTTCGTCCCATCAATTTAATCTCAAGATAATGCAATTTATTGCTGTGTAATTTATTGCCCCGTGAATGAATGAATTGCCTGTGTCAGTAAAATTATTTTCTGTGGTTTGGATCATTCAGCAGCCAGAGGGATTGTCTCTTCGGAAAGTATTAACGGCGTAATCATAGTCACAGCAGCATCTTTAGGGTAGTGTCGGGAAACCGGTACTTATCGAAACGTAAAGATGGCACAAAAAAGGTTTGGAAGGCATAAAATATTGAGCAAAGCTTCCTCCCAGGATCATCGCTTTGGTGGAGAAATTCAGCTGCATGCAGTCGCCACTGGTTCTGACACACTGTTCACTGGATCCACTGGTTCTATGCCACTGTTCACTGGATCCAGTGTACATGACTCTCCACCACTGGAGGGGAGGGGGGGGCGACACTCCCAGAGGCAAACGCTGCCCTTTGCATTGCTTCCACTGTGGGAGATCTCTGCAATTTATCGCAGGTCGTAACTGCGACTTCCCCCCCAAATTCGAGCTTTGTTGTATTTTATACCTTGTCTGAAGAGGGGCTTGGGGGTCAGCAAAGCACTTCACAGAATACGTTTTGTACTTCCATCAAATCAAAAGCTGCAGTGCCCCCAGCGTTGTGTAAATAGACGTCGCAAAGTGCTTTCTCCACGTCGCACTACCGGCCCTCCGTTCCCTGCACGGGCCTCTACAAATTTCTGTGGCCCCATCTCCCTACCTGCCCATATCCCGGTGATTATTGAGGGCAAAGCTTCACTGTTCTCCCTGTGGTCTCCAGGGGTCTCTCCCCCCACCCCCCACCCCAACCCCGCTCCAGGGCTACTGATGCCCTCGGCAAAAAAAAACCTGCCCCTATATTGGATCCTTACAACCAGCTGGCCCTTCAGGGTCGTGTCCAAAGTTCCACAATGCCAGCCATGTTGCAGACTAAAGTAAGGAGCCTTAGAGGGCGTAGCTTTTAGTACATGACAAGAGAAGTGTGGGGCAAGTTCTTTAAATAGGTGGGTGCCTGGAAAGGTGGTGGAGGCATGTATATGAAAGTAGCATTAAAGAGATCGTTGGAGAGGTCGACAGTCAGAACCTTATTCCCCTGGGTGGAAATGTCAAAGACTAGAGGGCATAAATTTAAGGTCAGAGGGGCGAAGTTTAAAGGAGATCTGGGGGGCAAGGTTTCTTTACACAGAGGGTGATGGGTGCCTGGAACATACAGGTGGGGTTGGCAGTGGTGGCATTTACAAGGTGTTTGGACAGATGCGTAGATATGCAGGGAATGGAGGGGTATCGATCATTTGCAGGCTGATAGGAGTTGATCTTGGCATCATGTTTCACAAAGACAGTGTGGGCCAAAGGGCCTGTTCCTGTGCTGTACTGCGCTACTGTGACAAAAGGAAGCAACTGGCAGAAAGGCGTTTTCTTGTCAATGAGGAAAACGTGTTTTTCTTTCAGCTCTCTGCGATGGAGGTTCGTACTTCTCTGGTATAAATATTTCCAAATTGTACTCAGAGAAGGACTTATTTTGTTCACCATTGTGTAAAGCATATCTCAAATACCCCAAAACAAGCAATAACTCCATTTTGACAAAATTGTCAGTTGCTTCCTTTTCGTCAAATTAGGGCAGTGTACTGTTCTAGGTTTAATGTTCTAACTAGATAATGGGTGACAGAGACTCTGACGCAGTGGTTGCTGCTGTTTGTGCAGAGATGTGTGGACGCCACTAACAAGCTAGATATCCCGTCCCTTCTCTATAGAGATGCTGCCTGTCCCACTGAGTTACTCCAGCATTTGTGTATCCATCTCATGGGCCTGTCCCACGTAGGCGATGTTTTAGGCAACTACAGGCGACTAGTTTGTCGCCACATGTTCGCCGGTAGTCGTCTCCTCAGTCGCGCAAAAAGTCGTAGCGTCATTCTGGTTGACGCTAAATTTTGCAACATGTTGAACATTTTTCGGCGACAGTGGGTTTGACGCCAATGAGCGTAGCTTGACGTAGGTGCTGTCGTAGGTTGTCGCCAGGATGACGTAGGTTGTCGCCGGTTTTTCAGCGACCTGCTACAACTGTGACAGTCGCCTAAAAAATCGCCAAGTGGGACAGGCCCATCAGATATCCTGCTAACCAGATGTGAGCTAGAAAACTCTGCCATTATGACATAGGCCACCTCTTAGCAAGATGCAGACCCCTCCATCAAAGGAACTCCGAGTGGTCTTCCATGGCACCAACGTCGGTCCGTTCTTTTCTCTCCTTTTTCAGGAGTCAGGTGTTGCAGGCAATATATCATCCACTGCCCATCATAACCCTATGTTCTGCCATCTTAAAGCATCGCTGTAGTAAAGGTACTCCCACAATGCTGTTAGTCATTGAGTTAAACAGCCTGGAAACAGGCCCTTCAGCCCAACTTGCCCACACTGACCAAAATGCCCCATCTACACGTCTCACCTGCCCACATTTGGCCCATATCCCTCTAAACCTTTCCTATCCATGTACCTGTCCAAATGTATTTTATATGTTATCATAGTACCTGCCCCAACTACCTCCTCTGGCAGCTCGTTCCATATACCCTCTGTGTGAAAAAGTTGCCCCTCATAAACAATCTTTTCTCTCTTACCTTAAACCTATGTCTTCCGGTTCTCAATTCTCCCCACCCTGGGGTCCATCTACCCGATCTATTCCCATCACGATCTTGTACACCACTACATGATCACCACCCCTCATCGTTATGTCTTGGAGCTCACCCCGCACTCCAAGACATAAAGTCCTAGCCTACCCTACCTCTCCCTATAACTCAGGCCCTCAAGTCCTGGCAACATCCTCATAAATCTTCCCAGCGCTATTCCCAGATTCACAACATCTTTCCTATGGTAGGGCAACCACAACTCCAATTGTGGCCTCACCAACATCTTGTACAATTATGTGCGACTTGGAAGGGAAGCTGCAGGTGGTGGTGAAGGTCCCGGTCTGACCTTGTCCCTCTTGATGGTAGAGAGACGAGGGTTTGGGAGATGCCGTCGGAGGAGCCTGGGCAAGTAACGGCAGTGTGTTTTGTAGATAATGCATGCTTTAGCAAGGGGATGCATGGTTAGGGTAGTGGGTGGGTCCCTATCAAGCGGCCTGCTTCATCCTGGATGGTGTGGAGCATCTGAAGTACTCTTGGTATCCATTCGCCCACTGGTCCATTACACTGTTGACTTGTGCCTTGTAGTCAGTTAGTCATTAGTTGCAGGATCCCCAGTCTCTGACCCGGACAGACTCTCAGCCCAGCTTCTATCTACACTCTTCCCCACAGAGGCAGCATAAGGGAAGTATCCTGATGGACTGTACCTCACCTGGGATGGCTCCAATCATCCACCTCCCTGCCTTATGCACACAAGTACCGTAATATCTCTAAAGCAGAAGATTGCAGAAAATTCACGTGGCAACTTTGGAGTTAGAGTTCAGAGATACAGCATGGAAACAGGCCCTTCGGCCCATCGAGTCCACGCCGACTCGTTCACACAGGTTCTCTGGCATCCCTGCTTTCGCACCCACTCCATACATGCTCGGGGCCAATTTTACAGAGGGCCGAATTAACCTACAGACCGGCACGTCTCTGGGATGTGGGAGGAAGCCCGAACACTCATAGGGAGGATGAGCAAACTCCCCATAGGTCAGGATTGAACCTGGGTCTCTGGCGCGTGAGGCAGCGGCACTACCCGCCGCATCTCCTGATGTTTAGGGGCACTGCAGTTTTTACGATGTCACTGCCATTGAACACATGGTCAGCCAGGAACTGTGCGGTGCATGCAACGAGGAGCAGACAGACTTCGTGCAAAAGCCGGGCCCTGTACTTACATCAGGAAACAGAGGAACTTCATTTGTTCAATTGTCCTGGTGTACACACAAGAAAAACAGAGAAGACAAGAAAGAGACGGGACGACGGACACAAACGGACGGAGAACCAAAGGGTCCACGCGGACAAAGGGGGAAAATAACGACAAAAGGACGAGTAGGTGCAGAAACAAGTATTAATCTCAGGAAGCTGCAGCAGAGGACTTTGTGCACTGGGCCTATGCAGTTAGACCACCTGGCACTGTGGTCCATGCCCACTGGCCACAGTGTATTCATCACTTTGCATTGTGCACTCACCCCCTTTATTCCCTTCCAAGGACTTTATTCAATCATTGCATTATACAGTGTACCAGAAGATCATAATCTGCCACTATAGGTACAACAACATTCAGTAGTCACATCGCATCAGGCGATCTTTATAAAACAGCAATGGCATCTTCATCGACAGTGCACTCGACCCCCCCCCCCCCCCCCGTGGCCACCAGCGTTCACAGAAGACCTCTAGGGTCGCCGTGGACACCGCGTGTGTGTGCCCTCTCCAGGGACAGGCGAGCACGGACGTAGGCCCGGAAGAGGGGCAGGCAGCCGACTCTGGCGTGACCATCGACAGCCCGCTGCCTGGATCCGCGGATGGCCATCTTGGCCAGGCCCAGGACAGACAAAACAGGGAGGTCCCGCCCTCCCGATCGGCCCTCCCCACTCCCTGCCTAGTGCCCAAACACCAAAATCGTGGGACTAAAATGCAACCAAAACTTGAGGAGCAGCCCCTTCCGATATTTGTACAGGGGCAGCAACCTCACACACTCCATATACACGTGGAACACGGTCTCTTCCTCGCCGCAGAAGTTACAGGCGGCTGGCGAGTCCGTGAACTGACTCAAATATTTATTCACACCACGGCTCTGTGCAACACTCTCCACCCCAGGTAAAGGTGAAGGACTCCCTTGTAGAGAGAACTCCACTGGAGGCCACATTGACCCCTTTGTGCACAGTGGGCTCTGCATTGTGGTCTTTGTGCTCTATGCACAGACCATTTTGTACTGTGCACTGACCTGGCATATGATGAGCGCTTGACAGCACTGGGCCTCGACTAGAAGGTTGAGGGGGAACCTCATTGAAACGTACAGAATAATGAAAGGCATAGATATAGAGTGGATGTGGAGACGATGTTTCCACTAGTGGGAGAGTCTAGGACAAGAGGTCACAGCCTCAGAATTAAAGGGCGCTCTTTTAGAAAGGAGGTGAGGAGGAACTTTTTTAGTCAGAGGGTAGTTAATCTGTGGAACATGGCTGATCATCCCCAAGTGGATTTTTAAGGCAGAGATAGACAAATTCTTGATTAGAACGTGTGTCAAGGGTTATGGGGAAAATGCAGAAAATTGGGATGAGGAGGCAGAGATCAGCCATGATTGGAATGGCGGCGTAGACTCGATGGGCCGAATGGCCTAACTCCTATAACATGTGAGGCTTTGTGCACTGCGGTCTTTGCGATTTTCAGTCTGGGGGAAGCTGTAGCCTGGTCTAGTGGTCTCTGCCTTGATTTGCTTCAAGGGAGATGGGAGTTGCAGGGTTCCACAGCCCATCGCTATGGAGCTTTGGCAGGGCGTCCAATCATTTATTCTCAGTGCGTGCCAGTCTAATCAATTAACTCCGATCTTTAACACCATTAACACTCCCTTCCGTGCAGGCCAAAGACAGAAACCCAGGCTTATAGTGCGTGCACAGCACCTTCCCAATCAAAGATAAAACCCAATGTTTCAGAAGGAACTGCAGATGCTGGAAAAATCGAAGGTAGACAAAAATGCTGGAGAAACTCAGCGGGTGAGGCAGCATCTATGCAGCGAAGGAATAGGTGACGTTTCGGGTTGAGACCCTTCTTCAGACTGATGTGGGGTAGGGGGGGGCGGGAAGAAGAAAAAAAAGACGTGCAGGTTTGTAGGTTAATTGGCTTCTGTAAATTGTCACCTGGTGTGCAGGATAGAACTAGTGTGAAAAGGTGATCGCTGGTCGGCGCGGACTCAGTGGGCCGAAGGGCCTGTTTCCGCGCTGTATCTCTAAACTAAACTAAGGTAAACTAAACTTAATGGAATGAAACCAAACTAGATACATTCCCCGACCGTGAAGGATGCCTGTAACCAAATGATTTTTCCTGCAATTCAATAGTTTGTGGTCAACTTAAGTGATGCTGAACAATTTAATGAAGAGAACTCAATTTTCTTAAGTGCCGGCGCGGGATTCGGACAGGTCTCTCTGGGTCAAAGACTCGGTCCTCTTGGTTGTTGTCCCAGTAATTTAACCACTGGAACCTACAGAGACGGTGCTGGGATCAGACAGAGGGCTTACAGGAACCCACTAATCAGTGAAGGGGTAGGCCATTCGGCCCTTCAGGGCTGTTCCGCCAATGTAATCAATGGTTGCTTTGTCATCACGTGTACCAAGGTACAGTGTTATTGTGCATACAGATCAGTGAGACTATTGTCAAACAAGAGTACAATCCCTGGTGCATAGAAACAGCCCACTGAGTCTATATGCAATAGTCACCAGGTTTTGGTGGCATTCCACAGTCCCAACTGCAGCTGAGTGGATGATCGTAATAAAGTGACAGGAGCAGAATTAGGCCATTCGGCCCATCAAGTCTACCCCGCCATTCAATCATGGCTGATCTATCTCTCCCTCCTAACCCCATTCTCCTGCCTTCTCCACATAACCACTGACACCCGTACTAATCTTCTTCTTCATGCGTATGGCGTGCACAGCCTAAAGTTGTAGGACAACTTGTTCTATTTGATCTTATTTGATTGTGCACGCCAGGTTGATTGCATTCGTCGAAACAGGGCGGCCCACGTGAAGGTTGCAATCTCCCACCACCCGTACGAATCAAGAATCTATCTATCTCTGCCTTAAAAATATCCATTGACGGCCTCCACGGCCTTCTGTGGCAATGAATTCCACAGATTCACCACCCTCTGGCTAAAGAAATTCCTCCTCATCTTCCTAAAAAAAAATCCTTTAATTCTGAGGCTATGACCTCTAGTCCTAGACTCTCCCACTAGTGGAAACATCCTCTCCACATCCACTCTATCCAGGCCTTTCACTATTCGGTAAGTTTCAATGAGGTTCCCCCTCATCCTTCAAAAACTCCAGCGGTTACTCAACACTTTAACTCCCCCGCCCATTCCCACACTGACCTTTCTGTCCTGGGTCTCCTCCATTGTCAGAGTGAGGCCCAGCGCAAATCGGAGGAACAGCACCTCATATTTCGCTTGGGCAGCTTACACCCCAGCGGTATGAACATTGACCTCTAACTTCAAATAGCCCTTGCTTTCCCTCTCTCTCCATCCCATCTCCCTTCCCAGTTCTCCTACCACTCTTACTGTCTCCGACTACATTATATCTCTGTACAGCCCACTCTCCTGACATCAGTCTGAAGAAGGGTCTCGACCCGAAACGTCACCCATTCCTTCTCTCCAGAGATGCTGCCTGTCCCGCTGAGTTTACTCCAGCATTTTGTATCTATCTTCGATTGCAACCAGCATCTGCAGTTCTTTCCTACACATTTTATAGACTCCAGCGAGTACTTGTCCCTTGCCATCTAACACTCATCCTATGTAATGGTTGATCTAATGGTGAGGTGTTCTGCCCAATCCCACCTCCAACGTGGCGATATCTTTCCTGTACAACCCGCTGGCAACTGAAGACACACATCTGTGTTTCAGGTTGTACAAACAGAAGGGTGACGTTGTGGAGATAGTTGACCATCACTCTTCCTGTCTCAGTTGATTTAACGGATACGTCATCCAACAGCTCACAAAGGTGGGTCTGTCTGGAAATCATCCCCGTTGCAGTGGTTACACATCCGTCAGGGACCTCGACCTTCTTGGAGCGAGGGAAGACTGTATATGAGGGGTGGGCTCACAACCCTCGAGGAGGCAGCAACTCCTTCCAGCCCCAGTCACTTGAGTTTAGAGATACAGCCCACCGAGTCCACACCGACCAGCGATCACCCATTCACTAATTCTATGTTTAGTTTAGGTTAGTTTAGAGATACAGCGCAGAAACAGGCCCTTCGGCCCACCGAGTCCATGCCCACCATCGATCACCCATTCACTAATTCTATGTTTAGTTTAGAGATACAGCAGTGAAACAGGCCCTTCGGCCCAGGGTGTCCATGCCGACCAACGATCACTAGGCACCATTTACAAATATGCCAAGCCAATGAGCCTACGAACCTGTACGTCTCTGGAGTGTGGGAGGAAACTGGAGATCCCGGAGAAAACCCACGCAGGTCACGGGGAGAACGTACAAACTCCGTACAGACAGCACCCCTAGTCAGGATCGAACCCGGGTCTCTGGCGCTGTGTGGCAGCAACTCTACCACTGCGCCACAGTGTTGCCCTGTCCAGCTAACCTCTGCATTAAATAGAAATGATCATTGCGGTGCTGTTCAGGGGTCAGAGTTGTGATCTCTACCCCATGAGGGACGGTGGAATGGAGGACTCCACGAGGGGTCTGTACCCCGCTCGGCACTGACCCCGCGGGTGGGGGGGCGAGTTCAGGGGTCCGGTACACTTGGTAGTTGTCGGTCAGTGGGGTCACTGAGCCAGCTGTCGGAGGTCATTAGTGGTCCAGGCTTGGTGATGGGACCTCAGTTCCATCACCTGTGGCCAACTCACTGCTCAGAAGCTCAGCTAGGTAAGGTCATAAGATCAGAAGGAATAGTAGCATTAGGCCATTCGGCCCATCAAGTCTACTCCGACATTCCATCATGGCTGATCTATCTCTCTCTACTAACCCCATTCCCCTGCCTTCTCGAGAGGATTTGAGTATAGGAATAAAGAGGTCCTTCTGCAGTTGTACAGGGCCCTGGTGAGACCACATCTGGAGTATTGTGTGCAGTTTTGGTCTCTTAATTTGAGGAAGGACATCCTTGCTATTGAGGCAGTGCAGCTTAGGTTCACAATGTTAATCCCCGGGATGGCGGGACTGTCATAAGAAGAAAGATTGGAAAGACTGGGCTTGTGTTCACAGGAGTTTAGAAGGACGAGAGGGGATCTTATAAAAACATATACAATTATAAAAGGACTGGACAAGCTAGATGCAGGAAAAATGTTCACAATGTTGGGCGAGTCCAGAACCAGGGGCCACAGTCTAAGAATGAAGGGGAGGCCATTTAAAACTGAGATGAGAAACTTTTTCACCCAGAGAGTTGTGAATTTGTGGAATTCTCTGCCACGGAAGGCAGTGGAGGCCAATTCACTGGATGAATTTAAAAGAGAGTTAGATAGAGCTCTTGGGGCTAGCGGAGTCAAGGGATATGGGGAGAAGGCAGGCACGGGTTACTGATTGTGGAAGATCAGCCATGATCACAATGAATGGTGGTGCTGGCTCAAAGGGCCGAATGGCCTCCTCCTGCACCTATTGTCTACGTTTCTATGTTTCCCCATAACCTCTGACACCTGCAAGGTGGCACGCTGGCACAGTGGGTGGAGCTACTGCCTTACAGCGTCTGAGACCCCAGTTCGATCCTGACTACCGGTGCTGTCTGTATGGTGTTTGAACGTTCTCCCTGAGACCTGCGTGGGTTTTCTCCAAGACCACCGGTTTACCCCCGCACCACAAAGACGTGCAGGTTTGCTGGTTAATTGGCTTGATGTATGTGTAAATTGTCCCTAGTGTGTATTGGATAGTGTTAGCGTGCGGGGATCGCTGGTCAGTCCAGACTTGATGGGCAGAAGGGCCTGTTTCTGCGCTGTATCTCCAAACTAAGCTAGAGAAAGGTTAGTGGAGCTGTAGGGACCAGGGGACAACAAGCACAGGACAAGTGTGAACAACTCAGTCCGTTAAACAAACTTTGAAACAAGACACTAGGAGGTTGGAGGAGGTGCAGGTGAACCTCTGCCTCACCTGGAAAGGTTGCAGGGGTACCTGGATTGGTGTGAGCAGGAGGTGCAAGGTGAGTTGTTACATCTCCTGCGCTGTTGAGACTTGCATGGGTAATGTGGAATCGAGAACCAGAGGGCATAGGCCGAAGGTGAGGCAATCAAGAACCAGAGGTCATAGGTTAAAGGTGAGGCAATCAAGAACCAGAGGTCATAGGTTGAAGGTGAGGCAATCATGAACCAGTCATAGGTTGAAGGTGAGGGAATCAAGAACCAAAGGGCACACGTTAGTGAGGCAATTAAGAACAAGAGGGCATAGGTTAAAGGTGAGGGAATCCAGAGGTCATAGTTGGAAGGTGAGGACTGAAAGATTTAATATGAACCTGAGGGGCAACTTCTTTACACAAAGGGTGGTGGGTAAATGAACAATGCTGCCAGAGGAGGTAGCTGAGGCAAAATATATGGACAGGTCCCTGGATGGGATGTTTAGAGGGATATGGGCCAAACGCGGGCAGGTGGGATGAGTGTAGACAGGGCATTTTGGTCGGCGTGGGCAGGTTAGGCCGAAGGGCCTGTTTCCGCACCGTATGTCTCCATAACTCTGACAGGCGCACAGCAAGAGGACTCCAGGTTATATAGAAAAACAGAGAGAAAGAGGCGAGGCAGGGAATGCGGTAACACTCACGTTATCACTCGAGGTTTGGCCTTCGCCTCCACCTCGCCGTCCTCCTCTCCCTCAGCCGTGACCTCCGGCTCCCCTCGCTCAGTCGCCTCGGTGCCCCTCTCCAGAGGGCCGAGGGGGCTGTCCTCGTTGGGCAAGCTCTTCGAGGGCTTGAAAGGGTCGACGGCATCCAGACGTTCGGGGTGGAATGCGTAAGATCCAGTGGGGGAGGTCTGCATGGCAGAGTTGCCCCCGAAGGGGTTGAAGTTGGGATCGTCCCACTGGCTGGAATCCAAGTTGTAGGACCGTTTGGGAATGGGAACGTCGTCGAGATTGGCGCTGGGACAGACGGGTTCCTTGGCCGCCAGGGCGGTGGGTTTGGGGATAGAGGCTCTCTGCTTCTTGCCGGTCCGGCCACTGGGCTTCCTTCCCACTTTCCTGGCCGCGGGCGGGCACGTCTCCGCGTTCTCCTTGTCCTCCGAGAAGTCGAACTCCAGCTTCAGCGCCGGGCCCTTGGCTCCCGCCGCGGTCCCCGCCTCGCCCTCCGTCCCCGCGGCCGCCGGACCCCCTCCTGGGGGGGACTCTTGGAGCCGGCAGCCCCCCGAGGTGAAAGGGTTCCGAGCCCCGTCAAAGTTGTCCGGGTCAAAGCCGTAGGCCGGTTTCGGTGAGGCCTCGTCGCCGTCTCCGGGCCCCCCTAGATCCAGCGAGGGAGGGGGTGCCTTGGTGCGCTCGCCCGTACCGCCCGGACTCTGGTCCTCCACTCCCTCTGCCGCTTGCTCCTCGCCAGCCGGCACCGTCATGCCTCCACCCTGCTCACCGGGGCCTGAATTGGCACGCCGAGGCACCGCCGATCTCGGGGAGTCCCCGTCCCTCCGCGTCTCAGACGCACGCACCTCGATCCTCGGCGAGTTCGTCTGGTCGGAAGCCTCATCTACAGTGCACGCGGTGTCCTCAACGGCCGCGTCGAGCGTCGTCTCACCGGACTCCAACCGCGACTCGTCCGCAGCCTCCAACAATAACTGCTTGTCCTCCGTTCGCCAGCCTGCAGCGGGCAATGCAGCACAGTTAACAGCAAAGAAAACCACAGCGAATAGATAGAGTAGACAGTCAGAACCTTTATCCCCAGGGTGGTAATGTCAAAGGCAAGAGGGGAGAGGTGACAAAAGTTTAAAGCATCCAAATATAACAACTTCCTAAATATGCCAGGATTTATCACCTGCCCTGATTAACCCTTGAACCACGCAGCATCTCCGTGGGTCAGAGGTCACAAGGGCAGTCAGTGTGGTGCAGCGGTAGAGTTGCTGCCTCACAGCGCCAGAGACCCGGGTTCGATCCCGACTATGGGTGCTGTCTGTACGGAGTTTGTACGTTCTCCCCGTGACCACGTGGGTTTTCTCCGAGATCTTCGGTTTCCTCCCACATTCCAAACACGTACAGGTTTGTAGGTTAATTGGCTTGGTATAAATGCAAATTGTCTCTAGTGTGTGTAGGATAGTGTTAATGTGCGGGGATCGCTGGTCGGTGGGGACTCGGTGGGGGACTCGGTGGGGACTCGGTGGGGACTCGGTGGGGACTCGGTGGGGACTCGGTGGGACTCGGTGGGGACTCGGTGGGGACTCGGTGGGGACTCGGTGGGCCGAAGGGCCTGTTTCCGTGCTGTGTCACTAAACTAAACTGAACCAAACTAAAGGTCTTTACACCGTTTCGCCAAACACTTGCGCTCGATCCGCCAAGACCTGCTGAATCTCCCGGTTGCTAAACATTTTACCTCCATTCCCATTCCCATTCCCACACTGACCTTTCTATCCTGGGCCTCCTCCATTGCCAGATTGAGGACGCACACAAACTGGAGGAACAGCACCTCATATTCCACTTGGGTAGCTTCGAACCCAATGGTTTGAACATTGATAGACACAAAGTCTACCATTGTAGATAGCCTAAGGTAGACAAAAATGCTGGAGAAACTCAGCGGGTGAGGCAGCATCTATGGAGCGAAGGAATAGCTCTCCCACAGCCTACTGTCTCTGCCTCTTCCTTCCTTCTTCCCACCCACCCCCCCCACCCACCCCCACATCAGTCTGAAGAAGGGTCTCGACCCGAAACGTCACCTATTCCTTCTCTCCATAGATGCTGCCTCACCTACTGAGTTTCTCCAGCATTTTTGTCTACCTTCGATTTTTCCAGCATCTGCAGTTCTTTCTTAAACATTGTAGATAGCCTCGTCTGAAGAAGGGTTCCGACCCAAAACATTACCTATTCCTTTTCTCCAGAGATACTGACTGAACCGCTGTTACTCCAGCACTTAGTGTCTATCTTAGGTATAAAGCAGCACCTGCAGTTCCCTCCTATACAGTATGAACATTGTAATCCTCCAATTTTAGGTAACCTCTAACAACCCCTCCCCCACACCCCTCCTTCCAGTACTCCACCTGGACTCACAACACGTTCCCTCCTCCTCCTCCACCCACATTCCATCCTCTGGCTTCACAATTCACAACTCTTCAATCCTTTTGTCTCACACATTCTGTTTTTTCATCTCTGGCTTTTGTCCCATCCATCTGACTACCAAACCATCTGCCTACGAGACCCTTCACGACCCGAAACGTCACCCGTTCCTTCTCTTCAGAGATGCTGCCTGTCCCGCTGAGTTGCTCCAGCATTTTGTGTCTCCCCTCGATTTAAACCACCATCTGCAGTTCCTTCCTACACACATATATACACTGGACTTTTTGTTGTTTATTATGAGTTTTACCGAGCACTATGTTTAAATATCTGCTGTGCTGCTGCAAGTAAGAATTTCATTGTTCCGTTTCCGGACCTATGACAATAAAACACTCCAGAGTGGGCTTGAAATTCTTCCTCTTCTTTCCCGGGACCCATGCAGCTTGTGTGCTGCAGAAACAATGCTTTGCAGAAATCGCCACCCTTAGATTAGAAACCGCAACCTGAATACTGCATGAAATGCGTGTTGCAGAAGCTGCTGTTGGGGTATTGCTATCGTTGTACGCAGATCAAAGCTTCTCGAGGCACTTCCTCACTGCATAGTGTTTGTTAGAAACATCCTTAAGGGACTGGACAGGGTAGATGCAGGAAAAATGTTTCCCCATGTTGGGGGAGTCCAGAGCCAGGGGTCACACAGTTTAAGAATAAGGGGTCGGCCATTTAGGACTGAGATGAGGAAAAACATTTTCACCCAGAGAGCTGTGAATCTGTGGAATTCTCTGCCACAGAAGGCAGTGGAGGCCAATTCACTGGATGTTTTCAAGAGAGAGTTATATTTAGCTCTAAGGGTTAAAGGAATCAAGGGATATGGGGAGAAAGCAGGAGCGGGGTACTGATTCTGGATGATCAGCCATGAACATATAGAACGGGTCGAGGGGCTGAATGGCCTACTCCTGCACCTATTTTCTGTTTCTATGTAAATCACCACGTGTAGATTATGTACGTTGCAGGAAATATATGATGCAGAAACCGCAAGCTGATCACTGCATGAAATGCGTGTCACAGAAGCTGCCGTTGGTGGGTTGCCATCGTTGTACGCAGATCAAAACGTCTCGAGGCACTTCCTCACTGCATAGTGTTTGTTAAAAGATCCAGAGATCTCAAAGGTGAAAGGGTTTCGTTGCCTTAATGAGCCAAGCAATGTCACGGGAATCAGCGGCAGCGACAACAGGAAGCATGTCACGGAAGGTGCAATGCCTTGTGCTCTGTCTCTGTGAGTCTCAGCTTCTCAGTGTCAGTCAGTGTCTGAATCAAACCTCTTGCAGTCTCCCGTCATAAGGCTCTGCAATGGGTCAAAATGGGTCAAAATGTTCCCATATTCTCACCAGCACTTGCCACTGACATAGCCTAAAGGGCCTATCCAACTTACGCGACATGTCGCGGGGGTGACGCCTGTAGGTTCCGTGAGTAGTCGCCCAAAGAGTCGTACCTTGTTCTGGTCGCCACTGGATTTTCAACATGTTGAACATTTTGGGCGACCTGCTGTGACTATGATGAAGTCGCCGAAAAAAATTGCGTAAGTGGGACAGGTCTTAACGACACCATTGTGGGTTCCTCTCCTGGCTAGTTGTTGTGCCTCTATTTAAGAAAGGCTGCATGGAAAAGCCTGGGAGCTACATCAGTGTCTAACATCAGTGGTAGGTATGTTATTGGAGGGGAACACTAAATCCTGGAGTAACTCAGCGGGACAGGCGGCATCTATGGAGGGAAGGAATGGGTGATGTTTCGGGTCGAGACCCTTCTTCAGACTGGTTCGGGAAAAGGGAAACGAGAGATATAGACGATAGTGTGGAGAGATAAAGAACAATGAATGAAAGATATGTAGAAAAGTTACAATGATAAAGGAAACAGGCTGTTTGTTGGGTGAAAAGGAGAAGTTGGTGTGACTTGGGTGGGGGAGGGATAGAGAGAGAGGGAATGCCGGAGCTACCTGAAGTGAGAGAATTCAAAATTCATACCACTGGGCTGTAAGGTGCCCAAGCGAAATATGAGATGCTGTTCCTCCAATTTGTGTTTAGCCTCACTCTGACAATGGAGGAGACCGAGGACGGAAAGGTCTGTGTGGGAATGGGAAGGAGAATTAAAGTGTCTGGCAACCGGGAGATCAGGTTGGTTCAGGCGGGCTGAATGTCAATCTATGGGCAGAGCGATTCAATATGAAGACTCGATCTATGATGGCCATGCCCTTTGTACCACTCTGAATTAAACTGCATTGTCTACACATCAAGCATCTGTTCCGGACTTCAAAGTTATAAATAACAAAGTCTGGTACACCAACGACCACAGAACTGGATCATAATTTGCCCAAAAAAAGACTGGCGTTCAGTTAATTGCACAGATGGAGAGATGTGGACTAAAAATAGAAAGTGGCACAGCGACTGTTTAGTCTCCAGAGCTGGGAATCATCAAACTTACATCTTAGTGTAGTTTAGAGATACAGCGCTGAAGCAGGCCCTTCGGCCCACCGAGTACACACCGACCAGCGATCCCCGCACACCAACACTATCCTACACACACTAGGGACAATTTCACATTTATAACCAAGCCAATTAACCTGCAAGCCTGTACGTCCTTGGAGTGTGGGAGGAAACGGAAGATTCCCACTACACACCTACGAACTTTTTATAGGGGGACAATCGAGAGCACATGAACCTACGGCATCACTTCCTGGTTCGGGAGCTGCAAGGCGTACGAACGGCACCAACTAGACAGGATTGTGAAGACCGCCAGCAGGATTATTGGTGCTCCACTCCCTTTCCTGCTGGACATATACAGGAAGAGATGTATCAGCAGAGCCATCTCCATCATCAAAGACCCCTACCACCCATCGCATCCACATATTCTCCATCCTGCCATCTGGGAAGAGGTACCGGAGCATTAGGTGCAAAACCAGCAGGATACTCCTCAGCTTCTTCCCGCAGGTTATAAGACTGATAAACGGACTTTGCCCCCTGCCAAAGTATCGTGCACCAACCACCAACCTGGACACACTGCAGCAGAGCCACTGTCGTGCCGCTGCCGATCGGAACGCCTGTTGATGTTTAGTAGAGTAGAGTGTTCATTTGTTCATGATATATGTATTTTTACTTCTATTTATTTTTTACTGCACACTGAAATGGACACTGGTTGAGGAACGTTTTTTTGTTTCCTCTGGGTATGCGAATACTCAGGAAATGACAATAAAGATATACAATACAAAGATCTCGGAGAAAACCCACTCAGGTCACGGGGAGAACGTACAAACTCTGAACAGTCAGGATCGAACCCGGGTCTCTGGCGCTGCAAGGCAGCAACTCTACCGCTGCGCCACCGTGCCGCAAACCTCTTTTGATCTATCCTTCGATAAAAGTCTGCACTGATGTACTTCCACATTACCCTGTCTGTAGAGTCTTCTTCACGTAGGGGAGACAGCATCTAATTTGTTTATAAACCACTCTGTCTATGACCACATTTCCCAATCAGTGACGCTAACTGATGGGGAACGACAGGCCAGGACATTGGGGAGAATATAGAATTACTAGAATCGGCCCTGCGGTTCAGTGGATAGTGTGTGGGAAGGAACTGCAGATGCTGGTTTAAACCGAAGATAGACACAAAACGTTCACAAGTTACAGGAGGAGAATCAGCCCATTCGGCCCATCCAGTCCACTCCGCCATTCAACCATGGCTGATCTCTGCCTCCTAATCCCATTTCCCTGCCTTCTCCCCGTTCTTGACACCCGTTCTATTCAAGAATTTGTCTACCTCGGCCTTAAACAATATCCACGGACTTGGCCTCTGTGGCGATGAGTTCCACAGATTACACTACCCTCTGACTATTGAAGGTCCCCTCACAAAAAGCTGGAGTAACTCAGCGGGTCAGACAGCATCTCTGAGAAAGGAATAGGTGACGTTTCGTGTCGAGCATTTCAGGTCTGAAGAAGGGTCTCGACCCCGAAATGTCATCGTTTTCCTTTCCTCCAGGGATGCTGTCTGACCCGCTGAGTTACTGCAGCTTCCTTGTGTCTACAATCGATAGCGTGTTTGACATCCACTGATTGGATCAATCTTATCCTTAATGTTGGATTAATATAGATAGGTGGTGGTGATCAGGCTGGACACAATGGGCTGAAGGAACTGTGTCTGTGCTCTCAGATCCATGATTTTGTTTAAATTAACTTAGAGATACAGCGTGGAAACAGGCCCTTCGGCCCACCCAGTCCCTGCCGACCCCGTTCACACCTCGCTCCATGCTACAACACTGGAGACAATTTACAGAAGCTAATTAACCTACAAATCTTTTTGGAATGTGGAGGAATCCGGTGCACCCAGAGAAAACCCACGCGGCCACAGGGAGAACGTACAAACTCCGTACAGACAGCAGCCGAGGGTCAGGATCGAACCGGGTCTCTGGCGCTGTGAGGCTGCGCCACCTGTGCGCCCCTTTTGTGCCGGTTTCAGTGACAAGACAACAAAACCAACTCAGGCACGGTTGAGCCATTGTGTGGAAGGAACTGCAGATGCTGGTTTAAACTGGAGACAGACACAGAATTCTGGAGTAAGTCGGTGGGTCAGACCGCATCTCTGGAGTAAAGGAATGGGTGACGTTTCAGGTCGAGACCCTTGTTCAGACAGTGGAACATTGTTCATCTCAGTCAGGCAAAGCTAGTTTAGTCATACTCTTCCAAGGACAGTTACATGCAGACAAAACAACTCAGCAGACTAAAGGAACAGTCCGAGCATTGTTTCAATTTCATTGTTATTATGAGATACAGCATGGAAACAGGCCCTGTGACCCACTGTGTCCTTGCCGACCATCAATCACTCTAGTTCCATGTTATCCCACTTCCTCATCCACTCCCTACACACTAGGGCGTCATTTTACAGAGGGCCAATTAACTCCAAACCCAGTGCAGAACGAGGAACTCCAGATGCTGATTTACAAATAGGAGTATCTCTGTGGGTCCGGGCAGCCTAGCTGGAGAACATGGATAGGTGACAGTTTCAAATCTGGACCCTCCTTCAAGAAGGGTCCCGACCCGAAACTTCACCAATCCATGTTCTCCAGAGTGGCTGCCCGACCCGCTGAGTTACTCCAGCACATTTCGGCCAATTTGGCACAATGTACAAAATCCGCACGTCTTTGGGGTGGTGGAGGGAACAAACGCACTCACAGGGAGAACGTGCAACTCCCTGCAGACAGCACCTGGGGTCTGGATTGAACCGGGGTCTCTGGTGCTGTGAAGCAGCGGCTCTACTAGCTGTGCCGTTCTTTGGTGCTGCCTTTTAGAACAGCCAGTGCTTTTTACAAACTGCAAGGTTGATTGTTGGATTGGGTCACCTGCAAGAACAAACGGTCTACTGTGGCCAACCTGGCCGACACGGTGGTGCAGCGGTAGAGTCGCTGCCAAACAGCCCCAGAGATCCTGACTACGGGTGCTGTCTGTACGGGAGTTTGTACATTCTCTCCCGTGACCTGCGTGGGTTTTCTCCGAAATCTTCGGTTTCCTCCCACACTCCAAAGACGTACAGGCTTGGGAACTAATGTAAATTGTCCCTAGTGCGTATAGGATAGTGTTGATGTGCGGGGATCACTGGTCGGTGCGGACTCGGTGGGCCCTATTTCCACGCTGTATCTCTAAACTACACTAAATCTGAGACACATGGAAGAGAAACATGCGTTACTCATTGTTGCTGAGCAGGAGAAGAGGAAGCTTGGTGTTCACACTCACCACTGGCTCTTGCATTAGAGAGAAGAGGAACAGCAATTGTCGTTATGCTTTCAGTTCCAACTACTCTTAAAAAGTTGAGAGGGACCATTTCCAAGCTGCCTTTGGGAGGTTTGCTCCATTGCAATCTCGTTCTCAATTTCCCAAATCCCCCTCATGTCTAACTTTTCCCCACCTCCTTTCTGCCCTACAATTGTGAACGTTCGACTCTCCCCCTATTCCTTCCAGACCTCCCCCACTTCTCGTTCCTCCTTGGCAAGTATCCATCTCTCAGACCAAACCCCTCAATCTCCAACGTTTGATGAGTAAGGGCGTCAGAAGGTTACGGGAAGCAGGCAAGGGAATGGTGTTGAAAAGATCAGCCATGATCGAATGGCGGAGCAGGTTCAATCCTCACCACGGGTGCTGTCTGTACGGAGTTTGTACCTTCTCCCTGTGACCACGTGGGTTTTCTCCGGGAGCTCCAATTTTCTCCCACACTCAAAGGACGTACAGGTTTGTAGGTTAAATGGCTTCAGTAAAAAATTGTTAATTTTCCCGAGAGTGTGTAGGATAGAGTTGGCGTACGGGGTGAACGATGGGCTGCGCTGAGTCAGTCGGCCAAAGACCACGCTTTCCTGCTCTATCTCTAAAGTCTAAAGCCTAAAGCAGACTCGATGGGCTGAATGGCCTAATTCTGCTCTCATGTCTTCTGGTCCAATGTGGTTTAGGAAGTTCTTTTGTGGCAGAGATATGGCCGTTCAGACTCCCCCCCCCCCCCCCCCCCCCCACTCCCTGAAAGATAATAATACATATTAAAAAAGAACTGCAGATGGTGATTTATACCATAGACACAAGATGCTGGAATACCTCAGCGGGTCAGGCAGCATCTCTGGAGAAAATGGATGGGTGACATTTCGGGTTAAGGCCCTTCTTCAGACTCCGTAAAAGATCTTTTCCTAAACCATTCTCAGCCACACCATAGACTATTACAAAGGCCTAATGTTCCCTTGCAAGCCTTTGTAATTGGAGAATCACGCTCCACCCTCTCTCTGCCTCACATCAGATTGGTGATATATTACTGGTGAAGTTCAAGTTCCCACTTCCCTTTCAGAGGGGCCAGTTTCCCACCCTGCAGCTGCAGATAGTAACAGGCTTTCCCTGCCAAGTACCTGAGTGGGGAACAAATTCACCCTCGAAAACTCAACGCAGCCCAGGAAACACCCACCAATTCCCACTGCTCAACAGGGCGGCATGGTGGTGGGGGTGGTGAACTAAAGGATGGGGGGGGTGATACCTACAATTGAAGAATAAGGTGAATAGGATTGATGGGAAAGCCAGCATGGACTCGTGTGGCTAAATGGCCTCACACTTCAAAGTAGACTAACATCAGTAAAACACCAGTGTGTAGGAATGAACTCCAGATGCTGGTTTAAACCGAGATAGACACAAAATGCTGGAGTAACTCAGCGGGACAGGCAGCATCTCTGGAGAGAAGGAATGGGTGACGTCTCTTCAGCACTGCCTCTCTGTGTCTATCTTCAGTAAAGAACCAGCACTGGTGAGACAAGCTGCAGCGAAAGCTAGACGGTTCCCAGAATCTAACGGGCTGCCTCCTACTGTTTTGAAAGATGTTGCTATGGAGACGGGCGATCACACTGGCTGTCCATCTTCTATAATTCCACACAATCTGGAACAGATCCTTCAAACTGAAAGTATCAAATGCAACCCATCTATTGAGGGAAGGAGGAAGAGAAATGTGGACAAGGCTGCTTGTATCAGTGACAGGGAAATGCTGCAATCTATTATTATGGACAACAAGGCACTTGAAAAATAATGATAAGGTTGGGCAGAGTCAACGTCGATTTAGTAAAGGGAAATTACTGGCAGGATTTTTTTTTATCCAGAGCCTGGCGGTCGTTATTCATAGTAAATGGGCTGCGCAGTAACGCAGCAGGTAGAGCTGCTGCCTCCACAGCGCCAGATACCAGGGTTCAGTCTTAACCTCGGGTGCTGTCTGTGTGGAGTTTGCACCTTCTCCCCCGTGACCCGTGTGGGTTCCGGTTTCCCCCCCACATCCCAAAGACCGTGCGGGGTTGTAGGTTAATACGGCCTCTTTAAATACAAATTGTCTCCCAACATGTAGGGTGTGGATGAGAAAGTGGGATAACGTCGAATTAGTGTGATGGTCGGCAATGAACTCGATGGGCCGAAAGGCCTGTTTCCATGTTGTATCTCTAAAGATATTTAGCTATTTACAAAGTGGCACAGCGGTAGAGTTGCTGCCTCACAGCACCAGAGACCTGGGTTCGATACTGACTACGGGTGCTGTCTGCACGGAGTTTGTATGTTCTCCCCGTGACCTGCGTGGTTTTCTCCTGGTGCTCCGGTTTCCCCCCACGTTTCAAAGACGTGCGGGAATTGTAGATTAATTGGCTTATGTATTTGTCCCGAGTGCGTGGCATAGAACTAGTATTCGGGTGATCAATGGTAGATAAAAATGCAGGAGAAACTCAGCGGTGAGGCAGCGTCTATGAGCGAAGGAACAGGTGACGTTTCGGGTCGAGACGGTCGGCGTGGAATCATGGGTCATTGGGCCTGTTCTGCGCTGTATCTCATGTTCATTAGTTATAGGAGCAGAATTAGGCCATTCGGCCCATTGTCCACTCCGCCTTTCAATCCTGGCTGATCTATCTTGCCCTCCTCAATCCCCATTCTCCTGCCAAGAATCTGTCAGTCTAGAAACTAAAAAAAACTAGAACCAGGAGCAATGGTGTAATCCAGCTGCTCTTTACAGCCTGGTTGCTTCTCAGCCCGCAGAATTCTTCTGGGACCCTTCGTTGCCAGAGTGCCTGGCTCCTCTCTCACACTGACCACTCCACATCTGAAATATATTACATAGAGAAGAGGTGCAGGAGTGGCCATTCGGCCCCTTTGAGCCAGCACGCCATTCGATATGATCATGGCTGATCATCCAAAATCTGTACCCCTTTCCTGCTTTCTCACCATATTCCTTGATTCTGTTCGCCCTAAGAACTATATCTAACTCTCTCTCATGAATACATCATATTGTGGGTAAACTGCACAGTTGTAGTCCCACTTCCCCTTTGGAAGCCAATGCTCAGCTGTAGATCTGGGCTGCAGTAACTATTGCTCCCACCGGTATCTATATGGAATAGGATTCTTCCCCCCTGAAAAGCAGCCAAGGAAACGCCCGTGAATTCCCTCTGCAACATAAATGGAAAGCTCCTGATATTTTTGATGGGCTACGTTAAAAGGTGCGGAACCGCCAAACGGAATGTGGGCCCCCCATATCTGAGGGAAGGATGTTGCTGGCTCTGGAGAGGGTCCAGAGGAGGTTTACAAGAATGATTCCAGGAATGAGTGGGTTAGCATATGATGAGTGTTTGACAGCTCTGGGCCTCTATTCGCTGGAGTTTAGAAGGTTGAGGGGGGACCTCATTGAAACTTACACAATAATGAAAGGCAAAGATGGAGTGGATGTGGAGAGGATGTTTCCACTGGTGGGAGAGTCTAGGACCAGAGGTCATAGCCTCAGAAATAAAGGATTTTCCTTTAGGAAGGAGATGATGAGGAGGAATTTCTTTTGTCAGAGGGTGGTGAATCTGTGGAATGCTTTGCCACAGAAGGCTGTGGAAGATGTCAATTGATATTTTTAAGGCAGAGATAGATAGGTTCTTGATTAGTATGAGTGTCAGGGGTTATGGGGAGAAGGCAGGAGAATGGGATTAGGAGGCAGAGACAGATCAGCCATGATTGAATGGCAGAGTAGACTTGATGGGCCAAATGGTCTAATTCTGCTCCTATCACTTATGACCTTATTAAGTCGCTGGTCTCAGCTGAGAGTCCAGCAGCAGGTTCAGAGGTCAGAGACCTGACCCCCACCCATTTACAACAGCTCATCTCGAACCTCTCTCCTTGACCACAAGTCTGCGCAGACCCAAGTTTTGTTGACCAGTTCCCTCTGAACAAGCCAGCTTACAAAGGATCCAGGCCCGAAAGGTCACCTCTCCATGTTCTCCACAGATGCTACCTGGTCCGCTGAGTTACACCAGCACTTTTTGTCCTGATTAGTAAATCAGCATCTGCAGTTCCTTGTTTCTACACCCAGGTTTGTAGGGTAATTGCAGAGCTGCCCCAACTCTCACGCATTGAGCGTGAGAATCACGCATTGAGCGTGAGAATCACGCATTTCGCCAAATTCTCATGCTCTCACGCTGATCACAGAATTTCTCACGCTCTGTCGTGAGAAATTCTGTGATCAACGAGAATTTCAAAACTAATATCAACTGCATGGGCCGCGGGTGTTGGAGAGCCAGGGTGGAGGGAGGGATGGAAGCAGAAGCAGCGACGGGGACAGATGCGGACTGGGAGCCGGGGCTGGTGAGTGTTTGCCGGACTGGCGAGTGTTTGCCGGACTGGCGAGTGTTTGCCGGGCTGGCAGTCGCTCGCTGCAGGTCCGGCCATGGAGCAGCCTCAGTGCACGAGTCTAGGTGTTCGTCAGAAGCGTTGCACCGCTGCAGTGAGAGTCTCTGTGCCGAATTCGCCCTGGTGCATCCTGGAGAAACACCAGTGGCTGCTGGAAGTAGGTACCAAGCACTGGGTAGAAGCAGTGGAAGATAGTGCCTTCAAATGGGGGTGGTTGGAGAAAGCATCCTGCTTGCCTGCTAGATTTTCACTTACTGTAACTGCAGGAAAATTGTTCCGATGTTGGGAAGTTCAGAACCAGGGGTCACACAGTTTAAGAATAAAGGGTAGGCCAGTTAGGAACTGAGATGAGGACAAATTTTCTTCACCTGGAAAGTTGTGAATCTGTGGGAATTCTCTGCCACAGAAGTCAGTGGAGGCCAATTCACTGGATGTTTTCAAGAGAGAGTTACATTTAGTTCTTAGGGCTAGCGAAATCAAGGATATGGGGAAAAAACAGGAAAGGTACTGATTTTAGATGAACAGCCATGATCATATTGAATGGCAGTGCAGGCTCGAAGGGCCGAATGGCCTATTTTTGCACCTATTTTCTATGTTTCTATGCTTGAGTATATGGCAATAAAACTCGACCACTTGATTTTGAAACATTCATGCATGGTGGAGGTATAATGTAGTCCTAGAGTGATACAGTGTGAAAACAGGCCCTTCGGCCCAACTTGCCCACACCACCAACATGTCCCAGCTACACTACCTGCTTTTGGTCCATATCCCTCCAAATCTGTTCTATCCATGCATCAGTCTAACTGTTTCTTAAATGTTGGTATAGGCCCTGCCTCAACTACCTCCTCTGGTAGCTTGTTCCATACACACCCCACCACCCTTTGGGTGGAAAAAGTTACCCCTTAAAAATACTTCTAACAAAAACATTGAAATCATACTTCTATAATGCACTAAAACATGGGAGGGGGGGGGGGGGGCACCCCCCTTCCACACCCTCCCCCCACTCGGTCATTCCACTCCGTCGCCGGGCACCCTCAAGGCCAGTGATCAGTGATCGCTCAGCCTCTCCACTTTAAAAAACGCTCTGCGGCCCCTGGTTCAGGACGGAGAGCACTGCCAGATGTGAGCGGGAACTGAGGCCAGTTGTCCGTGATGTCTGGATCCCAATGCTCGGCTCTTCGTGTTTCGGAGTTGGCTAATGTTATTGATTTGTAATTAGCCTGAATTGTAATTAGTTGACAAAACCTTAATTTATTAATCCGAAATATCCATGAGATGGGATAAGTGTAATATTAAATTGACATGCAAGGTGTCAGGCTGTCTGTCACAACATACAGCCCCGATAACCCATTATTTCCTTCAGTTAAATATTGGGAAGGTAGCACTATTGTCATTTGCCACTCAACTATACGTTTGTTTACCCTCACTGACTATTTCTCTTTTTTTTTAATATATATTTTATTAGAAGCAATTGTACAAAAAAACTTGACAGTTCTACAACTCCAGCACAGCATCAATTTTAACATTTAACAAACTGAACATGAAGTTGAAAAGAGAAGAGAAAGGAAAGAGAAAAATGAAAGAAGAAAAAAGAGGAGATATGTCCGTCGACCCCACCCCATGTGCCCGCCCACCCAGCCTCACAATCAATTTTGAATTTGTGTTCAACCATTGTATTGCTCAAGAAATTCAATAAAAGGAGACCATATTTTTAAACATTGTTCCGGTTTGTCATTCAAGACAAACCTAATCCTTTCTAGATGTAGTGTATCTGTCATTCCGTAATCCACATCTTCACTGAGGGGACTGCTGTCTTTTTCCAGAATTTAAGTATACGTTTTTTTGCTGATATTAGACCGTAATCGAGAAAGCGTCTTTGAGAAACCGTTAGATTGCTACAAGCCTCTGATATTCCCAGTATTATCAATGTTGGGTCTGGCTATAATGGGATTTTCAGTGTTTTGGAGGTGACGCTGAATACTTCCGTCCAGAAACGTTCTATTTTTGTACACAGTACAAAACTGTGGGTTAAGGTGGCTTCTTGAGATTGACATTTATCGCAAAGAAGGGAAACACTGGGGAAAATCTTGCTCAATTTGGTCTTTGAGTAATATAGCCTGTACAGCACTTTGAACTGTATCAGGCAGTGTCTGGCATTTAAGGAGCAATAGTGGATGTATTGTCGGCTTTCGTCCCATATATCCTTGGAGATGTGTTGACCCATCTCGTCCTCCCATGAACGCCTATAAACCTCAGATGAAGGGGTGTCGATGTTTTGGAGGGCATTGTAAATGTGGGATATCAACTTCAATGTATCTGCATGTCTATTCAAACACTCATTGAGTTTATCTGGACCTGCAGAGAAGCAGTCTTGCCTGTATGTTCTCACGTAGTCCCTAACTTGGGGGTATCTGAAAAAATTATTAGTGTTCAGATCGTATTTTCTCCGGCATTTCTTGAAAGGAGGAAAGAGTCCCCTTCTGATAAAGGTCTCCCACAGTATTGATTCCCTTGTTCTTCCATTGAACAAAAACACCATCTAGAGCAGAGGGTTTAAAAGAGGGATTGTTTGCAATAGGAAGAAGGAGAGACATGTCTCTCAATTTGAGACTGAGCTTCAACTGTTTCCAGATACGAATAGTACTATGTATTATAGGGTTATGCTCATACGTTGACTTATTCAGGGATATTGGAGACAGGACAATCGAGCCTACGCAGAACGGCAAGCAATCTTCTCTTTCCATTTTTAGCTAGTTTGCCTGACTATTTCTAACCCCCCCCCCCCCAATTCCTTTGACAGGTTGAATAGAAATGTCCCCAATCTCATTGTTTTATTAGTTGAACAAGTAGATGAACCCTCAAGGAGTGTAATCAGATGGAAACTGATTCAGATGCGATGTTTAAGAGCTTGTTCAAAGAAGGTGCATATTTTAAAGGAGTGACAGAGATACTTGCAGGGGAATGTGTGAGGAGGTTATTATTTGTCTTTAGATTTAGCTTGAACCAGGACATCTGAAGATTCAAAGTTTAATATAGTAATTGTGCTGATACTGACTCCATCCAGCCACATAATGAATATCATCCATTCCGGAGGTTTTATTTTTCTGATGCCATTTAAACTTCACTTGGATTTCAATCACTTCAATGTAAAAGTAGTTGGGAATGGGAAGCATTGGAACAAAAATTTGCCCTCGGTACATATTAACTGTAATATAATAATGTATGCATGTTGGTAGGTGCAATCAAAAACAATGATCTTTTTATCATTGTTGTGTAATGAATACCACAGAAAAGATTATGTACTCTCAAGACCACATTAAATAGAATATTATTGCTTAAATATATAGTTATTGGACTTTGCATTTCGGAAAAGTCCCAGCTGAGAGGAAGACAGCAAATTACTGAAAATATTGAGGGTGAAAACGACTTCAGCAGTTTGTTAGGAAAATGAAGGAAATGGTAACAGAATACATACAGCTGAGTGAGTATAATTTTATGGATGAGAAATTATGTTCAACCAATTGATGACTTCTTTGCCAAAGTAACTAGCATGCTAGATAACAAGGAAGCCAATGGATGTAGCAAATTTTGTTATACAAAATTTGATCTGTGAATTGCCCCATAAAAGATCACCGCATTAGATAAGCACCTGTGGACTTGAATGTAATAGGTTAAGCCCAGGGGGTCAGATATGGGGCTTTATGTGTGGGCCAGATATATTGTCAGTGCAGAGGGGCTAGGAGCAAGGCCAAGTGTGCATCCAGAGTCAAGGTCTGGAATAGTACTAGATGTGCTGTCGAATCTGGGACAATGGGAGTGTCAAGCACTGGGAACCTAAGCAGGTAAGCAGCTATGATCAGGGTAGAATAGGGGGGCAGGTGTATGGCTGGACTCAGGGCCAGAAATGAGAGAAGGTATGCAACTGGAGTCAGGGTCAGGAGTAGTACCAGGTGTGCAGTGAGACCCAGGTTGGTCAACATGGGCCAAGTGCTTGATTATAATCTGATTTCCGTACATGAATACACTAGGATCATTCATGTGCTGCACCTGTTGATCAGAGCCTGGCTCTACTGTGGAATGTAATTAGGAATGTAATTTAGCCTAACCTTATTCATAGCTAATCCAATTTAAAGCATAAATATTGCATTCAAGTTGGCAGTCCTGTAATTGGCCTCTGTAAAACTACCCCTAATGTGTAGGGAGAGGATGAGAAAGTGGAATAAATAGAACTCGAGTTACTCCAGCATCTCTGTGTCTGTTCAAGGCAAGCACATGGACTCACTAACAACATTCTAAAACAGCTGTGGCAACCAGTTACTCGAGGAACTGCAGATGCCTGTTTACCAAAGAAAAACACAAAGTGCTGGAGTAACCAGGCAGGTCAGGCAGCATCTCTGGAGAACATGGATAGATGGCGTTTGTGGTCTTCAGAATATGGACAGGCAACATTTAAGTACGGGGCCTTTCTTCTGACCCGAAACATCACCGATACATATCCTTTAATGCTGCTGCCTGATGGGCCTGTCCCACTTAGGTGACTTTTTAGGCGACTGCAGGAGACTATTCGGTCGCCACATGTTCGCGGGTGGTTGCCGGGAAGTCGCCTTCATGGTCGTGAGGAGTTCCCGCATTCTGGGAACTAGTCGCGGCCTCATTATGGTCGCTGCGAACTTTTCAACGTTTGAAAAATTAGCGGCAACTAGAATGAAGCCGCTTTGGAGAGTAGCGAGAATTCTCGAGTCGTTACAGCGCCAACCTTCCTGTTCATCGCGGAGTGTGTCTGTTTCACCTTGGCTTTGCACCATGTACATTTTTTAAACAGCGCCCCCCCCCCCCCCGCTTGCCCTGTCTCCCGCCTGCATAAAGGGCTGGTGAAGGAAGGAAGGGGTGTGTGCGTGTACGTGTCCGTGTGCGTGTTCCACTCTGACAGTCGCTGTTCCAGTTGCCGGTTTTTCAGTCGCCGGCAGCCCGATGAAAAATCGCCTAAGTGGGACAGGCCCATGACCCGCGGAGTTGCTCCAGCACTTTGTGTCTTTATTTTAGTTTTTGGTAGCAACTTGCTGACTGACTGAGCAAAATATACTGACAATAGACAATAGACAATAGGTGCAGGAGTAGGCCATTTGGCCCTTCGAGCCAGCACCGCCATTCAATGTGATCATGGCTGATCATCCCCAATCAGTACCCCCGTCCCTGCCTTCTCCCATAAACCCTTGACTCCGCTATTTTTAAGAGCCCTATCTAGCTCTCTCTTGAAAGCATCCAGAGAACCTGCCTCCACCGCCCTCTGAGGCAGAGAATTCCACAGACTCACCACTCTCTGCGAGAAAAAGTGTTTCCTCGTCTCCGTTCTGCTGGTGCGTTTACAATTGTACGAGTCACGAACACAGCGATTAGGATGATTTGTTTGGCAATGTACTTTGGGTTGGTTTAGTAAGACTGTACAGGGATAAAAGGACTCGTGACTGTGGCAGTTTAGCCTGGTTAGGCGTGGCAACCTTCAGCTGTATATTCAATAGCAACAAGTCATTGACTTGGAGAGCCAGTGAACAGGCGGGCCAGTCCTGTGATTCTAACCGCAAGGCTGCTGAACAGTACTGACCGACTTACAAACAAAGTTCTGGCAAAGCTCAGCACCCGAGGAAAGAGGAACGGCATTAACTTTTTCACGTCCAAAACCAAGGTCCTTTAACCTGAACTTTAGCTGCGTTTCTCTCTCCATTGACGCTGCCTGACGTGCTGAAGGTTTTCTGTTTTTATTTCAGATTTCTGGCATCTTTAGACTTTAGAGATACAGCGCGGAAACAGGCCCTTCGGCCCACCAAGCCTGCGCCAACCGTACACCAAAACTATCCCCGTACACCAAAACTATCCCTACACACACTGGGGACAATTAGACAACGTTACCAAAGACAATCAACCTGCAAACCTGCACGTCTTTGGAGTGCGGGAGGAAACCGGAGCGCCCGGAGAAAACCCACACGGTCACGGGGAGAACGTACAAATTCCGTACAGCCAGCACCCGTAGTCTGGATTGAACTCGGGTCTCTGGTGCAACTCTTCCGCTGCGCCACCGTGACGCGCTCAGTCTGCAGTTTGTAGAAGGGTCTTGGCCCGAAACGTCGTCTATCCATGTTATCCGCAGATGCTGCCTGCCACACTGAGCTATTCCTGCACTCCGTTATGACAATGAAATTCCTCTACCACTGAGCCTCTGTGCTGCCTTTGTAGTTTACTTTTTAAATCTTCTCTGCCAACTGACTGAGAGCCAACGAAAGGGGAAAGGTCTCGCGCAAGATCATCATAAGATCATAAGTGATAGGAGCAGATTTAGGCCAATCGGCCCATCAAGTCTATTCCGCAATTCAATCATGGCTGGTCTATCTCTCCTCCTATCCCCATTCTCCTGCCTTCTCCCCATAACCTCGGACACCCGAACTAATCAAGAATCTATCGATCTCGGCCTTGAATATATCCACTGACTTGGCTTCCACAGCCTTCTGTGGCAAAGAATTCCACAGATTCACCACCCACTGACTAACGAAATTCCTCCTCACCTCCTTCCTAAACCCACATCCTTTAATTCTGAGGCTGTGAGCTCTAGTCCTAGACTCTCCCACTAGAGTAGGCCCAGGGTTCACCGTGGGAGAAACCTTGCCCTTACTTGATATCCTTCATTGGTCAGAGGCGCTAACGCCACCACACCGGTCCTCCCACAATGGGGGTGAGCGATCCTCTCAACCTGCAGACCATGTTGTGGAGACGTCACACTTGGCCTTGTGGAGGCAGTTCCAGGATTTGTCCCAGGAAGTACCAATGATGCATTTCCAAGTTCAGATGCCGTGCAACTTCATAGAGTCATACAGCCAGGCAACAGCACCGGAGACCTCCACTGCATCAAAAGCCAGCATTTTGGGGTTTGGTCTAGCCCACGTGTCAATGATTTGAGAGATCACTGACATCCCAGTATCCTCATCCACACACCCATAAGGATGCAACAATTTATTTTAGATTCGAGATACAACGCGGAAACAGGACTTTAACAGTATCCTCACTCCGCACACTAACACTATCCTACACACACACTGGGGACAAATTACAATTGTACCAAGCCAATTAACCTACAAACAAAGGGATCTCATTGAAACATACAGAATAGTGAAAGGCTTGGATAGAATGGATGTGGAGAGAATGTTTCCACTAGTGGGAGAGTCTAGGACTAGAGGTCATAGCCTCAGAATTAAAGGATGTTCTTTTAGGAAGGAGATGAGGAGGAATTTCTTTAGTCAGAGGGTGGCGAATTTGTGGAATTCTTTGCCACAGAAGGCTGTAGAGGCCAAGTCAGTGGATATTTTTAAGGCAGAGATGGATTGATTCTTGATTAGTACAGCTGTCAGAGTTTATGGGAGAAGGTGGGAGAATGGGGTTAGGAGAGAGATAGATCAGCCATGATTGAATGGCTGAGTAGACTTGATGGGCCGAATGGTCTAATTCTACTATTCCTTATGACCTTATGACCATTGCAATGCGTTGATAGGCATCAAGCTCGGCATGGATGAGGTGGGCAAGAGGACTTGTTTGAGTGCCGTTTAGCTCCACGCTGCTGTTGCGTTCTGGGAAGAGTGGATTGTTCTTGGCACACGCTAGATTGAAAAGATGAACCTGGATCAGTCCTTACATTTCTGACGGTGAGAATTTCCAAATCCCCTCTACTGGGTGTCAGCATCTTCCCTTCTCACTCTTCCATCCATTGGGAATGGAGACACCACACAACCCAACCTAACTAAGATGGCGGTGGTGGGAGAAGAAGGAAGGGATCGGTGCCCGTGAGCGGGCAGTGGGAACTACATCCGCCCTCTCGTTAGGAGTTCCGAGGTCGGCCCTCTGGCGCACCGAGGCAGGGAGGCGGTGGGGGAAAGGAGGACGATACGTCCGTGGGTCGGGGTGTGGGTGGAGTAGAGTGGGCCTGTACGCGTGCGGCCTGCAGGTCACTGACAGCATCGCCAGGCCAGGCCGACCCCTGGACTCTGACCCAGGGCCATCACCAGGGCAACGGGCCTTCAAGGCCAAGACAAGACGTAATCATTTTAAGAATGTGATACTTGAAAAGTACAAGTTGGCACCAGAAACATGGCAACACTTTGTGTACCCTCAGAAGAAATCTACTGTTTTTGTACTATAATCGTTGCCATGACAATAAACTAAACTAATTCCTGTATTTATGTATGATTGCATCAGATTTATGTAGAATATGATTTAACTGGATCGCACGCAAAGCAAAGAATGTCACTGTATCTAGGTCCATTAGTTTAGTTAGAGATACAGTACAGAAAGAAACAGGCCCTTCGGCCCACCGAGTCCATGCCAACCATTGATCACCCATTCACACTAGTTACCCCACTGCACACTAGGGGGCAATTTTACAGAGGACCAATTAACAAACAAATCCACATGTCTTTGGGATGTGGAAGGGATCCGGAGCACCCGGAGGAAAGCCTCGCGGTCAAAGGGAGTACGTGCAAACTCCACAAAGACAGCTCCCGCAGTCAGGATTGAAAGCGGGCATAGGGAAATGCAGGGAACCAACGCTATCAGCTGCTCGTGTGGTAATAAAGTATCTTTGAACCATTAAAACAGTTAATATGTGCAAGAGTAGGGCATTCAGCCCTTCCAGCCAGCACCGCCATTCAATATGATCATGGCTGATCATCCAAGATCAGTACCCCGTTCCAGCTTTCTCCCCATATCCCTTGATTCTGTTAGCCGTAAGAGCTATATCTAACTCACTCTTGAATACATCCAGATTCACCACTCTCTGGGTGAAAAAGTTTAATTGAATTAGTTGAAGTTAATGCCCTCCCATCCTCTGGGAGTGGGTAGGTCTGCTGAGCCTGGACACCCAATGTCTTGCTCTCTGGTAGTGGACATCTTCTGCCTGTTGATATATTCTGCCCATAGTTGACCCAGCCTCCTGAGGGCTCTTCCTCATCTGTCCAGGTCACCACAATATAATGGCTTCAAACTACAGGCGGCACCCAAAGGCAGCGGTAGAGTTGCTGCCTTACAGCGCCAGAGACCCGGGTTCGATCCTGACTACGGGTGCTGTTGTTTGTACGTTCTCCCCGCGACCTGCGTGTTTTTTCCGGATGCTCCGGTTTCCTCCCACGCTTCAAGTAACGCACAGGTTTCTAGGTTAATTGGTATCTTGATATGATTGTAAAAATAGCCACCTAGTGTGTGTAAGATAGTGTTAGAGCGCGGAGATCGCTGGTCGGCCCGGACTCGGTGGGCCGAAGGGCCTGTTTCCACACTGTATCTCTAAACTGAACTAAACTAAACTACAGTTTTGTCAGCCACAGGGAAATGGAGCCTGCGGCAAGAATGTTGTGGCCCTCCCTGTACGCTGTATGTGTACACACAGATCTCCACAAACAATGTGAACCCAACAGCAGGAGCGAAGCAGTTGCTTTAGTTTAGTTTAGAGGGCGGCACAGTTGTGCAGAGGTAGTAGCTGCTGCCAGAATCCTGGGTTCAATCCCGACTACGGGTGCTGTCAGTACGGGGTTTGTACGTTCTCCCCGTGACCACGTGGGTTTTCTCCAGGTGCTCCGGTTTCCTCCCACATCACAAAGACTTGCAAGTTTGCAGGTTAATTGGCCTCTGTTAATCGTAAACTGTCCCGAGCGTGTTGGATAATGCTAGTGTGCAAGGTTATCACTGATCAGTGCGGACTCGGTGGGCCGAAGGGCCTGTTTCCACGCTGTATCTCTAAAGCTTTGTCTATCTTATTGTAACATAGGTACAATGAAAAACATGTTTGTTGTGTGCTGTGCAGTCAGTGGAAATACTACACCTGGTAACAATCAAGCCGTCCACAGTGTACAGATACAGGATAAGGCAAGATAAAGGCCAGTAAGGATAGTCTCAGGGTCTCCAATGAGATATATGGGAGGTCAGGACCGTTCTCTAGTTGGTGGTGGGATGGTTCAGTTGCCTGATAACAGCTGGGAAGAAACTGTCCCCTGAATCTGGAGGTGTGCGTTTTCACACTTCTGTACCTCCTGCCTGATGGGAGAGGGGAGAAGAGGGAGTGACCGGGGTGAGACTGGTCCTTGATGATGCTGATTAGGAGCTGAAGGGTATTTATTGCTGAAGTTTACTGAAGGAGGAAACCACAGCTTTCGTTGAGTTAGTGACGTGATCATCATAGGCCTTGGGCCTGTTTCTGTGCTGCACCATGACTCTACTGTATTCTAAAACCTTGCAACAGGACATTGTCTCCCGCCCTGACTGTACGATGGGAGCGTTGCCATGACAATCTCCTCTCCACAGCACCTGACTCAACCAAAAGTAGATCTTCAGTCTGAAGATGGGTCTCGTCGCCCATTCCTTCTCTCCAGAGATGCTGCCTCACCCGCTGAGTTACTCCAGCATTTTGTGTCTATCTTCAGTTTAAACCAGCATCTGCAGTTCTTTCTTACACACCTGACTCAACCAACTGGCTGTCACCACAAACAAACATGTTCCTCTGGATCGAAGATACACACAAAATGCTGGGGTAACTCAGCGGGCCAGGCAGCATCTCTGGAGAGAAGGGATGGGTGACATTTCGGGTGGAGACACTTCTTCCTACACTGTTCATCTGGATCACAGGCGAGACCAAGCGTAAAGTGGCCGATCGTTTGGCTGCACACCTCCGCTCAGCCCGCCTAAACCTAACCTGATCTCCCGGTTGCCAAACACGTTAACTCCCCTCCCATCCCCACACTGAGCTTTCTGCCCTTGTATTCCGTCTGCAACGTAAATGGGAAAGTTGCTGATATTTTTGATGGGATACGATAAAAGATGTGGAACAGCCAACCGGATAACTGGGTATGAGGTCCAGGGACCAAGATCTCCTGGGAAAAATGGACATCTTCTCCATTCAGCGTCGGGAGCTCTGTGGGGGTGAGAGGGGAGTGGTTGGGGAGCAGAGTTTATTTTAGTTTAGTTTAGAGATACAGTGCGGAAACAGGCCCTTCGGCCCACATTTACCAGCGATCCCCTTACATTAACACTACCCTACACCCACTAGGGACAATTTACATTTATACCAAGCCAAATAACCCACAAACCTGTACGTCTTTGGAGTGTGGGAGGAAACCAATGATCTCGGAGAAAACCCACGTGGGTCACGGGGAGAACGTACAAACTCCGCACAGACAGCACCCGGAGTCAGGATCGAACCTGGGTCTCTGATGCTGTGAGGCAGCAACTCTACCGCTGCGCCACTGTGCCACCCCTGTCTATTACAAACCTACTCATTCATGCAACTATCTATACTACACTTCTCTGAGCAGTATGAATATTGACTTCTCTAACATCAAGTAACCCTCTCTCTCCATCCCTCCCTCATCCTAGTTCTCCAACCAGTCTGACTGTTCTCCTGATAACATTTTATCTTTGTGTGCCTCGCCAACAGTCTGTCTGTCCTTTTTTCTTTGTGTTATTTTTAGCATGTGTTAAAAAGTATGTTTTAGTGTTCCTTGGTTTGTTTTATGTGGGGGGGGGGGGGGAACTTTTTTCAATCTCTCACCTCGATGGGGATATGATTTTTTTCCCTATCGTAGCTCCGTCCCCGCTGCGGCCTAACATTGTGGAGTTGGCGGCCTTTCCTGGAGACCGGCCCGGCGCTCCAAGCCGCGGGAGTCCGCGGGACTTCAACATCGCGGAGCTTGCGATCCCTTTGCCGAGGATCGAAGCTCCAACCGCGGGGCCTGTGGACTTTAACATCGTGAAGCCCGCGGTCTCTGGTAAGAAGAGGCCGACTCGGGAGCTCCATGCCGCGGGGAGAGTTTCAACCGCCCCGACGTGGGAGTTTCGATCACCCCGAATGGGGGCTTCGATCGTCGGCTGCGGGGGCTTTGATCGCCCTGACTGCGGATGGTTTGACTGCCCCGATCGCGTGAGAACAAAGAAGAAGAAGATTAGACTTTATTGCCTTCCATCACAGTGAGGAATGTGGAATCCACTGTGGTGGATGTTTATGTTAACTTTGGTTGTGTGTCTTGTTGCTTTTCACTTAGTATGGCTGTATGGTAATTAACGTTTCATTGTAACTTAACAGGTACATGTGACAATAAACTGACCTTGAATCTTTGTCACCTTCCCCAAGCTAATGACCTATTCTAGATTTTCCTTGTACTTCGGCCCCCTAGATGTCTCATTTTCACACCTTACTCTTCCATATCCCCGAGTCTCCCTCTACACTGACCCTCAGTCTGAGGAAGGTTCTCGACCCAAAACGTCACGCATTCCTTCTCTCCAGAGATGCTGCCTGTCCCGCTGAGTTACTCCAGCATTGTGTGTCCATCTTTCTTCTCTTGAAGTTGTAGCAAACAGAATCGCCAGGGATGGTTAATGCCTCTAAATGTTCAATCAGGTTTGTAGGTTAATTGGCTTGGTAAATGTAAAAATTGTCCCTAGTGGGTATAGGATAGTGTTAATTTGCGGGGATCGCCGGCCGGCACGGACCCGGTGGGCCAAAGGGCCTGTTTCCGCACTGTATCTCTAAACTAAACCAAACTAAGATCATAAGGGGAATAGATAGGATGAATGCACTGAAAGCCCTGTCCCACGGTACGGGAATCAAGTTCCAGAGGACGTAAGTTTAAGGTGAGGGGGGGGGGGGAAAGATATAATAGGAACCTGAATGGCAGCTTTTTCACACAGAGGGTGGTGGGCGTCTGGAACGAGCTGCCAGAGGAGGTAGTTGAGGCAGGGACTATAACAACCTTTAAAAGACATTTGAACAGGTACTTGGATAGGAAAGGTTTGGTCTTTTAGTAAATGGCACCAAAATATGGCATCTCATGCATTCGTGAGCAATGCAAAAAGAACTTCACTGTGCAGTGCATATGCGACAATAAAGACCCATTAAACCAGAGAGGGAGGTACACAAAAATGCTGGAGAAACTCAGCGGGTGCAGCAGCATCTATGGAGCGAAGGAAATAGGCAACGTTTCGGGACGAAACCCTTCTTCAGACTGATAGGGGGTGGGGAGAAGAAAGGAAAAAAGGAAAAAGGCGGAGGAGGAGCCCGAGGGCTGGGGGAGGGGAGGAGACAACCAGAGGGCTGATGAAGGGGAGGGGACAGCAAGGGCTAGCAGAATTGGGAGAATTCAATGTTCAAGCCCCCAGGATGTAGACTGCCCAAGCGGAATATGAGGTGCATTTCCTCCAATTTACGGTGTTGCTCGCTGTGGCCATGGAGGAGACCCAGGATAGAGAGGTCAGATACGGAATGGGAGGGGGAGTTGAAGTGCTGAGCCACCAGGAGGTCAGGTTGGTTATTGCGGACCGACCGGAGGTGTTCGGCGAAACGATCGGCAAGCCTCCGCTTGGTCTCACCGATGTAGATCAGCTGGCATCTAGAGCAGCGGATGCAATAGATGAGGTTGGAGGAGATGCAGGTGAACCTCTGTCGCACCTGGAGGGAGGGATATGTGTCAAACGCGGGCAGGTGGGACTGGTGTCCAGGTGGGAGCAGGTGGGAATGTTGGTCGGCAGGGGCAAGTTGGGCCGAAGGGCCTGTTTGTGTGCTGTGTGACTGTGCTGTGAGACTCTAGGTGTAAAATGGGCAGCCCTCAGTCAAACCCTTATCTGAAGCAGCTGTTCCATAACCCTGAAGATAGACACAAAAAGCTCGAGTAACTCAATGGGTCAGATAGCATCTCTGGAGAGAAGGAATAGGTGACGTTTCGGGAGACCTTCCCTCCAGAGATGCTGTCTGACCCGCTGAGTTACTCCAGCATTTTGCGTCCATCTTCAGTTTAAACCAGCATCTGCAGTTCCTTCCTGCAACCCAGGCAGACTGCTGGGCTAATAATAGGTCACTCACATCAACGCACAATCACAGCGTATACTCTGAACGTGGTGCACGAGATAACTCAGCATCACAGGCAGAGTCGCTGAGCAGTGATGCAGGGGGGAAGCGACCTGCAGGCATTAAACCCAAGAATAATTTGCAGCTAGCTAAAGTGATGATGAAAACCACAGGCAGTTGTGGAGGGCTGCAGCACGTTGCAATCTAGCCCACGGCAGCAGCCGGCTCAGTTAAATCTGCACACCATCCATTTATTTTTCCTAGCTGGGGCTGGGAAAATAAGATGCGTTAGGACTTTATTCATCCCAGGAGGGAAATAATTGGTCTGCCAACAGTCATAAAACATAACGAAACATGAAATTAAAGTGACGAGTGGAAAGTCCAGGATTGGGGATGTGCAAAGATTGGGGGGGGGGGGGGGGAGTCAGTCTCAGTCTACCCCACGACAGAAGGGGGAGGAGTTGTATAGTTTGATAGCCACAGGGAAGAAGGATCTCCTGTGGCGTTCTATCCTGCATCTTGGTGGAACCAGTCTCTAGCTGAAGGTGCTCCTCAGGTTGACCGGTGTGTCATGGAGGGGGTGAACTGTATTGTCCAGGATGCAGTTTAAGGAGCATCCTCCCCTCCAAGAGTCTACTTGCCGACCTGGAAGAGTTGGACACGAGTACTTTCTCACAAATGAGATATCACGCAGAGGCCCATCCCATTCTCTCAGGTGGAATATAGAACATAGAACAGAACCGGCAGCATCTCTGGAGAGAACAAAAATGGGTGACATTTCGGGTCGAGACCCTTCTTCATCACCTATTCCTTCTCTCCAGGGATGCTGCCTGTCCCACTGAGTTACTCCAGCATTTTGTGTCTATTTTCAGTATAAACCAGCATCTGCAGTTCCTTCCTACACATACAGTACATGATATTGCCGAGTCCCAAACATTATGGTGCCCTGAAATGGGGGGACTATGTATAAACACAGCTGTACTTTCTACATGGTGAAACCAAAGTGTCTAAAAATATTATTTTAAATAAAATCTGACAATGTTGCACTTTAACCGCAAGCGATTTTTTTTCTATTACAAATCGTAAATTGTGGAGTACAGAGGCAAATAAATAAATGATGGGTCTTTGTCCCAAACATTATGGAGGGCACTGTAGAACAGTACAGAACAGGAACAGGCCCTTCGGCCCACAATGTCTGTGCCGAACTGGATGCCAAAACCATCTCTGATCTATCTCAATATAATTCATATCCCGTCATATCAATGTGCCTATCCATTGAACACCACTATTGTATCTGCCGCCACAACCAACCCTGGCAGTATGTTTTAGGCACCAACCCCTCCTTGCAGCTAATACTGTCCAATCCGGGCATCAATCTGGTAAACCTCCTCTGGTCCCTTCCAATGCCTATACAACATTTCCATAATGGGACGACCAGAACTGCATACAATACAGGGTCTGACTGTCTAGGCTAACTATGCCTCACCTAATTTTATAAACTTCTATCAGCTCCTCTATCTTGTTTTTGTTTGTAATTGTTTGTAATTGTATTTGTTAGTCTGTGTTCAAGATGGCGGTCGGAGGGGAGAGTGGACGCTGGCGTTAAATTGCCGCTGCTCTCTCCTCAAATTGTGCTTCTGATTTTCTTTTTTTTGTGTTTTTGGAAGGAATTCTGTCCCTGATTTATGTATTGGTCTTTATAACTTATTTTTTTTAAATTCTGATTATATGTTTTCTATAAATCTCTGTATGGTGTCCTTGAGACCTCGGTATAAGGCGCCCGTAAATAAAATCCATTATTATTATTATTATTATTATCAGGCCAGGTGGAGTTCCCCACGCCACGGGTACCCATGTAACCCCGTGCTACCCGCTCCATGGTCGGATAGTCGGCGACTAAACCGTCTCCCCCACTTGGTTTGCCAGGTGAGGAGGGGGCTGTGGAACCCCAGCAGGACCCAAAACAAGACCTGTCAAAGGGCGGATGAGCTCCTAGCAAGCCAACGGCCATCCACACTTCAGTAGAAGTTGCGATCACTGTCGTACGTAGCATTGTAAGGAATGATGATAAAGCACACACACACCAAAATCCTGTACTTCCAGCGGCGGAAGTCCGCAGGAACTGGAGGACAGAGATGTGTGGTGCGTCCGTCACCGTTCCAATCGGAAACCGGCGCCACTGCGTCGCTAATGTTTTCAACGATGGTGAATGAATGAATGAGTGAGCTCCTCTCAGCTTCCGACACTCCAGAGAGAATAATCCATGCTTGTTCAACACCCCCTGTAGCTCATACCTTCAGATTCTGCTCAACCTCTTCTGCACCCTCTCCAAAGCCACCACAACGGGGCGATCAGAACTGCACGCAAGGCTCCAAATTGGGCCTAACCTGTGACCCGTGACCCTTGCACTCCATCCCTCGACAAATGAGGCAGAAAACCCTCACACAGTGGCACAAAAGTAGAGTTGCTGCCTTACAGCAGCAGAGGTTCGATCCTGACTACGGGTGTTGTCTGGGTGGCGTTTGCACGTTCTCCCTGTGACCACGTGGGTTTTCATCGGTTTCCTCCCACATTCCAAGGACGTACAGGCTTGCAGGTTAATTGGCTTCCATAAATTGGCCCTGGTGTGTAGGACAGAGCCAGAGTATGGGTGATCATTGGTCGGCACGGACTTGTTGGGCTGAAGGGCCTGTGTATCTCTAAACAAAAAAGGGGGGCACAGTAGTACAGCTGGTAGAGCTGCGCTCCCACAGCGCCAGAGACCCAGGGTCGATCCCGATCTCCGGTGCGGTCTGTGTGGAGTTTGCATGTTCTCCCTGTGACCGCGTGGGTTTTCTCTGGGTGCTCCGGTTTCCTCCCACATTCCAAAGACCTGCAGGTTTATTGGTCAATTGGCTTCTGTAAAAAGCCCCTTGTGTGTAGGATAGAACTAATGTACGGGCGATCGTTGGTCGGCACGGACTTGTGGACTCGGGTGATGTCTGTGTGGAGTTTGCACGTTCTCCCTGTGACCGCGTGGGTTTGTGGGGTAATTGATCCTCTGTAAATTGCCCCCAGTGTGTAGGGAGTGGATGAGAAAGTGGGATAACATAGAACTAGTGTGTGTACGGGTGATCGATGGTCGGTGTGAATTCGATGGGCTGAAGGGCCTGTTTCCACGCTGTATCTCTATTCGAATCCACAAAACAAAATACTGCCTCTGCCAAGCTCCTAGAAGTCTACATCCTTTCCCTTGATGCTAAAGGCTGGCATGCAAATTGTTAATTCATGATATTGGATAAACACACTCATAATGCAGTTGACAACGGATTAAACGAGATAAAAACGGACAGGATTAACAGCAGGCAATGACGACAAGAATTGACTAGTTAAAAGGCCATCTCTGCCTGCAGGCCCCTGGCCTGACCCACTCTGCCCACCAACTTCAACCCATGATAGATACAAAAAGCTGGAGTAACTCAGCGGGTCAGGCAGCATCTCTGGAGAGAAGGAATGGGTGACATTTCGGGTCGAGTCTGAAGAAGGGTCTCGACCTGAAACGTCACCCATTCCTTCTCTCCAGAGATGCTGCCTGACCCGCTGAGTTACTCCAGCTTTTTGTATCCATATTCAGTGTAAACCAGCATCTGCAGTTCCTTCCAACATCCTTCAACAGATGAACCTTCTACAGAGAGACTAGACTAAACAGCATGGTCAAGGCCGAGGTTTAGGGTTCAGCTTTATTATTGCTACGTACACCAAGATGCAGTGACAAGCTTTGTTTAGTTTAGAGATGCTGCCTGTCCTATTGAGTTACTCCAGCATTTTGTGTCTATCTTCGGTTTAAACCAGCATCTGCAGTTCCTTCCCACACCTGAAACACAGGATATTCTGGCATGCAGATTATCAAAATACCAAATATATATATATATATAAAGAAAGCTGCAACGGCAACCCATGAATATATTCTGTTGATAAATGCTGCCCGACAGGAAGGTTTTGTTTATTTCTCTTCACCGTGAAGTCTTAGTTTAGTTTAGTTTATTGTCACGTATACCAAGGTACAGTGAACAGATTTTGTTGCGTGCTAACCAGTCAGCAGAAAGACAACACATGATTACAATTGAGCCATTTACAGCATACAGATACATGATAAGGGAATAACGTTTAGTGCAAGGTAAACCCAGCAATGTCCGATCATGGATAGTCCGAGGGTCACCAATGAGGTAGATAGTAGTCCAGCGTTGCTCTCTGGTTGTGGTAGGATGATTCAGTTGCCTGATAACAGCCGGGAAGAAACTGTCCCAGATTCAGGTCGAAGATAGACACAAAAAGCTGGAGTAACTCAGTGGGACAGGCAGCATCTCTGGTGAGAAGTTTTGGGTTGAGACCCTTCAGATTCAGGTCATCGGTCTTGGATTATGCTCAGGTTCCCGGACCTGCTTGTTTCTCGTTCATACCAGGGTTGTGTCCCATCCATAGGTACCATGCTGTCCACAGGTAAATAGTAACATCCGACCATCCAGGGCATTGCTCAATGGTGGAGTGCTTGTAGGCAGTGTCCACTCTCCCAATCCATCCAAGTCCTTCTACAGCCTCCTTGCTTCCTCTACACTACCTCCCTGTCCACCTATCTTTGTATCATCCACAAATTTGGCCGCAAAGCAATCAATTCCATCAGCAGTAGCAGTGACCCATTTAAGCTACTTCATGTAGGTCATCTATAGCCAGCTGACACGCACAACATCCACAAAATGGTGAGGATCAGTAATCTCTGTTTACTTTACAGATGCAGCATAGAATCAGATTCTTCGGCCCATGAGTTAAGTTTGGAGATACAGCGTGGTAACTGGCCCTACAGCCCTACAGCCCACCGTCAATCACCCGCTCACACTAGTTCTATGTTATCCCACTCTCTCATCCAGTCCCTACACGCTAAGGGCGATTTACAGAGGGCCATTCAACCTACAAACCCGCACGTCTTTGGGATGTGGGAGGAATCTCACACGATCACAGGGAGAATGTGCAAACACCACACACAGACAGCAGCCGAGGTCAGGATCGAACCCGGGTCTCCGGCGCTGTGAGGCAGCAGCTCTACCCGCTACGCCACCGTGTGTGTGAGAGAGTTGCAGGCCCAAAATCAAAGAACAACTTCAGGATGAAGAAGCCATCAGTTGCTTCTAGGGTGGCTGAGAGACTGCAGCTGCCAGTATTAAAACATTATGCATCCACAGACTCTCTCAGATTTCTTCGATCACGCCCAAGAGGCAGGGAGTAGCCACAAAACTACGGCTCAAACTGGTAGAGCTACCGCTCCAGAGGCCCAGATTCGATCCTGCCCTTGGGTGCTGTCTGTGTGGAGTTTGCACGCTCTCCCTGTGACCACATGGATTTCCTCCCACAGGGAGGTGGATTATGTGCGGGTAGATCCGCGATGGTCTTGGCATCATGCTCAGCATGAACGTTGTGGGACGAAGGGCCTGTTCCTGGGATGCATTGGTCCATGTTTTATGTGACATGAGGACCTGCAGATGCTGGAATCTTGACTAAAACACAAAGGAGGAACTCAGCGGGTCAGGCAACCTCTGTGGAAGGTCCTGACCAGAAACATCACCTATCCATGTCCTGCAGAGAAGCTGCCTGACCCACTGAGTTACTCCAGCATTTTTGTGTTTTGAAAGGTTTTCAGAAAAAAGAAAAGATGTCATCATCCTCAAGGAAAGATATTAACTGTTGGTCTACTTGAAGCAGGGTGCGACAGGCATTGAATGTAGCAATTTTCAGAAACTCCCAAAGGGCCTGTCCCACTTACGCGATTTTTTTTGGCGTCTTGCCGGCACCCGTCATAGTCGCAGCAGGTCACCGAAAATGTTCAACATGTTGAAAATCCAGCAGCGACCAGAACAAGGTACGACTCTTGGGACGACTACTCGCCACCAAACAGGCGTCACCCCGTGACTTTTACCGCGACCTCCTGCGACTATGACGGGTGCCGGCAATTTGCCGAAGAAAATCGCGTAAGTGGGACAGGCACTTCACGGAGATAAAAAAAAGATAGATGCTCGGCATCTCGGTCAGTGGTCACGGGAAGAAGGCTGGAGAATGGGGTTAGGAGGGAGAGATAGATCAGCCACGATTGAATGGTGGAGTAGACTTGATGGACCGAATGGCCTAATTCGGAATACTCCTATTCCTTATGGCCTTATGACCCCAGTGGAGTTACATATAGAAACATAGAAAATAGGTGCAGGAGTTGGCCATTCAGCCCTTCGAGCCAGCACCGCCATTCAATATGATCATGGCAGATCATCCAAAATCAGTACCCCGTTCCTGCTTTTTTCCCCCATATCCCTTGATTCCGTTAGCCCCAAGAGCTGTATCTAACTCTCTCTTGAAAACATCCAGTGAATTGGCCTCCAATATAATTACAGCATCAGATGTTTTGTGAAGATCATGTCCCTTCGTGAGGGCTGTTTGACACCATAATAAGCCTTTTGTTTTGAAGTGCGGGTTCATCATGGGTCACGGCGCATCAGTCGCGCTGTTTTTAACGTGGTGTTACAAGTGAATCACACCATTGTGCCCTTGCTCTCCCACCCATCCGAACTGTGTCACACAGCCTCAGCACAATGCCGCATCCTGTACAATACCTTTGTTTACATCGCAGGGCCCCATTAACCACTTCATGGCCAAGCTAGCGAGACTGAATACCGACAGTGTACCTTCTGTATGACGAGCGTTTGTCGGTACTCTGGAGTTTGGGAGGATGAGGGGAGGGGAGGGGGGACCTCATTGAAACTTACCGAATAATGAAGGGTGGGGGAGGGGGGCGGCGGGAAGAAGAAGGAAGGAAGAGGTGGAGACAGTAGGCTGTTGGAGAGCTGGGAAGGGGAAGGGAAGGATGGAGTAAGCATGGACTACCTGAAATTGGAGAAGTCAATGTTCACACTGCTGGGGTGTAAGCTACCCAAGTGAAACGCTTGGGTAGTCTACACCCCATTGATATGAACATTGACTTCTCCAATTTCAGGTAGTCCTTGCTTTCTCCCTCCTTCCCAGCTCTCCCACAGCCCACTGTCTCCGCCTCTTCCTTTCTTCTTCTTCCCGCCCCCCTACATCAGTCTGAAGAAGGGTCTCGACGCGAAACGTCACCTATTCCTTCGCTCCATAGAGGCTGCCTCACCCGCTGAGTTTCACCAGCATTTTGGTCTGCCTTTGATTTTTCCAGCATCTGCAGTTCTTTCTTAAATGAATAGTGAAGTGCCTGGATAGAGTGGATGTGGAGAGGATGCTTCCACTAGTGGGAGAGTCTAGGACTAGAGGTCACAGCCTCAGAATTAAAGGACGTTCCTTTAGGAGAGAGATGAGGAGGAATTTCTTTAGTCAGAGCGTGGTGAATCTGTGGAATTCTTCGCCACAGAAGGCTTTGGAGGCCACGTCAATGGATATATTTAAGGCAGAGATAGATAGATTCTTGATTAGTACGGGGGTCAGAGGTTATAGGGAGAGGCAGGAGAATGGGGTTAGGAGGGAGAGATAGATCAGCCATGATCGAATGGCAGAGTAGACTTGATGGGCCGAATGGCCTAATCCTGACCTTATGACATTGACTGGTTGCATCACGCCCTGGTTCGACAACTCGAACGTCCAGGAATGAAGGAGATTACAAGACAAGGAGGGCACTGCCCAGTCCATCACAGGTACTGACCAGCTGACCCGCCGACCCGCCGTGCCACCCCCAAAGGTTCATGACCTCTCCACCATCACTCTTGGCACAGCTGGTAGAGCCGCTGCCTCACAGTGCCAACCACTCGGGTTCCATCCCGACTTCGGGTGCTGCCCGTGAGGAGTTTTCACGTTGTCTCCGAGACCGCGCGAGTTATCTCTGGGTGCTCCGGCTTCCTCCCGCATCCCAAAGACGTGCGGGTTTGTGGGTTAATCGGCCCTCTGTAAATTGCCCCCAGTGTGTAGGGAGTGGATGAGACAGTGGGATAGCATAGAACTAGTGTGAATGGGTGATCAATGGTCAGCATGGTTAGTCGTACCTGGTATGTGAGTAGCAGGAGATTGGGGGAGGAGGTGTTTGGTGGGCAGATGATGGTGAATGGATCATAGGCGAAGTAAGTGGGGGAAGGGTCTCGACCCGAAACGTCACCCATTCCTTCTCTCCAGAGATGCTGCCTGTCCCACTGAGTTACTCCAGCACTTTGTGTCTACCTTCGGGGGTAGATGAGGTCACTCTGTGAGCCAGCATAGGCCAGATGGGCCGAATGGAGTGCCTCTCTTCCCACCACATTCACTACCCCCCCCCCCCCCCCCAGCCATCGTGTGACAGCCCTTGTGCTCTCCAAACCAGCCAAGGATGAGGATGTTTCAAATTAGAAATTTCACATCAAGTAACGTGCGATCAAAGATCAAGAACAAACCTCCTCTCGACAGCTGGTCACCAGGGGTTTAAGCACTCCCACTCTTGAGGATGTGAATGTGAAATCTGTCCTCTCTGCTTGCAACTCGGGCGAACTGTGCCTTGAATTTAAATTGGCTCCATTCTTCCACCTCCATGAGCAACCCCCAATCATCAATGTTGTCAGGAGTTCCGCTCACAGGGAGCAGTACAGAGGAAATGCCCTCCTCCTCCTCCTCCTGCTCTCATCCTTCCTCCACATCTACGGTGTACTTTATAGATACAGCGTGAAAACGGTCCTCGCCGAGCCCAGGCCGACCATCGATCACCCGTACGCTAGTTTTATCCAACACACTAGCGGCAGAAGCTACAACCGCTCGCAGCTTTGGAGTGTGGGAGGAGACCGGAGCACCCGGAGAAAACCCACCCGGTCACAGGGAGAACGTTCTATCTTTGTCCCGAGCCCCTCCCCCGACATCAGTCTGAAGAAGGGTCTCGACCCGAAACGTTGCCCATTCCTTCCCTCCAGAGATGCTGCCTGACCCGCTGGGTTACTCCAGTATTTTGTGTCTGACGTTGAACAACAAACTCCGCACAGACAGCACCCGTGGTCAGGATCGAACCCTGGTCTCTGGCGCTGTAAGGCAGCAACTCTACCGCTGCGCCACCGTGCCACCCAGTGCAGTAACGCTATATTGTCTGAAGAAGGGTCTTGACCCGAAACGTCGCCCATTCCTTCCCTCCAGAGATGCTGCCTGACCCGCTGAGTTTAGCTCAGTTCAGAGATACAGCGCGGAAACAGGCCCTTCGGCCCACCGAGGCCACACCGACCAGCGATCCCCGCACACTAACACTATCCTACACACACTAGGGACAATTCACACATACGCCAAGTCAATTAACCTACAAACCTGCACGTCATTGGAGTGTGTGAGGAAATTAAAGCAAAGATCTCGGAGAAAACCCACAAAGTCTGTACAAGCAGCAGCTGTAGTCGGGATGGAACTGGCGCTGCAAGCGCTGTAAGGCAGCAGCTCTACCGCTGTGCCACCGTGCCGAGTTACTCCAGCATTTTGTTTCTGCCCTTTGATTACTGAAGGGGATTCGGGGATTTGTTACCAGGGATTCTTCTACGCTTCTATTTGCACTGATCAATCGGCAGCTCAGTGTGGAGGAGAACAGCAAAGAGGCAGAAGCAGATGGCTGCTGCTTGCTCATCAAAACAGGAAGGAACAAAAACACTGTGGAAATGACTGTGCTCCAAGACAGATGTCTCCGGGATAGGATGTTCATCTCTCTGGAATGTCTCTTACTTCTACAATGGTTACCATCAACTGAATATTCCTCCCTGTAGGAGGCACGACATTGGCTAGCATGGACAAGCTGGGTCGAAGGGCCTGGTTTACTACTATATGCCTCCAGTAGTGGACAGAGGCAAGATACTGCTGACTGTGTCAATGGCAACAGCGCTCCAGTAGACTTCAGAGGCTTTTAGATAGGCACACATGGATGGTGGGGTATGCATCATGTTTAGGCCGAGGAGATTAGGCATAGACCCAGAAGTGTACAGCAGAGGAACAGGCCCTTCGGCCCACAATCTTTGTGCCAAACATAATGCCAAGATAAACTGATATCATCTGCCGGCACAAGATCATCTCTGACCCCTCTCACCCTGGCCACAAACTCTTTGAATCACTTCCCTCTGGAAGGCGACTCCGGACTGTCAAAGCCGCCACAGCCAGACATAACAAACAGCTTTTTTCCCACGAGCAGTAGCTCTACTCAATAACCTAAAATCTGTAGCCTCCTTTTGCTCTGGTATTTTATTTCATTCACATGTTTAATCAATAATGTTTTATTCTTAATTGTTCACTGTATGTCGTGTTGTTAATTGCGAGCGGAGCACCAAGGCAAATTCCTTGTATGTGTACATACTTGGCCAATAAACTTATTCATTCATTCCCTGCGCTTCCATACGCCTTCCTAAAAGCCTCTTAAACACCACTATTGTTCATGTTCATAAGTTCTAAGTGCAGAATTATGCCATTCGGCCCATCAAGTCTACTCCGCCATTCAATCATGGCTGATCTATCAATCCCTCAACCCATTCTCCCCATAACCCCTGACACCCGTACTAATCAAGAATTTGTCAATCTCTACCTTAAAAATACCCACTGGCTTGGCCTCCACAGCCTCTGTGGCAACGAATTCCACAGATTCACCACCCTTTGACTAAAGAAATTCCTCCTCATCTTTCTAAAAGTCATCCTTTAATTCTGAGGCTGTGCCCTCTGGTCTCTGGGCCTAGACTCTCCCACTGGTGGAAACATCCTCTCCACATTCACTCTATCCAGGCTTTTCACTATTCGGCAGGCCTCAATGAAGTTTACCATGTTATCTAAGCCACCTCTTTCAGAACCCTGGGGTGCAGTCCAGCCAGGTGACTGATCTACCTTCAGACCTTTCAGCTTCCTCCACTACCTCAGTGGCTCCTTTACCTGAAACTCCCTGATCAAATCCAGTTCATTACATAATACCAAATCCAGAGCAGACACAAAATGCTGGAGTAACTCAGCGGGTGAGGCAGCATCTCTGGAGAGAAGGAATGGGTGACGTTTCGGGTACATGGTGTAGGTACTGTACAAATTCCCTCTCTTGGAGTCCAGTACCAACCTGATTTTCCCAGTCAACCTGCATATTGAAATCCCACATAACATTGCATTTCTTAGTTGCCAATTGTATCTCCTGATATAATTTGTACCCTATATCCCGGCTACTGTTCAGAGGCCTGAAAATAACTCCCATCAGGGTCTTTTTCCCCTTGCGGTTTCTCATCTCTACCCACAAGGATTCTACATCTACTGTCACCCCTTGCTAAGGACCGAATTTCATTCCTTACCAGCAGCTACCCCACCACCTCTGCCCACCTTTCTGTCCTTCCGATAGGATGTGTAACCTTGGGTATTCAGCTCCCAGCTCCGACCCTCTCTCAGCCAGGTCGCCGCCAAAGCCGCAACATCGTACCTTCCAATGTCTATGCTCTACAAGTTCATCCACTTTGTTCCGTATACAACGTGCATTCAAATCTAACACCTTTAGTCCGGTATTCATCACCCCTCTACTTACATTGGTCCCGATTTAACCTGACCGTAGTACGGTTTAGAGAAACAGCACGGAAACAGGCCCTTCGGCCCACCGAGTCTGCGACGACCAGCGATCCCCACACACTAGCACTACCCTACACACAAGGGACAATTTACATTTATACCAAGCCAATTAACCAACAAACCTGTACATCTTGGAGCGTGCGAGGAAACCGGAGATCTCGGAGAAAGCCCATGCGGTCACGAGGAGAACGCACAAACTCCGTACAGGCAGCACCCGTAGTCGGGATCGAACCCGGTTCCCTGGCGCTGTGAGGCAGCAACTCTACCGCTGCGCCACCGTGCCGCCCTAAAAAGCAGTCTCTTATAAGCTTCCTGTCCTGTTACTTCTGGAGACTTTAGTCACCTCTCCTGCACTCTCTTTCCTTTAACTTCATCCATACATTTCCAAACTGTTAACCCCTCACAATTTAGTTTAAAACCCAAACTTGGTTATGCCATGGTTATGCCAAGGGTTAAGCGGTTTGCCAGGAGCCTGGTCCCAGCCGGGTTCCAGTGGGGTTCATCCGTCGGAACAGTTCCCCCCTTCCCCAATACTGGTGCCAATGTCCCACAAACCCACAGCGATAGTTCAACTCTTTAATCTTCTCAAGTCTATGCCAATTTGCACGTGGCTCAGTTGGCAATCCAGAGATTACTACCGTTTTTTTTATCAATTTAATGCCGAGCTGCTTTGAGTTAGTCCAGCATTTTGTGTCTATCTTTGGTGTAAACCAGCATCTGCAGTTCCTTCCATTACAGGTTTGTAGTTTAATTGGCTTCTGTAAATTGTCCCTCTTGTGTGTAGGAAAGTGCTAGTGTACGGGGTGATTGCTGGTTGCTGCGGACCTGGTGGGCCAAAGGGCCTGTTTCCACGCTGTATCTCTAGTTCGATCCCGACTACGGGTGCTGTCTGTACGGAGTTTGTACGTTCTCCCTGTGACCTGCGTGGCTTTTCTTCGAGATCTTCGGTTTCCTCCCACACTCCAAAGACGTACAGGTTTGTAGGTTAATTGGCTTGGTAAATGTAAAAAAAATTGTCCCTAGTGTGTGTGTAGGATAGTGTTAATGTGTGGGGATCACTGGTCGGCGCGGACCCGGTGGGCCGAAAGGACCTGTTTCCGCGCTGTATCTCTAAACTAAACTATCCAGTGTCAGTATGTGTGTGAGAGTCAGCATCCATTGCAGATTCCCTCTCTTGGTTTCTCAGCGATTCAACGTCACCATCCAGAAAAATGTCGTCCAAGATGTGTGTAATCAGTAGGTAGACAAAAATGCTGGAGAAACTCAGCGGGTGCAGCAGCATCTATGGAGCGAAGGAAATAGGCAACGTTTCGGGCCGAAACCCTTCTTCAGACAGTTGCCAGAAGAAGACAGAAGAAGGGTTTTGGCCCTAAACGTTGCCTATCTCCTTCGCTCCATAGATGCGGCTGCACCCGCTGAGTTTCTCCAGCATTTTTGTGTACCTTCGATTTTCCAGCATCTGCAGTTCCCTCTTAAAAACAATGTGTGTAGTCACTAACCTGGTCTTCATACACCCTGCCTGCTGCATGCTTAGGATGCAAGACTAGGTAGAACAATTGAAGCCAAGACCTGCAGGGTTTAGTTTAGTTTAGAGATACAGCACAGAAACAAGTCCTTCGGTCCACCGAGTCCACACCGACCAGCGATCCCTGCATGCTGACACACACTAGGGGCAATTTACATTTATACCAAGCCAATTAACATACAAATCTGTACGTCTTTGGAGAGTGGATGGAAACCAAAGATCCCAGAGAAAACCCCCGCAGGTCACGGGGAGAATGCACAACTGCACCCATAGTCAGGATCGAACCTGGGTCTCTGGCGCTGGAAGCCAGCGGGCCGTCCAGTGCACATTATAAAAAGCCGAGCGGCACGGTGGCGCTGAGGTCGAGTTGCTGCTTACAGCACCAGAGACCCGGTTCGATCCCGACTACGGGTGCTGTCTGTACGGAGTTTGTACCTTCTCCCTGTGACCTGCGTAGGTTTTCTCCAAGATCTTCGTTTTCCTCCCACACCCCAAAGACGTGCAGGCTTGTCGGTTATTTGGCTTGGTATAAATATCCTAGTGTGTGTAGGATAGTGTTAATGTGCGGGGATCGCTTGTCGGTGAGGACTACACGGTGGGCCTGTTTTCCGGGCTGTATCTTGAAACTAAACACTAAAGCCAAGGTCTAGATATCACATCCTCTCAGACAGCAACATCAAACCCAAAGACTGCTACATCCCAGACGCAACATTTCCCCGCATGTTGTCTATTTGGTTCCTTTCCAAACACGTGGGGGGGCAAGTCACAAAGAAATTAGTCATCTCAAAATATTTCAACATGAACTGAACATTCAAAACAAGTTCCCATTACAGCAGTCACTCACTCACAGCAAACAATAGACAACAAATATTTTTGATCATCACATTTTCAAAGGGAAAGCGTTTACAATCTGCCTCTGAGTGAGATATTGGAGTGGGACTAGTTACTGTGCTTTCTCATAGATTCATGGAGGGATACAGCATGGAAACAGGCCCCGCGGACCAACTTGCCCACACATGCCCCATCTACACTAGTCCCACCTGCCTGCGTTTGGCCCATATCCCTGCAAACCTGTCCTCTCTGGAACAATATGTAGAGTTTCAGGCAGCACGGTGACGCAGCGAGTAGAGCTGCTACCTCACAGAGCCAGAGAACCAGGTTCGATCCTGACCCCGGGTGTGGAGTTTGCACGTTCTCCCTGTGACCGCGTGGGTTTCCTCTGGGCACTCCAGTTCCCTCCCACATCCCAAAGCCGTGCGGGTTTGCAGGTTAATCGGCCCTCTGTAAATTGCTCCTAGTGTGTAGGGAGTGGATGAGAAACCGGGATAGCATAGAACTAGTGTGAATGGGTTGATCAATGGTCGACATGGACTCGGTGGGCCTGTTTCCGTGCTGTATCTCTAAACTAAACAGGTAGACAGCAGCCCGACACAAGTCAGATAACAGCACAGGCGCCCTGGGGCAGCACTCACAAAAAGCTAGAGTAACTCAGCGGGACAGGCAGCATCTCTGGAAACGTCACCCAATCCTTCTCTCCAGAGATGCTGCCTGTCCCACTGAGTTACTCCAGCTTTTTGTGTCTTATCTTCGGTTTAAACCAGCGTCTGCAGTTCCTCCTTACACAACTTACCAGTAGCAGTCTGCTTTGGGCTCAGTTCACTTTCACTCGGGTCCAAGGGTCCTGGCACAGGTGTATCGGTGACAGGTGTATCAAAATTGGTGTCGGAGTCAGAGCTGGGGGAAGAAAGAAAGAGGGAGAGGCATGAAGGTGTGTGCTGGTGGAACTGAACCTCTGCCTGTAGTTCACCTTGATCACACAGTGGCTGCACCTGCCCAGACCCTACACACCACATCCATGCACCACTCACCTGATGCACACCTGTGCGTACACACACTCACCATAAAAACACACACCATACGCACACCCACACACATCATGCACTCATCATATACACACACACTACACAGACACTCACATACTATACACACACAATACACACACTAACCATACACGTACCATACACACACCTTAAACACACACACCATAGACACACACGCCAAACACACACACACCATATACACACACCATATACACACACACCATATACACACACACACCATATACACACACACCATATACACACACACACCATATACACACACCATATACACACACCATATACACACACACACACACACCATATACACACACCATATACACACACACCATATACACACACACCATATACACACACACCACATATACACACACACAACATATACACACACACAACATATACACACACACAACATATACACACACACAACATATACACACACACAACATATACACACACACAACATATACACACACACAACATATACACACACACACACCATACACACCATAGACACATACACACCATATACACGCACACAAGACACATACACATCATATACACACACACAATAGACACATACACACCATATACACACACACACCATAGACACACACACACACTCACACACACATAGATATCACACCATACAGACACAACAACCACATTCACATTCACCACACACAAATAATCAGCATGCATATTACACACACATATATCCCTCACACACAATTTACATTCTCACACACAAACCAACCGTGTACACACACATCATACAACCATTCTCATAGATAAATGCACTCTTTGCACATACACTAACACACTTCCCAGACAAGTTACATCTTACACACCTTACCTACAAACACATTCCATACAGACAATTACTCCTTATACCCACACACACACGATACACTACATCCCCTGAGACATTTTCGCATTATTCAAACATCCACACTCTGTAGACAATTGCACCTTACACACCACAAAGACATTCCCACACACATCCCCGTAATAGCACCTTACACACACACTCCACACAGACAATTATATACACACCAGACAATAACACATAGAAACATAGAAAATAGGTGCAGGAGTAGGCCATTCGGCCCTTCGAGCCGGCACCGCCATTCAATATGATCATGGCTGATCATCTAAAATCTGTACCCCCTTCCTGCCTTCTCCCCATATCCCTTGATTCCGTTAGCCCTATCTCGAATACACTTTACACCATACAGACATCCCCACAATGACACCTTATACACACACCAGACTATTGCACCTTATACAACCAAACACACACGAGACAATTGCACCTTAGAGACACATACTAGACAATTGCACCTTATATATGCACACACACACACACATACATACACTAGACAATTGCACCTTATATATGCACACACTGCACAATTGCACCTTATATATGCACACATACATACACTAGACTATTGCACCTTATATATACACATACACTAGACAATTGCACCTTATATATGCACACACTGCACAATTGCACCTTATATATACACACACACACATACACTAGACAATTTCACCTTATATATACACATACACTAGACTATTGCACCTTATATATACACATACACTAGACTATTGCACCTTATATATACACATACACTAGACTATTGCACCTTATATATATACATACACTAGACTATTGCACCTTATATATACACATACACTAGACTATTGCACCTTATATATACACATACACTAGACAATTTCACCTTATATACACACACACACACATACACTAGACTATTGCACCTTATATATATACATACACTAGACTGTTGCACCTTATATATACACATACACTAGACAATTTCACCTTATATACACACACACACACATACACTAGACTATTGCACCTTATATATACACACACTGGACAGTTGCACCTTATACACACACACACACACACATATATATATTAGACAATTGCACTACATACACACACACACACACCCATGGACACACAGCCAGCCATCCCGGCCGGAGCGAGTGCAGCAACTTGCCTGAAGCTGAACCTTGTCACGGTGGGCTCTGCCAGCCCCAGCCCCTGGTCCTGGTCCTCTCCCTCCTCCCCAGCGCCCTCGCCCTCGCCCTCGCCCTCGCCGCCCCGCACCGCCGTCCACGTCCAGCGAGCCCACTGGAAGGGCGACAGGATCTGCCACGGACTGAATGCCATCCTCACGCCCGCCGCCGCCTCTCACAAGATGGAGGGCAAACCGGGCAGCGGCCGGCACCGTGTGTGTGTGTGTGTGGGAGAGACAGAGAGAGTCTGCGCCTCTGCCCCGGTCCGCGGATGTGGTTACATGTGGAACACGCAGCAAGCAGCCTCCTCCCTCTATCAGTGTGGCTGCTACTGCTGCTGCTGCTGCTGCTGCTGCCACAGCCCGCTCCTCCCACCCTGCTCCCCACTCCCTGCTCCCCTCACACACACACACACTGTGTCTCACCCCCTCTCTACCTCTATCACTCATCCCTCTGCCTTTCTCACCCCTCTCTCTCACACACACACCCCTCTCTCTATCTCTCACCCCACTTTCCCTCTCACTGTCCCCATCTCTCACCCCTCTCTCTATCTCTCACCTCCTCTCTCTACCTCTTTCTCTCTCTCTCTATCTCTCACCCCCGCTCTATCTCCCCCCCCCTCTCTCTCTCTCCCCCTCTCTATCTCTCACCTCTCTATCTCTCACCCCTCTTTCCCTCTCACTGTCCCCATCTCTCACCCCTCTCTCTATCTCTCACCCCCTCTCTCTACCTCTTTCTCTCTCTCTCTATCTCTCACCCCCTCTCTCTATCTCCCCCCCTCTCTCTCTCTCCCCCTCTCTATCTCTCACCTCTATCTCTCACCCCTCTTTCCCTCTCTCTCTATCTCTCTCCCAATCTCATCTCGCTCTCTCTATCTCTCTATCTCTCTTTCCCCCTCTCTCTCCCTCTCCCAATCTCACCCCTCTCGCCCTACCTCCCCCTCTCACCCCTCTTCCTCTCTCATCCCCCTCTCGCACCCCTCTCGCTCTCTTCCAATCTCATCTCTCACACACTCCCCTCCCTATCTCCCTATCTCTTCCTTCTTGCCCGATCCTCTCTCCCTCTCACCAACTTCCTCTCTCATCCCCTTCTCTCTCTCTCACCCCCTCTCTCATTGCCCCTCTCTCTTATTCCCTCTTCCTACCTCACTATCTCTCCTTATCTCACCCCTCTCTTTATCTCATCCCTCTCTCTCATCCCTCTCTATCCCACCCCTCTCCCTCTCCCCATCATCTCTCACCCCTCTCTACACTCTCTCCTTATCCCCTCTCTCCCTCTCCCATCCTTCTCCCCATCTCTCCCTTTGTCCCACCTTTCTTCCTATCCAATTCCTCTGTAATCGACCATCCCACCCTCTCACCCACCGTTCTCCACCTCCCTCCCTCTCACACCATCCCATCCCTCTCCACCTGCCCCGCCTCTCTCCACCGCCCACCGAGGGTCGCCGCTGAGCCCGAGAGACCCCCGTCCTCTCCTCATTCAGCTGTGGAGGCTGAACCTTCCTCTCTGGGCAGCCCTGAAGATGGCTGGTTGTGTACAGCATGTCTATTCCTGGAAGAGTCACTGCCCAGATCTCTCTAATACCAGGTCATTAGCCCGGAGCCATCATTTCATGCACTGTGACATGTGCTACTTAAATTTCATTGCCCTAGAGTGATACAGTGTTGAAACAGGCCCTTCTGCCCAACTTGCCCACACTGGCCAAAATGTCCCAGCTACAGTAGTGCCTGCGCTTGGTCCTTATCCCTCCAAATCTGTCCTATCCATGTACCTGTCTAACTGTTTCTTAAATGTTGGGATAGTTCCAGCCTCAACTACCTCCTCTGGCAGCTTGTTCCATACACCCATCACCCTTTGTGTGGAAAGTGTTACCCCTCGGAGTCCTATTAAATCTTTTCCCCTTCACCTTGAACCTCTGGCCTCTGGTTCTTTCTTTCTAACTTCCATAACAAGCCCAGTAAGAAGGCGGCAATAATTTAGCCACTTATATTCCCAGCGTTTGTCAAATTTACAATGACTATTTGTTTTAGAATGCAGCATGTCCTCTGGTCCTCGATTCCCTACACTGGGCAAAAGACTCTGCATCTACCCGATCTATTCCTCTCATGATTTTATACACCTCTATAAGATCACCCCTCATCCTCCTGTGCTCCATGGAATAGAGACGCAGCCTACTCAACCTCTCCCTATAGCTCACACCCTCTAGTCCTGGCAACATCCTCGTAAATCTTCTCTGGGCCCTTTCCAGCTTGACGACATCTTTCCAATAACATGGTGCCAAGAACTGAACGCAGTTCTGCCTTTTTGTTTTTTAATTTTAGAAGGTTAGGGTGGCACGGTGGCGCAGCGGTAGAGTTGCTGCCTTAAGGGCCTGTCCCATTTTCCCGATTTAGTCACGAATTCTCCTGAGTTATTCATGAATTCTCTCGAGTTTTCAAACTCGCAGAATGTTCGTAATGAGTCCGTAGGAGTCGGTGGATATATCGTAGCGGCTCGTTGTGCCAGCCGTAGGTACTCGGGGCTATTTTTTTACTCGTGGACATTTTTCATCATACTGAAAAAACATCCCGACTTACCTGATGCCCCGAGTACCTACGGCTGGCATAACAAACCGCTACGATATATCCACGGACTCCTACGGCCTCGTTACGAACATTCTGCGAGTTTGAAAACTCGGGAGAATTCGTGAATAACTCATGAATGACTCCAAAGATCGGTAGGTTAATTGGCTTGGTTTAAAGGTAAATTGTCCCTAGTGTGTGTAGGGTAGTGTTAATGTGCGGGGATCGCTGGTCAGTGCGTACCCGGTGGGCCGAATGGTCTGTTTCCGCGCTGTATCTCTAAAATTAATACTAAAATGAAGTATCAATCACAATAGGTCATCTGGATATTTAGTTTGCTGATTACTTCCTCCTTCTAACTGTCTCACTGTCTCTGTGGATAGCAGGAGCACTACCAAGGGCTGATATAAATACTCCAGAATGCCTGGCAGTGTTTTGGAAGATTAAATAAACATCGGGCGGGTTTCACTGGCGTCAATGATGAGATGATGTACAACAGGTTGCAAGAGACCGACGGCAGACACAAAACGCTGGAGTAACTCAGTGGGATCTCGGGTGAAAAGGAATAGGTGACGTTTCGGGTCGAGACCCTTCTTCAGACTGAGAGTCAGGGGATAGGGAAACGAGAGATATAGACGGTGATGTAGAGAGATAAAGAACAAGTGAATGAAAGAAATGCTAGACAGTAACCATGATCAAGGAAACAAGTCATTGCTGGCTGCGGGCTAGGTGAAAACAAGTTGCAGACAATGAGACTCACCAGGATGACAGTGAAACTAGTACATCGACTCGGGTGGGGGAGGGGCGGAGAGAGAGGGGATGCAAGGGTTACTAGAAGTTGGAAAAATGAGTTCAGTGAAGTTGAGTTTATTGTCACGTGTAACGAGGTACGGTGTAAAGCTTTTGTTGCGTGCTATCCAGTCCGCAAAAAGAGAATACGTGATTACAATCGAGCCTTTACAGTGGACGGATACAGGATAAGGGAATAATGTTTAGTGCAAGGTTTGGCCAGCAAAGTCCAATCAAGGATAGTCCCGAGTGTCACTGATGAGGTGGAAAGTAGTTCAGCACTGCTCTCTGGCTGTGGTCAATGTTCATACCGCTGGGGTGTAAGCTGCCCAAGAGAAATACGATGTGCTGTTCCTCCAATTTGGGCTGGGCCTCACTCTGACAATGGAGGAGGCCCAGGACAGAAAGGTCAGTGTGGGAATGGGATTGCACTAAACGTTATTCCCTTATCATGTATTGTGTACAGTTTTGGTCTCCAAATCTGAGGAAGGACATTATAGCCATAGAGGGAGTGCAGAGAAGGTTCACCAGACTGATTCCTGGGATGTCAGGACTTTCATATGAAGAAAGACTGGATAGACTTGGCTTATACTCGCTAGAATTTAGGAGATTGAGAGGGGATCTTATAGAAACGTACAAAATTCTTATGGGGTTGGACAGGCTAGATGCAGGAAGATTGTTCCCGATGTTGGGGAAGTCCAGGACAAGGGGTCACAGCTTAAGGATAAGGGGGAAATCCTTTAAGACCGAGATGAGGAAAAACTTTTTCACACAGAGAGTGGTGAATCTCTGGAACTCTCTGCCACAGAGGGTAGTTGAGGCCAGTTCATTGGCTATATTTAAGAGGGAATTAGATGTGGCCCTTGTGGCTAAAGGGGTCAGGGGGTATGGAGAGAAGGCAGGTACGGGATACTGAGTTGGATGATCAGCCATGATCGTATTGAATGGCGGTGCAGGCTCGAAGGGCCGAATGGCCTACTCCTGCACCTATTTTCTATGTATCTATGTATCTATGTATCCATACACTGTAATGGTTCGATTGTAATCATGTGTTGTCTCTATGTTGGGCTTTCACGTCGCGGCCCTGTTTCCACCAATCTTTCCCACCACCACGCACAAGAAGCAACAAGACAGACACCATTGTATGCAGATGCCGAGAAGTGTGTTCAGCTCTGGCTAAACAACTTCCTTCTAATCTTGTGTGTGAACTCGATAAGAAGTCGTCTTTCCGTTGACGGGTTGGTACGCAACAAACACTTTTCACTGTAACTCGGTACACGTGACAATAAACTAAACGGAACTGAATTTGAAATGAAACCATTGGCGGGAAAATATTGGGCACTCAAAGTTTACCATGTTGCACGGACATTGTTTCCTTCATTCCTGTAACATTTGCCGACATTACTTATTGGTGAGTTCATGCCCCTGATACAGTATTAGATTCCATTGACTATCCAGAATCTATTAAAATCTTCAAGAAGGAACTGCAGATGCTGGAAAATCGAAGGTAGCCAAAATTGCTGGAGAAACTCAGCGGGTACGGCAGCATCTATGGAGCGAAGGAATAGGCAACGTTTTGGGCCGAAACCCATTGGGTTTCGGCCCGAAACGTTGCCTATTTCCTTCCGAAACGTTGCCTATTTCCTTCCGAAATGTTGCCTATTTCCTTCACTCCATAGATGCTGCCGTACCCGCTGAGTTTCTCCAGCAATTTTGTCCACCCTCTATTAAAACCTTCTACTCAGATAACCACGAAGCTCTTGACCATTGGAGAACATGGAGCAGTCCAGCACCGGAACAGGCCCTTCGGCCCACAATGTCCATGCCGTGCATGATGCCAAGTTAAACTAATCACCTCTGCCTGCATATGATCCTTATCTCTCCATTCCTTGCGTGTCCATGGGCCGCCCTAAGAGCCTCTTAAACACCACTCCTTGCAACACACTCCAGACCCCACCACCTTCTGCATAAAAGGCAGCATGTAGACGCAGCGGTAAGGTTGCTGCCTTACAGCGCTTGCGGCGTCAGAGACCCAGGTTCGATCCCGACTACGGGTGCGTGTCTGTACGGAGTTTGTACGTCCCCCCTCCCCCCGTGACCTGCGTGGGTTTTCTCCGGGATCTTCGGGTTCCTCCCACACTCCAAAGACGTCCAGGTTTGTAGGCTAATTGTCCCTTGTGTGGGTGGGATAGTCTTATTGCGTGGGGATGGCTGGTCTTCGCGGACTCGGTGGGCCGAAGGGCCTGTTTCCGCGTTGTACCTGTGAACTAAACAAGGAACAGTACAGCACAGGGACAGGCCCTTCGGCCCACTATGTCCGTGCTGTGCATGACACCAAGTTAAACTAATCACCGCTGCCTGCCCGTGATCCGTATCCCCCCCATTCCCTTCATGTCCATGTGCTGACCTACAAGCCTCTGAAACAGCAATATCGTATCTGCCTCCACCACCCCTTGCAACATATTCCAGGCCCCCACCACCCTCTGTGTGAAAAGTGTACCACACACATCTCCTGACTACCCATGTGTTCTCTCTCCATTTAAGGTTATTTTGTGCTGTTCACTTTACAATCCACAGCAAGCATTGTATTGCACCATCTTTCTGTGGACTGATGCCTCGAAATTGGAGCCATTAATGTCCGCCCTTCAAGTGCTCTTTGCACCAAGTAGATTGTGCAGGCCATCATCGCCCGATGAAATCATGACCATCGCAAGATAGTATTACTGGGTACAACTTCTTGCCCGCGAGTCTGAGTCTTGCTCAACACCAGAAACGTATAGTGACGTCAAAGGCTTCACCCTTCCCCCCCCCCCCCCCCCACCCCCCGGCACTGGGTAATTCAGACTCACCCTGGGGAGGGTACGGCTGTTTTGCTTTGGCTTCAGAGCGTGGAAACAGGCCCTTCGGCCCGCCAAGTCCATGCCGACCAACGATCACCCGTACACTTGTTCTATCCTGCACCCTTGGGACTATTTACAGAAGTTGATTAACCTACAGACCCGCACATCTTTGGAACATCGGAGGAAACCGGAGCACCCGGAGAAAACCCACGCAGGTCACGGGGAGAACGTACAAACTCCGTACAGACAGCACCCGTAGTCAGGATGGAACCTGGGTCTCTGGCGCTGTGAGGCAGCAACTCTACCGCTGCGCTACCGTGCCACACTGTTGTGTGACAGACACAAGGAGCAGACTGACCCGAGATTACCAGGGAGCCAGGAATGAAAGAGTCTCCATTCTCAGTAAAACACAAAGTGCTGGAGGAACTCTGCGGGCCAGGCAGCATCCCGGGAGGCAATGGGCAGCCGACAGTTCAGGTCAGGGCCCTTCTCTACAAAACGATCAGATTGAGCCTCCATTCTCACACCCATGCACTGCACACAACATCTGTCAGCATCAGGA
>CM075991.1:13981278-14068574 GCA_038087875.1 Malacoraja senta
ACATCCTTTTCATCCTGAGGCTATGACTCTGGTCCTAGACTCTCCCACTAGTGGGGTTCCTTCCTGGTATTCCACAACATCCCATACCAGCTCACTTCCATTGCTGTTACCAAGGCACCTTTTACAATGATGCCCACCGCTGGCTCTTCCAACATCCGACACCCTTTCCTCATTGCCCCTCAGCAACTACACCCTCTTCCGACTCTTCACCATGGGAAACCTGCAGCTCATGGAAACATACAAAAATAGGTGCAGGAGTAGGCCATTCGGCCCTTCGAGCCAGCACCGCCATTCAATATGATCATGGCTGATCATCCCCAATCAGTATCCCGTTCCTGCTTTCTCTCCATATCCCTTGATTCCGTTAGCCCTAAGAGCTAAATCTAACTCTCTCTTGAAAACATCCAGTGAATTGGCCTCCACTGCCTTCTGTGGCAGAGAATTCCACAGATTCACAACTCTCTGGGTGAAAACATCCAGTGAATTGGCCTCCACTGCCTTCTGTGGCAGAGAATTCCACAGATTCACAACTCTCTGGGTGAAAACGTGTTTCCTCATCTCAGTCCTAAATGGCCGACCCCTTATTCTTAAACTGTGTGACCCCTGGTTCTGGACTCCCCCCCCCCCTCAAGGCTCTCCGCTGGAAATACCAGGCATGCTTTCTAAAGTCACCTGATTGCAGATCATTTAGGGATCGTCTTCTTATCGGGTCCACACACAAGATTAGAAGTTGTTCAGCCAGAGCTGAATACACTTCTCGGCATCGGCTTACAATGGTGTCTATCTTGTGCTTCTTGTGCTTCTTGTGCCTGGTGGTGGTGGAAAGATTGGTGGAAACAGGGCCGCGACGTGAACGCTCTTTCCTTGACCCCATTTAGGGATCGTGAAGCCAAACCAACACTGGTTTTGCACGCAACACCGAAACAAATCCAATCTAATTTTCTTTGCATGTCTGTGCGATCACCTTTCGCTATCTCTATCACTCTCAGGGCCTGAGCTTCATTTGGCTGGGGTTTTTGTACTTTGTTTTTAGCTTTTTACTTTCCCCATTATCTGTTGAATTATCCATGCCTTTTCTTGGCTAAGTGGAGCACTCAACCCTGGGGCCTGTAATTAGACTCTGCATCGCGTTAAATCCCTTCTTGAAGTCGCGGTGCCGACCTGCGGTTATCAATCTGTTGGTAGATTTACCGAGACGCCTGTAGACGGGATCGCTCGCACGCCAGTACACTCATCCCAAAGTCAATCTGGGATTGACCAGGCCCACACTGACCTTTCTGTCCTGGGCCTCCTCCACTGTCAGAGTGAGGCCCAGCGCAAATTGGAGGAACAGCACCTCATATTTCCGGACTGGAGTGGGGAGAAGGAGGAATGACTGGGGCAGGACAAGTCTTTGATATGAAGCTTGCAGTGTTACAGCTTCCTAGCTCCTGGGACCTGGGTTCGATTCTGACCTTGGCTGCAGTCTATGTGGGAATTCCATATTCTGCCTCTGACCGCAAGGATTTCCGCTGGAAATTCCTGTTTCTTCTCGTTCCAAAGATGTGTGGGCAGTGGGCAAGTTAATTGGCAACTATAACTGACCTCTTCCTGTACATAACAACAGAGAGACAGAGAGAGAGACAGAGAGAGAGAGAGAGACAGAGAGAGAGAGAGAGAAAAAAAAAAAAAAAAGAGAATAGAATATTCTTTTAGTTTTGTTTATACTGTGGGGAACCAAACCCTTCGGCCCACTGAGTCCATGCCGACCAGCGATCATCTACACTCTAGCACTATCCTACACACTAGGGACAATTTTTACAGAAGCCAAATAACCTACAAACCTGTACGTCTTTGGAACGTGGGAGGAAACCGGAGCACCCGGAGGAAACCAACGCGTAGAATGTACAAACTCCGTATAGACAGCACCTGTAGTCAGGATCGAACCCGGGTCTCTGGCGCTGTGAGGCTGCAACTCTACCACTGCGCCACCATGTTAGGCCGATGGATCTGTTTCGATTTCATCCACAGCAACCAAGTGCCCAAACAAGGTGGTTCCAATATCCTCATTGACCTATATCCCTTCTGCCTTTGATAAAAAGCTACATGGGCCAATTGTCTCTAATGCTACAACTGCATAACTTTTGTTACAGCAGTAAAAGTCATGGCGGACACAGATAGACCAAGCTGATGCACTGATATATCGATTCCATATCCACTTATCACTTGCCTGCGCCAAGCGCACGCTGAGCGATCGTTTCGCTGAACACTTCCGCTCAGTCCGCTTAAACCTACCAGATCTCCCAGTTGCTAAACAATTTAACTCCCCCTCCCATTCCCACATTGACCTTTCTGTCCTGGGCCTCCTCCATTGTTAGAGTGAGGCCCAGCGCAAATTGGAGGAACAACACCTCAAATTTTGCTTGGGTAGCTTACACCCCAGTGGTGTGAACATTGGCTTCTCTAACTTCAAGGCGCCCTTGCTTTCCCTCCCTCTCCATCCCTTCCCTCTCCCCCAGTTCTCCAACCAGTCTCACAGTCTCTGACTACATTTTATCTCTGTGTGCTTTGTTGTCACCTTCTCCCAGCTACCAACGATCTATTCTACACTCTCCTTGATCTACATTCCCTTTGTCCTATTTTCACACCTTGCACTTCCTTATCTATATATCTCCCTCCACCTGACATCAGTCTGAAGAAGGGTCTCGACCCGAAACATCACCCATTCCTTCTCTCCAGAGACGCAGCCTGTCCCGCTGAGTTACTCCAGCATTTTTTGTCTCTTCCCACTTCTCTTTTCCTGCTTTCCTCCCACACTCCAAAAACGTGCAGGCTTGTAAGTTAATTGGCTTTGGTAAAAATTGTAATTTGTCCCAAGTGTGTGAAAGGATAGTGCAAGTGTGCAGGGAGATCGCTGTTCGATGCAGCCTCGATGGGCCGAAGGGCCTGTATCTCTATAGTCCAAAGTCTGTAGTCTAAAGCTCTTTGGGTCTAGATGTAAACAATAGCATGATACTAGTTAGAAGAAATGCCAGAAATATTTCCACTAACATCCACGCCGTTATTTATTTCCCAACCAACGCTTCCATAAGGGCTGATACGATTACTGTCTCACTGGCATGTACAAATTGGCAAGATTTACAAATTCACTCATTGCAAGAGAAATTGCTTGGTTGCAAACTATTTGGGGTCGTCCAGATATTGTGCATTAATGAAGTGTATTAATACTTGTTTTAGTTTAGTTTAGAGATACAGCACAGAAACAGGCCCTTCAGCCCACCGAGTCCGTGCCGACCAGCGATCCCCGCACATTAACACTATTCGGCACTCACTCGGGACAATTTTAATTTTTTTTACACCAAGCCAATTAACCGACAAACCTGCGCGTCTTTGGGAGTGTGGGAGGAAACCGAAGATCTCGGAGAAAACCCACTATGTATCTATGTATCTATGTACAAACTCAGTACAGACAGCACCTGTGGTCGGGGTCGAACCTGGGTCTCTGGCGCTGTAAGCGCTCTAAGGCAGCAACTCTACCGCTGCGCCACCGTGCCACCCCAGCCGTTCCCCTGTGTTCCCTGTTCCCCTATGAGTCTGAGGAAGGGTCTCGTCCCGAAACGTCACCCATTCCTTCCCTCCAGAGATGCTGCCTGTCCCGCTGAGTTACTCTGGCATTTTGTGATACGCTGGCCCTATGATTCATTATTGGTCACAAAACAAAGGCTCTATTGAGAGCAGAAGACTTGTTCCGCGGGATGAAACGACCAGAATATAACCTGTTCGCTGCTCTCCCTTCCCCAATTAGGTGATCTGTATCTGGTGGCTTGCCTGATGACAATCAGGTCGGAATGTGTGGACTCTGCTAGTTACAGGTGGGGACTTGGAACCTTGGTGTTCAGAGAACACAATGCAGGTTGTTTTAAATCAGCAGGTGGATCTTAAGACATACTTTGATAGATGAGATCACAACCTCATTCCTCACATAACTTTAATTTAGTTTAATTTATTATTATCACCACCAGGGAGGGTGTCGAACAAGATGACATGTTTACAAAATATGAGGCTTAATCGAGTCATTCCATCTTGGCCGATCTATTTTTCCCTCTCAAAATCCCATTCGCCTGCTTCTCCCCACAACCCCTGGCGCCCTTTACTAATCAAGAATCTATCAATCTCTGCTTTAAAAATACCCAATGATTTGTAGGTCAGTGGGCGGCGCGACTTTTCGTTGCAGCGGCCTCTGCAGTCCGTCTGTCTTTTTATTATTTTTGTCTCGTTTTTATGTAGTTTTTATTATTTTTTTTTGTCGGGGTATGTGTGTGGGGGGGTGGGGGTTGCGGGTGGGGGTGGGTGTGGGGGGGGGAAACTTTAAAATCTTTCCGCTGCATGGGAGACCCGACCTTTTCTTTGTCGGGTCTCCGTTGTCGTTGGGGCTGGGCAACGTGGAGCGGCCTCCAGCAGGAACGACCTGGGGCTCCCGTGGAGCTGCGGACTGCTCGCCGTCGCGGGGCTGGCCGAGTCCGGAGCGGGTGGAGCTGTGGTGGAGACAATCGCTGCTGCGACCCGACCGCCGGAGATTCGGAGGCTACAACCGCGGGTCTGGCGGACGGCAACACTGGAAGCCCGCGGTTCCCCTGGTGGGAGACTGCTTTTCGGGGCTTCCGCAGCGGCGACTTCTCCCGCCCGAGTTGCGGGGTTGAAGAGCACCTGGAGCGGGGCTGCCGGACTTGCGCCGGGGCTCTAACACCAAGACCCGGTGCGCGACCTTGCATCACCCGGCGTGGCTTTAATGGCTGCGGGATAATCACCATCGCCCGCCGGGGGCTTTGACTTTGACTCTGACATCGGGGGGGGGGGGAGTGCAGTGGAGAGATACGTTATTTTTGCCTTCCATCACAGCGTTGTGATGGATGTATGTGTAAATTGTGTTGTGTCTCGGGTCTTCTTTGTTTTGTATTGTATGGCTGCAGAAACGACATTTCGTTTGGACCTCAAGGGGTCCAAATGACAAATTTGTCCCTCAAAAGACAAATTGAATTGGAATTGGTAGATGAGGTGAGGAGAAATTTCCTGTCTCAGATGATGGCGGATTTCTGGAATTCCTGGCTGGATCATTCAATAAATCTAGGGTGGAGGTGGAGATGGAGATGGGGAGAAATGGGGTTGAGAGGGAGAGATAGATCAGCCATGGTTGAATGGGGGAGTAAACTTGATGGGCCCAATGGCCTAATTCTGCCTCTCGAACGTATGAGCAATAGCGGTGTTTGAGAGGCTTTTAGATAGGCACATGGAAGTATGGGGAATGGAGGGATACGGATCATGTGCTGGCCGGTCAGTTTAACTTGGCATTATGCTCAGCACAAAGATTGTGGGCCGAAGGGCCTGTTCCTCTGCTGTACACTTCTATGTCTCTGCCTAATCTCGGCCTAAACAAGTGAGTCTGATGAACATTTGCCCAAGATACCACAAAAGTTATAACGTCCTGGCAAATTTGCAGGGAGTGAATTGTGGACGCAGCCCAGACCATCACACAAACCAAACTCCCTTCCACTGAAGATAGACACAAATAGACAATAAACAATAGGTGCAGGAGTAGGCCATTCGGCCCTTCGAGCCAGCACCGCCATTCAATGTGATCATGGCTGATCATCCCCAATCAGTACCCCGTTCCTGCCTTCTCCCCATATCCCCTGACTCCACTATCTTTAAGAGCCCTATCTAGCTCTCTCTTGAAAGTATCCAGAGAACCTGCCTCCACCACCCTCTGAGGCAGCGAATTCCACAGACTCACCACTCTCTGTGAGAAAAAGTGTTTCCTCATCTCCGTTCTAAATGGCTTACTCCTTTATTCTTAAACTGTGGCCCCTGGTTCTGGAGTCCCCCAACATCAGGAACATGTTTCCTGCCTCTAGCATCTCCAATCCCTTAATAATCTTACATGTTTCAATAAGATGCCCTCTCATCCTTCTAAATTCCAGAGTATACAAGCCCATTCTCTCAGCATATGACAGTCCCGCCATCCTGGGAATTAACCATGAACCTACGCTGCACTCCCTCAATAGCAAGAATGTCCTTCCTCAAAGTGCTGGAGTAACTCAGCGGTACAGGCAGCATCTCTGGAGAGAAGGAATGGGTGACGTTCCGGGTCGAGACCCTTCTTCAGACCGAAGCCAATTCACCTACAAACCTGCAGTTCCTTCCTACACACTCCCGTCCACTGACTCCATTTACACCCCACGCTGCCTCGGCAAGGCCAGCAACATCATCAAGGACCAGTCTCACCCCGGTCACTCCCTCTTCTCCCCTCTCCCATCGGGCAAGAAGTACAGAAGTGTGAAAACGCACACCTCCGGATTCCAGGACAGTTTCGTTCATGCTATTATCAGGCAACTGAACCATCCTACCAACAACTAGAGAGCGGTCTTGAACTACTATCTTTGATCGGACTTTACTGGCTTTACCTTGCACCTTTACCAGAGCCCAGCCTGTGAATGCGGAGCAGAACAACAGACAGCCAACCATGTCATCTCTGGGTGCCCGCTCTACCACCCACCAAATGGAGCTGTGTCAGGGCCTGGCAGACATTGACGCCAACAGAGACAACAACCTGGCTGCTCAACACCCGGCTTGAGGTCGAACTATTCCTTTGGTCTATTTATGATTCATTCACAAGAAGACCTTGCACTAAACGTTATTCCCTTATCATGCATCTGTACACTGCGAATGACACGATTGTAATCATGTGTTGTCTTGCCGCTGGCTGGATAGCACGCAACAAAAGCTTTCCACACTACCTCGTTACACGTGACCACAAACTAAACTGAAACTGGACACGCTAGAGGCAGGAAACATGTTCCCGATGTTGGGGGAGTCCAGAACCAGGGGCCACAGTTTAAGAATAAGGAGTAAGCCATTTAGAACGGAGACGAGGAAACACTTTTTCTCACAGAGAGTGGTGAGTCTGTGGAATTCTCTGCCTCAGAGGGAGGTGGAGGCAGGTTCTCTGGATACTTTCAAGAGAGAGCTGGATAAGGCTCTTAAAAATAGCGGAGTCAGGAGATATGGGGAGAAGGCAGGAACGGGGTAGTGATTGGGGATGATCAGCCATGATCACATTGAATGGCGGTGCTGGCTCGAAGGGCCGAATGGCCTACTCCTGCACCTATTGTCTATTGTCTATTGTCTAACTGTGATTGTCCCGATGGGCAGGGAGTAATGGGGGAAGATTTTGAGTGATTTTAGTTTGTCCAAAAGCAGCACGAGGCTGCCTGAACAGTGGCAGGGCCACAGGATAATCTAAACTGTCCTCTGTACATCCCGGCCATGAGAGAGGCTGGCCTTTCACCAACCATCTCACAACTGGACCAGGAGCAAGTCATTCCCAATCCCAAGGGACCACCAAAGAGCTGTGGTTTCGTTATTTTAGTTCAGAGATACAGCGCGGAAACAGGCCCTTCGGCCCACCGAGCCCGCGCCGACCAGCGATCCCCGCGCATTAACACAACACATACACACACTAGGGACAGTTTACACATACCAGTTATACAAACCCAAGCCAGTTAACCAACAAACCTGCACATCTGTGGAGTGTGGGAGGAAACCGAGGATCTCGGAGAAAACCCACGCGGTCACGGGGAGAACGTACAAACACCGTACAGACAGCACCCGTGGTTGCGATCGAACCAGGGTCTCTGGCGCTGTAAGGCAGCAACTCTACCGCTGCGCCACCGTGCTGCCCTGCTGTATTGAAACAGCAGCGCTGGAAACCCCATCGAATAATGAGAGCCTGACAGAGTGGATGTGGAGAGGATGTTTCCATCAGAGGGAGAGTCTGGGACACGAGGGCACAGCCTGATAATAAAAGGACGTACATTTATGAATGGAGACGAGGAGGAATTTGGTGAATCTGTGGAATTCATTGGCCACAGACAGCGGTGGAGGCCAAATCATTGGGTATGTTTAAAGCAGAGATTAACAGGTCCTTGATTAGTATGGGTGTCAAAGGTTACAGGGAGAAGGCTGGAGAATGGGGTTGGGAGGGCAAGATAGATCAGCCATGATTGAATGGAGGAGCTCCACCATGGCTGATCTATCTTGTCCTCCCAACCCCATTCTCCAGCCTTCTCCCTGTAACCTATGATGCCTGTACAAATCAAGGACCCGTCAATGGCCTAATTCTGCTCCGAGGTCTTATGAACATAAACTCAGGTTATTTCAGGAGCAGCAGGGCTGGGATGGCATCTGATCCCAAGTTGTCTATTGTGTGCCTGTCCTGGGCTAAACCTTCCTTGCCGTTATGCTGCTCAAGGCTGTGGTGCCAGACACTCTGGCCAGGACCGATCTTTCTCTCCCCGCGTCTGACTGGCTCAGTACAGTTGCAAATGTCTTGAGCCTTGTGTTTTACTGTTGCTGTTGCTAAATAGATAATTGTATTAAAGTTCTGAGATTCCACATAAACCAGGGCAGCCTCAGCCAAGGATAAACAACTCGAGAGCAAACTAGCTGGGAGATGTGATGTGAGCTTTGAGCTTAGGAGTCGGCAGCCACACAATGGTTAGTTTTTTCTTTCTAAAATAAAATTGTTTGTAGCTTGGACTTGTTTTGTGAACCTCACCCAGGCCATTATGAGTGATAAACCACAAGATTAAACCCCATCCCCATAGAAATAAAGGCAGGAAGTGCTGGGAATTTATAGTGTGTTAGTCAAAGGCATTGAGAAAAATGGGGCAAAGGTGGCGACTTAACTTGCCGAGCACCGTGCGACAGGCGCAGCGGCAGAGCCGCCACCGCACAGTGCCAGAGTCACGGGTTCGATCCTGACTACGGCCGCTGTCTGTGTGGTGTTTGCACATTACCTCACGCTGCCTCGGCAAGGCCAGCAGCATAATCAAGGATGAATCGCACCCCGGCCACTCCCTCTTCTCCCCTCTCCCATCGGGCAAAAGGTATAGAAGTGTGAAAACGCACACCTCCAGATTCATAGACAGTTTCTTCCCAGCTGCTATCAGGCAACTGAACCATCCTAAGCCGACTGGGATTATATTCACTGGAATTTAGAAGGATGAGAGGGTATCTTGTAGAAACATATAAAATCCTTAAGGGATTTGACAGGCTAGATACAGGAAAAATGTTCCTGATGTCGGGGGAGTCCAGAACCAGGGGTCACAGTTTAAGAATAAGGGGTTGGCCATTTAGGACTGAGATGAGGAAAAATGTTTTCACCCAGAAAGTTGTGAATCTGTGGAATTCTCTGTAACAGAAGGCAGTGGAGGCCAATTCACTGGATGTGTTCAAGAGAGAGTTAGGTATAGCTCTTAGGGCTAACGGAATCAAGGGATATGGGGAGAAAGCAGGAACGGGGTACTGATTTGGGACGATCATATTGAATGGTGGTGCTGGCTCGAAGGGCCGAATGGCCCTATTTTCTATGTTTCTACATTTCCATGACCACGAGAGAGCAGTCCTGAACTACTATCTACCTCATTGGTGACCCTTGGACTATATTTGATCAGACTTTTACTGGCTTTACCTTGGACTAAATGTTATTATGTGTCTGCACACTGTGTATGGCTCAATTGTAATCATGTATTGTCTTTCCGCTGGCTGGTTAGCATGTAACAAAGGCTGTTCACTGTACCTCGATACTGTACAATAAACTTAACTGAGCTGCCTGTGACTGCGTGGGTTTTCACCAGGTGCTCCGGTTTCCTCCTATTCTCCAGAGACATACAGGTTTGTAGGTAAATTTGTTTCAGTAAAAATTGTAAATTGTCCCTAGTGTGAAGGATAATGCTCGTGTACGGGAAGATTGCTGGTCGGCGCGCACTCGGAGGGCCTGTTTCCACGCTGAATCTCTAAACTCTGGAGCCTATCAGAGAGAGGTCTCTGCCAAACTCCATCCTCCCTCATTTTAAGATCTGAAGAAGGGTCTCAACCCGAAACGTCACCCCATTCCTTCTCTCCAGAGGTGCTGCCTGTCCCGCTGAGTTACTCCAGCGTTTTTGTGTCTATTTTCATGTCGTTAATCTTTCCTGCTTCTCTGATTAAAACATAGATGCTGCTTATCTCTCTCCAACCAACACCTGCCTGAGACACAGACCTGGCCTTGAACTCATTGTCAGACTCAATATTGTAGCCAGTAAACATGTGCGTATCCCGTGTGGAACTCAAACAGTACAGGACATCCTGAACATATGCACATTCACCGCACACATCATCTCCTGCTTTCACCTCCCACACCCAGCAATACAGGAGGCACTTCTATCTTCTTCCTGCAAAATACAGGGTCTAGTCTAGTTTAGTTTCCTCCCACACTCCAAAGACGTACAGGTTTGTCGGTTAATTGGCCTTGTTAAAATTGTAAATGTGTGGGATAGCGTTAATGTGCGTGGATCGCTGGTCGGCGCGGACCCGGTGGTCTGAAGGGCCTGTTTCCGCGCTGTATCTCAAAACTAAATGGACTTAAAATGCTGGCGTAACTGGTGGTAAGTTGTCGTGACGGCCGAGTTGCTGCTTTACAGCGCCAGAGACTCGGGTTCAATCCTGACTACGGGTGCTGTCTGTACTGAGTTTATACTTTCTCCCTGTGACCACGTGGGTTTTCTCCAGGTGCTCCGGTTTCCTCCCACATTAGGTTGCAGGTTAATTGGCTTCAGTAAAATTGTCCCCTGTGTGCAGGATAGTGCCAGTGAGCGGGGATCGCTGGTCGGCGCGGACTCGGTGGGCCGAAGGGCATGTTTCCGCGCTGTATCTCTAAACTAAACTAAAACTCATAGGATCAGGTAATGTCTCCGGAGAGAATAGACAGGTCGGGAACCTCCTTCACACATTTGGTCGACGTACGTCAGATGTTAAGTCTACTTTGGTGGAGAGAAAATAGCAAGAGAAACAAGACAGTGTGAAGGTCCCCAAATTGTAGTCACACAATACAGAAAATAACATGGGGCTCTTAAAGATAGGGGGATGAAGGCAGGGTCGGGGTACAGATTGGGGATGATCAGCCTTGATCACATTGAATGGCAGTGCTGGCTCGAAGGGCCGAATGGCCTCCTCCTGCACCTATTGTCTGTTGTTGATTGTCTATTGTACGGTGCATTAATCAGATGACTCTGAACGTCAGATGGTAGCTGAGAGAATGTATTTACAGTGTGCACTCGGGATCTCTCATGGAGCAATGAATCATGAAAACAGCTAGGAGAAGCAGGTAGATCTTGCAACGTGGAACAAAGTAGGTTTAATAAATGATCCAAGATTAATTTCAGCTTGTGAGGGAAAATTCAAAATTCCACTTTGTTTAGTTGAAGGGTGGTGAATCTGTGGAATTCATTGCCACAGAAGGCTGTGGAGGCCAAGTCAGTGGATATTTTTAAGGCAGAGATAGATAGATTCTTGATTAGTACGGGTGTCAGGGGTTATAGGGAGAAGGCAGGAGAATGGGGTTAGGAGCAAAGATCCTACAGCGAGCAAGATAGGTCCACTCGACGAAAAAGACGTAGTACGGTCATGGGCAGATTCATGGGTAATTTAAGGCCCCATTTCCGTAACCGGCTTCCGTCTCCGCACCAAAGATCCCATAGGATAATAGTGTGGAGACGGAAGCCGGTTATGGAAACATCCTCATAAAAATAAAAGTTATTTGGTAAAAATCTTCTCCTCATTTTCAGAATTTTAATCTATTAACACAAACTGTTCCCCCGCAACGTTGATTACACTGCGAGTCGGGTCGGGTCGGGTCGGGTCAGGTCCGGTTACGGAAATGGATGAAAAAAAGGCCCACGTTCCGTTCCGTTGCGTCCTACACGTCAGCCCATTGCATTTAGCAGGAGTGGTCTATCTTGCCATAGGTCAGCCATAGAAACATAGAAAATAGGTGCAGGAGTAGACCATTCGGCCCTTCGAGCCTGCACCGCCATTCAATATGATCATGGCTGATCATCCAACTCAGTATCCTGTACCTGCCTTCTCTCCATACCCCCTGAACCCTTTAGCCACAAGGGCCACATCTAACTCCCTCTTAAATATAGCCAATGAACTGGCCTCAACTACCTTCTGTGGCAGAGAATTCCACAGATTCACCACTCTCTGTGTGAAAAATGTTTTTCTCATCTCGGTCCGAAAAGACTTCCCCCTTGTCTCGTTGCATCTCCCCTTTTCCTAGTCGGCCACCATGAGTGAATGGCGGAGTAGACCTGATGGGCCGAATGGCCTAATTCTGCTCCTATCACTTATGCCCTCAAGCAATGTCCATTGGGGAAAGCACACAGATATTATACACTTAGAACGATTGGTTCAAAGTCTCTTTACAGCCACTATGGTACTACCTGTAAAGACGGTGTAATGCAGGATGCAATCAGTCACTTGGGGCAATCGGTAACAGTAACACAACCAACTGTCACAAGTAATCAACAGGAATAGGTAACGTTTCAGGTCAAAACTATTCCCTCTCTCCAGAGATGCTGCCTGGCCCACTGAGTTACTCCAGCATTTTGTGGCTATCTTCGGTGTAAACCAGCATCTGCAGTTCCTTCCCACACATTTTGTCTGCTCCACTGCGAGATCTCCTCAAGCTATGCCGACTTTGAAGACGTTCTTCTCCTCTCTCCGACGAGAGTTCTTGCTGCTCCCCCCGCTGTGGTTCCTCCTGCTCTCCGACTCTACCACCACCTTTTAACCCGGACTCGCACCTCTTCCACTGCCAACAATGGACCATTGTGGGCTCCACCTTTCCTTGGTAATCGGTGCCGGCTCTGATTTGTTCTGAACCTTTTCATACCTGCAGTTTCCCACCCCACCTGACCCTCAGTCTGAAGAAGGGTCTCGACCCGAAACGTCACCTATTCCGTTTCTCCGGAGATGCTGCCTGACCCGCTGAGTTACTCCAGTATTTTGTGCCTTTGTTGCATCTGATTGGTGTGTAACGCTCCTAGCCCACACACACAGCGGGAGATTCCACGGCAGGTGGGAGACTGCCCCGTACATGTTCAACCACCCCAGCCTCTGATCATTATTGAGGGAGCTCGAACCCTGGACTTGAACACTTGCTTTCACCCACCAAGCCAACTGCAACCATGGGAACTTTCCAAAGGCTGTTGGCTCAGGAGCACGTATTTGGGTGTCAGAAGTATATATGAGTGGTTTAATCTAATGCAGATGGAAATCAAATTGGAACTTTGTGCAGATTGTGTCAAGATTTGTGCATTACCCTGAGGCTACTCAAGATCCAATACTTCTACACCTTACAGATGTTGACAGCATATATCACCCATACTGCCCCGTGCTAAAAATACAACACTACTCGCTCTTTACCACTGCTTTGTATTTGACTGCAATATACTCTGGATAAGCCACCGTCTAGAATCTAAACATTAAAGACAGAGGTACATACAGGGCTGCCAACATTGGGTGAGAGTTGGGAGTGAGAAATTGCGAGAGACCAAGCTTGAGGGAGCGCAGCTTGGGGGGGGGGGGGAGGGTTTGGGAGGGGGGTGCCCCCCCCCCTCCCTTTGGTATGGAGCTTTTGCATTTTTCAGCTTTGAATTGTGCAATCTGGTGCATACTGTAGCTAGTCTTTTAACTTACACTTGAATGCAATATTTATGCTTTAAATTGGATAGAAATAGTCAGTGAGGTAAACAAACATAATAGTTGAGTGGCAAATAACAATAGTGCTACCTTCCCAATATTTAACTGAGGAAATATGTTGTGACAGACAGCCTGACACCTTGCATGTCATTTAATATTACGCTTATCCCATCCCCCTGGATATTCCAGATGAATAAATTAAGGTTTTGTCAACTAATTACATCAGGCAAATTAAAAATCAATAACATTAGCCAATTCCGAAACACGAAGAGCTGAGCATTGGGATCCAGACATCACGGACAACTGGCCTCAGTTCCCCGCTCACATCTGGCAGGGTTCTCTGTCTGAACCAGGGGCCGCGGAGCGTTTTTGAAAGTGGGAGGGCTGAATGATCTCTAATCACTGGCCTTGGGGGTACCCGGCGAGGGAGTGGAGCGATCGAGTGGGGGGAGGGTGTAGGAACTTTTTGAAATTTGATGTATTAAAATCATCTTTTAGTGCACTGTAGAAGTATGATTTCAATGTTTTTTGTTTTAAGTATTTTTAAGAGGTAACTTTTTAAGGGGTAACATTTTCCACACAAAGGGTGGTGGGTGTATGGAACAAGCTGCCAGAGATAGTTGAGGCAGGGACAAACCCAACATTTAAGAAACAGTTAGACTGATACATGGATAGGACAGGTTTGGAGGGATATGGACCAAAAGCAGGTAGTGTAGCTGGGACATGTTGGCGGGTGTGGGCAAGTTGCACCAAAGGGCCTGTTTTCACACTGTATCACTCTATGACTACATTACACCTCCACCATGCATGAATGTTTCAAAATCAAGTGGTCGGGTTTTATTGCCATATACTCAAGCATGGAAACATGGAAAATAGGTGCAAAAAGAGGCCATTCGGCCCTTCGAGCCAGCACTGCCATTCAACATGATCATGGCTGTTCATCTAAAATCAGTACCTCTTTCCTGTTTTTTCCCCACATCCCTTGATTTTGCTAGCCCCAAGAGCTAACTCTCTTGAAAACATCCAGTGAATTGGCTTCCACTGACTTCTGTGGCAGAGAATTCCACAGATTCACAACTCTCTGGGTGAAGAAAGTTTGCCCTCATCTCAGTCCTAACTGGCCTACCCTTTATTCTTAAACTGTGTGACCCCTGGTTCTGAACTCCCCCAACATCGGGAACATTTTTCCTGCAGTTACAGTAAGTGAAAATCTAGCAGGCAAGCAGGATGCTTTCTCCAACCACCCCCATTTGAAGGCCACTATCTTCCACCGTTTCTACCCAGTGCTTGGTACCTACTTCCAGCAGCCACTGGTTGTCCTCCAGGATGCACCGAGCCGCAGCCTGAAGGGCCTGTCCCTCTTAGGCGATCTTTTGGGCGACTACAAGCGACAGTGGCAATAATTTTTGCTGTCGGAGGTTGTCGTAGGATGTCGCGAGGTGTCGTAGGTGAATGCTCGTAATTTAGTCGAATGACAGTCGACTAAAGAGTCGCCTCAATGGGACAGGCCCATAAGTGCGTGGGAATAGCGTAGATCAGGGGAGCCATGACCAGCTGCGTCAATCATTGTCCAGCCCACTCTCCAAGTCGCTGATAGACACAAAAAGCCGGACTAACAGCCAATTTCCTCTGTGTGTCTGTGGACGGACTCCAAGCACCAGAGGCACATTGATCTGCGGTGCTGCTCGATACGTGATTGGCTTTGTGGAGATCAGCGCCAGATGTCACCGTGTCCCGGCACTCGGCCCTACACAGCCCTGCTAGCCGGACAGGGTTCAGTTTAGAGATACAGCGCGGAAACAGGCCCTTCGGCCCACCGAGTCTGCACCAACCAGCGATCCCCGCACATTAACACTATCCTACACACACTAGGGACAATTTACATTTATACCAAGCCAATTAACTAGACCTTCAGTCTGAAGAAGGGTCTCGACCCGAAACATCACCCATTCCTTCCCTCCAGAGATGTTGCCTGACCCGCTGAGTTACTCCAGCACTTTGTGTCTAACGGTTTAAACCAGCATCTGCAGTTCCTTCCTACATGTGTACCTGTCCAAATGCTGTTTAAATGTCATTGTGGTAATGTCAAGTGTAGAATGAAGACAAGAGTGTTTAGCTGTTGCGTGCAGCGACATCAGAATAATGACAATCTCAGTTGCTGCACCTTAACAGGCCGGTTAAAGCAACAACACATAGATACATGTAAATAGATTGAGTTAGTTTACTATTGCCACCTGTAGCGAGGTACAGGGAAAACCTTTTGTTGCGTGCTATCCGGTAAATGCAAGCAAGCCGCTCACAATGTACAGATAAAGGAGAACGGGCGCAACATATATATAATCAATAATACAATGGATTAATAATCAGTAATATTGGGTAATCATCCCGGCACATCAGCAGAGGCCCAAGTATTAGCATTACAATTAATGCCCCACATCGATGGAGACCCGGGTTCGATCCTGTTCTCAGGTGCTGTCTGTGTGGAGTTTGCATGTTCTCCCTATGACCGCGTGGGTTTCCTCCGGGTGCTCCCGTTTCCTCCCACAGCTCTGGTTTCCTCCCACATCCCAAAGACGTGCGGGTTTGTAGGTTAATTGGCCCTCTGGATTCGAGGGGCCGAAGGGCCTGTTTACACACTGTATCTTTGAACTAATTATAATATTGAACAAATCAAGACTTACCTATCGGATTTGAACATGAACAATATTATCCTAAGGTTGCAGAGTATTTGAACGACATTTACTGCATAATCCCTGAGGTTATTCTTTGTAAAGTGAAGGGCAAAGTTCATCTCTACAAGTTTCATTTTCTGAAGTTAATTTGCAGTTTATATTTACCATCTTGCCTTTGCTTATTTGTTCCCACGATACATGAATCCAATTTAAAGACAGATATCAACTAATTTCCCCTGATTGAGTATGAATATCGATTTCTTTAACATCCCCTCTCTCTCCGTCCCTCCCCCACCCGACTACTACCTGGTACTCGCTGCAAAGTTGTCTTGTTGGGTCTCATTGTGTGAGAAAGAACTGCAGGTGCTGGTTTAAACCGAAGAGAGACACAAAATGCTGGAGCAACACAGCGGGACAGGCAGCATCCCTGGAGAGAAGGAATGGGTGACGTTTCGGGTCGAGACCCTTCTAAAGATTTCGGGTAGAGACCCTTAGAAGGGTCATGACCAGAAAAGTCACCCATTCCTTCTCTCCAGAGACACTGCCTGATCCATGCCGGTCACCAGGACGAATTCGGCACAGAGACTAACGGCAGCGGCGCAACGCTTCCGACGCCTCCGACGGCCCGGGACTCAAATTCCTATCAACTTGTTGACATGGCAATAAACTTCTTGAATCTTGAATCTTGAATCTTGCACTGAGGCTGCTCCGTGGCCGGAGCTGCAGCAAGCGACTCGCCAGCCCCGCAAACACTCGCCAGCCCGGCAAACACTCCCCCCTCTGCCCCCGCCGCTGCGTCTGCTTCCATCCCTCCCTCAGCCCCGCTCTCAAACGCCCGCGGCCCATGCACTTAATATGAGTTTTGAAATTCTCGTTGATCACAGAATTTCTCACGGCAGAGTGTGAGAAATTTGTGATCAGCGTGAGAGTTTGTTGAAATGAGTGAGTCTCACGCTCAAAGCGTGAGAGTTGGCAGCCCTGGTGCATATAATACTCACACACTGGGGAAATAGAAAGTATTCTTGTTGATGTTTGGTGGACTGTATGGGGTTGGAGGACCCATTGCTCCTCCCGTGCAGCAGGTGCGCTACACAGAACAAAGGGAGATGTTTTGTATATAGTTGATCCTGTGGGCAGACATTATGCAGGCAGCCATTGTGACCAGTCTTGCTGCCAGCACTGAGTGAAGCATTAAAGACTTCTGTTGTAAACTAAAGACTCTCAAGTGTTTGTGCTGACCTAGAAGATGAACACGAAAATTCTCTGGCAGAGAAATCTTAATAACTTGAACAGTAGATTTGTCTCCTCCCTTCCAAAGCCCACTGATCATGCCTCAGCTATGGTGGACACCTTAGAGCCATTGATCTGTACAACGTGGAGAAAGGCCCTTGGGCCCAACTCATCCAGCCTGGAGGTAGACACAAAAAGCTGGAGCGAATCAGAGGGTCAGGCAGTATCTCTGCAGAGAAGGAATGGGTGACATATCGGGTCGAGACCCTTCCTCAGACTGGTGTCTATCTGTCCATTTTGTTGCGTTTGGTCCATACTCATCTAAACCTTCTCCGAGTCCCAGGGCAGCCAGATCAAGGCATACCCCAGGTCTGCGGGTGGTCATCTGGGTTGAACGCATAAACTGTGCTCAAAAGTGAGCTGCCTCCCATCTACACCGGATGACCAAGAGGCTGGTGGAGTGTTGAAGAATGCCACCTTCAGATGATGGACATCCAACGATGGCCATGTGGGCAGCTTTGTCTGATGTCCAGTTTGGTTTGTGTTTGTTTAGTGTTAGTTTAGTTTAGTTTATGATCATACAGCATGGAAACAGGACCTATGGCCCAACCGACCAACATATCCCATCTATATTAGTCCCACCAGCCTGCGTTTGGCCCATATCCCTCTAAACCTGTCCTATCCATGTACCTGTCTAAATGTTCCTTAAACGTTGCGATAGTCCCAGCCTCAAGAGAGAGCTAGATAGGGCTCTTAAAAATAGCGGAGTCAGGGGATATGGGGAGAAGGCAGGAACGGGGTACTGATTGGGGATGATCAGCCATGATCACATTGAATGGCGGTGCTGGCTCAAAGGGTCAAATGGCCTACTCCTGCACCTATTGTCTATTGGCTATTGTCTATTGTCAACTGCCTCCTCTGGCAGCTCGTTCCTTTCACCCACCACCCTTCCTATGAAAAAGTGAAAAAGTTATCCCTCAGGTTCCTATTAAATCTTTCCCCTCTCACTAAGTTTAGACTAGATTCAGTTTAGAGATACAACATGGAAAGAGGCCCTTTGGCCCACCGAGCCCACGTTGACCATTGATCACCCATTCGGGCTTGCCCTATGTTTCCCCATTTTCTCATTAACTCCTTACAAGCATTTACAGAGGGGCAATTAACCTACAAACCCGCACGTCTTTGAGAAGTGGGAATAAACAGAGAGCGCCCGGAGGTAGCTCACCGGGAGAGCGCGCAAACTCCACACAGACAGCACAGCACCCGAGGTCAGGATCATACCCGGGTCTGTGGCGCTGTGAGGCCGCCGCTCCGTGCTGTTCTCCGGCCGGCAGTGTGGAGGATGCGGTAGGGATTCCAACGGAAGTCCACGCCGACCCACTTCAAACACCGACACAACTCCAGGGCATGGAGTTTCAACGCAGCGCGGGTGGCACGGTGGTACAGCGGTAGAGTCACTGCCTTACAACGCCAGAGACCCGGGTTCAATCCTGTCTCCATGTGCTGTCTGTACGGAGTTTGCACGTTCTCCCTCTGACCTGTGTGGGTTTTCTCCAGCTGCTCCGGTTTCCTCCCACACTCCAAAGACCTACTTTGGGCTAATTGGCTTGGTATAATTGTAAATTGTTCCTGGTGTGTGTAGGATAGTTAAGGTCCCACTTGGGCGTCATATGTGCGTCACGCAGATGGCGCGCAAAGATTTTGTACATCCCAAAATGCTGGGGCGCCGCGCGCAACCGCGCGTCACTGCCTACGTCACCACGCGAAGTTGCGTAAATGATGTCACGTAAATGACGCCCAAGTGGGACAGGCCCTTTAGTGTGCGGGGATCGCTGGTTAGCATGGACTCGGTGGGCCACACTGTATCTCTAAACTAAAATAAACTAAAAATAAATACTCCCCTGACTCTCAGTCGGAAGAAGGGTCTCAACCCGAAACGTCATCTATCCCTCTTCTCCACAGACGCTGTCTGTCCCACTGAGTTACTCCAGGATATTGTGTCTTTCCGGTTTAAACCAGCATCTGCAGGTCCTTCCTACACATATCTAAATGGTCTTTGCACCGAGACCTCGTCCTGCTAGTCTGAGCTGGATCTGAGTGAGGAAATTCCATCACCTGGAGATGAATCATTAGGAGTCCTCCTCCCAGTTACTAGTTTAATGATCAGTGGACTCGCAGAGCAGAAGGGGCAAAACTCCATAAAATAATGCTTTGAGCAGTTGGAAACAAAACCTTTCCAGGCAAACTCCACCAAGGACCATTTTCACCCCAGTTATTCCTTCTTCTCCCCTCTCTATTCAGACAGAACATATAAAAGATTGAAAGCACTTACCACCAGATTTAGGAACAGCTTCTTTCCCCGCTGGTATCGGACTGCTGAACAATTACAATGTCATTGACAACATGGAAACAGGCCTTTCGGCCCAACTTGCCCATGCTGACCAAGGTGCCCCATCTACACATCCCATCTGCCTGCATTTGGCCCATATCCCTCTAAACCCTTCCGATCCATGTACCTGTCCAAATATCTGTTAAATGTTGATATAGTTCCTGCCTCAACCACCTCCTCTGGTGCTCATTCCATATACCTATTACCCTCTGTGTGAAGAGGGTTATCAGAAACTAATGTGTAGTCATGATCTTCCAATCTGCCTCATTGCACCCCCTGCACTTTAAAAAAAAATCTGCACTTTCACTTTAACTGTAATGCTATATTCTACACTCTGGTATTTTTCTATTTGCATTGTCGTTCATGCTTGTGTATGGCTGTGACTGTACTCGTGTTTGAATTGACTGGGTAACAGGCAAAACAAACCTTTACACAGTATCTCGACACACATGCCAATAATCGACCAATACAATACCATCTGTTTCTCCTCTTTTGTCTTCAAACTCCATCTGCTGCTTTCTCCTCACTGGCTCTCGGCCCGGCACTGTCTTAGATTAATCTCATCCTTGGCAAAACCCCAACTAATCTTTGCAAGCCTCCTTCATCACTGCCTCTCCGCCCCAATCCATCAGTCTTTTGACTGCAGCTGTTTCTCACCAGGACGAACTGTACAATCCACTCCATTTTTGATGCCCTGGTCCTTATTCCTCAGCTTTGTGATACCAAACGGGAAGCACCTGGTGGGTCTGTGGAGACTGCCGGGTCAGAGCCGCGCGTCCAGACCGACCATGGAGTGCAGTAGCAGCACCTCGCCCGTGGCCGCGTCGTTCGGCAGCCCCGGCCAGCTGTCCGACCAGAGACTGGCCCCTGCTCATCCCGTGAGGCCCCAGAGAACCAGAGAGGAGGAGGACACAGAAACATAGCAACATTGGTGCTGGGGTAGGCCATTCGGCCCTTCAAGCCGCCACCGCCACTCAGGAGGAGGAGGAGCTATCTTGGGGAACGGCTGCTAACCAGCAGCCGTCCGTTAAATTCACTTTTTTTTACTTAGTTTTTAGTTTTTCTTGTCTTTGTCTCTTGGGGAATTTTGACTTTAATGTGGGGGGGTTAGGGGAAACTATTTTCTAGGTCCCTACCTGGTCGGTGAGGCAACTTTTTTCCGGGCTGCCCCGTCGACCCGTCCTTGCGGCCTACCAGCGGGTATGGAGCGGCGTGGAGCGGCGTGGATCGGCGTTTCCTGCGGGGACTGCCCAGCACCTGTTGTGTACCTGAGTAGCCCAGCACCTTCAGCTTCGGTGGCGGCACAGCGCTGGAGCGCTATCGCGGAGCAGAGCGGGCGATGCCTTGCCTGGGTCGCCGCGCTGGATTGACGCGCTGGAGCTCCGGTGAGCTGTGGCCGCCGAGCTCAACATCTCCGGGCTGCGGAGCGGCCATCCGCGGGCGGCGGTGCCGACCCTAACATCGGGAGCCTCGGAGCTCCAAATTGGCGCAGCCTTTTGGCTTCAGGTGCCACGGACTCCGGTAGGAAACCTGCCGCTCCAGGTGGCCCAGCCGCTGCGAGGACTCTCCCGACGCCGGGGCAACAACACCCGGTGAGAACGGCCAGGAACAGCGGGCCTCCGTAGAAGCAACTGTGGAGGCCTCAATAGGCCTGACTTTGGGTGAACTGGGGTTGGGGACTGGACATTGTGCCTTCCCCCACAGTGGTAATCATTGTGGGGGCATGATTTTTGTCTGTAAATGATATTTTATTTTGTGTCCAAGATGGCTGCCGGAAGGGAGAGTGGACGCTGGCGCGCTTTAGCAGCCGCTGCTCTCGCTTTCATATTGTGTTTTTGATTTTTGTTTTTGGATTGAATTCTGGCTTTAATTTGTGTACTTGTGATGTCTTTATTATTTATTTCATTCCGCTTACATGTTTCTACACTATTTGTTAAACTTTGTAAGGTGTCCTTGAGACTTTTGAAAGGCTCCCATAAATAAAATGTATTATTATTATTATTAATGTGATCATGGCTGATCGTCCAAGATCAGTACCCCGTTCCTGCTTTCTCCCCATATCCCTTGCTTCCATTAGCCCTAAGAGCTAAATCTAACTCTGTCTTGAAAACATCCAGTGAATTGGCCTCCACTGCCCTCTGTGGCAGAGAATTCCACAGATTCACAACTCTCTGGGTGAAAAAGCTTTTCCTCATCTCAGTCCTAAATGGCTGACCCCTTATTCTTAAACTGTGACCCCTGGTTTTTTCTGGAACATTTTTTCTGCTTCTAGCCTGTCCAATCCCTTAAGAAGGACTGAGATGAGGAAAAACTCTTTCACCCAGAGAGTTGTGAATCTGTGGAATTCTCTGCCACAGAAGGCAGTGGAGGCCAATTCACTGGATGTTTTCAAGAGAGAGTTAGATTTAGCTCTTAGGGCTAACGGAATCAAGGGATATGGGGAGAAAGCAGGAACGGGGTACTGATTTTGGATGATCAGCTATGATTATAGTGAATGGCGGTGCCGGCTCGAAGGGCCGATTGGCCTACTCCTGCACCTATTTTCTATGTTTCTATGTAAAATGTAGAAGGAAGGAACTGCAGATGCCGATTTACAAAAAAGAAAGACAAAGTGTTGGAGTAACTCAGCGGGTCAGGCAGCACCTCTGGAGAACCTTCTGACAGGTGACATTTCATGGAAGGGTCTCCTATCATCTCCCAAAACATCTCCTATCCATGTTCTCCAGAGCTGCTGACCTAAGCGACTTTGAGTCCTGAAAAGCGCTATATAAATAAAATCTATTATTATTATTATTATTACCCGCTGAGTTACTCCAGCACTTTGTGTTTTAGTTGTAGGAAGGAACTGCAGGTGCTGGATTAAACCAAAGATAGACACAAAATGCTAGAGTAACTCAGCAGGACAGGCAGCATCTCTGGAGAGAAGAAGTGGGTGACGTTTCGGGTCGAGACCCTGTAGACTCATTTGGTTGCTTGGAGCATCTGGAGGGTGAAATGGTCAGATGCTCCACCTGGTGGCCGAGTGGTCAAATGCAGCGTCTAAACAAAGACACCAAGTGCTGGAGTCGCTCAGCCGGTCAAGCAGCATCTCTGGAGAACATGGATCGGGACCCCTCTTCACAATGGAAGGCTGTGATTTCACAGGCGGTGAGATTGGAGCCGGTAGGTCAAGACTGTTGATGTCTTGCTGGCCATTGGGAATAAATGTTCCAGAGTGGGGAGTAAGCCGGCAAAGGGGGAGAGACAGGGGGAAGGGGGTGGAGGTGAGATGGGGGTAGACCGGGGGGGGGGGGGTAGAGACGTGGAGGGAGAGAGGGGGGGAAGAAGGGGGAGAGAGAGGGGGAGAGAGAGGGGGAGAGAGGGGGGGAGATAGGGGGGAGAGAGAGGGGGAGGGAGAGGGGGAGAGAGGGGGGAGAGAGGGGGGAGAGGGGGGAAGAGAGAGGGGGAGAGAGGGGGGAGTGAGAGGGGAGTGAGGGAGGGGGAGGAGAAGGGAGGAGAAGAGGGGGAGAAGGTGGGGAGAAGGTGGGGAGAAGGGGGGGAGAAGGGGGGGAGAGAGGTGGGAGAAACATGGGGGGAGAGAGGGGGAGAAAGAGGGGGAGAAAGAGGGGGAGAAAGAGGGGGAGAAAGAGGGGAGAGAGGGGGAGAGAGGGGGAGAGAGGGGGAGAGAGGGGGAGAGAGGGGGAGAGAGGGGGAGAGAGATGTAGGGGGAGAGATGGAGAGAGGGGGAGAAAGAGGGGGGAGAGAGATGGGGAGAGATGGGGGGTATAGAGGCGGGGAGAGATAGGGGTGAGGGGTTGAGATGAGGGGAGAGAGGGTGGAGAGAGGGAGTGAAAGATAGAGGGAGACAGGAGGGGGAGAAAGAGGGTAGTAGATCCCCCCTCCCTACAGTTTGAGAGGGTGAGTAGACTCGGACTCTATTCCTTGGAGAGCAGGAGGATGAGGGGTGATCCTATAAAGGTGTATAAAATCATGAGAGGAATCGATTGGGTAGATGCACAGAGTTTCTTGCCCAGAGTAGGTGAATCAAGGACCAGAGGACATAGGTTTAAGGTGAAGGGGAATCTGAGGGGTAACATTTTCACACAAAGGGTGGTGGGTGTATGGAACAAGCTGCCACAGGAGGTAGTTGAGGCTGGGACTATCCCGACATTTAAAATCAGTTGGACAGGTACATGGATAGGACAGGTTTGGAGGGATATGGACCAAATGCAAGCAGGTGAACTAGTGTAGCTGGGACATGTTGGCCGGTGCGGAGCCGCTGTATGGCTCTGACTATGATAAAAGGAAAAACATTTAGTGCAAGTCCAGTAAAATCTGATTAAAGATAGTCCGAAGATCTCAAATGCGGAAGATAGTAGCTTTGGACTGCTCTCCTGGTGTTGATAGGATGATTCAGTTACTTGATAACACCGGGAAGAAACTGTCCCTGAATCTGGAGGTGTGTGTTTTCACGCTTCTGTACGTTTTGTCTGATGGGAGAGGGGAGAAGAGGGAGCGGCCGGGGTGAGACTGGTCCCTGATTACACCGATGGGCTTGCTGAGACAGCGTGAAGCACAGCGGTAGAGTTGCTGCCTTACAGCGCCAGAGCCCCAGGTTCGATCCTGACTACGGGTGCTGTCTGTACGGAGTTTTTGCGTTCTCCCCGTGACCTGCGTGGATTTTCTTCGGATTCTCCGGTTTCATCCCACACTCCAAAGACGTGTAGATTTGTAGGTTAATTGGCTTCGGTAAAATTGTTCAAAAAAAATTGTCCCTCGCGTGTGTCGGATAGTATTAATGCACGGGGATCGCTGGTCGATGCGAACTCGGTGGGCCGAAGGGCCTGTTTATGTGCTGTATCTCTAAATTAAACAAGAAAACACAAACCATAAATGGAGTCAATGGAAGGGAGGTTGGTTTGTGTGATAGTCTGGGCTGTGTCCACAACTCTCTGCAATAGAGGTCATGTTCCAACTTTGCAAGACGTTGATGAAGACTGCACAGAGTATTATGTACAGTTCTGGTTGCCATGCTGTAGAGAGTGCAGGAAAGACTTGCCACATGTCGAGTGCTTGAGGCATGAGGAGAGACTGGATGGGCTGGGGCTGTTGTCCATGGACCAAATGAGGTGGAGGGATAACTTTGGAGGGGTTTATAAAATCATGGACGAATGGATGGATGGTCACAGTCTTTTAGGGGCCTAAAACAACAAGATATAGAACTAAGGTAAGAGAGGAAAGAGTTCAAGGTGACCTCAGGGTACGTTGATCAGACAGAGGGTAATTGGGTATGGAACGAGGTGCTGAAGGAAGTGGTAGAGTTGGGTACAATTACATTTACATTTATGGTACAATGTTTAGAGGGAAATGGTCCAAACACAGGCAATGGGACGAGCTCAGATATTGACATGGTCGGCATGTACATGTTGGGCCGAAGGGCCTGTTTACATGCGGTATAACTCCGGGACTCGTTTTTAATCTATCAATATCTCTTTACAGATTCGGGTCCCAGCCCAAAATGCCGTCTGTCCATTCCCTCCACAGATGAGGCCTCACAAGCTGAGTTCTTCCAGCATTTTGTTCTTTGCCCAAGATTCCAGCATCTGCCTGGAACATAGAACAGTACAGCACCGGAACGGGCCATTCGGCCCACCATGTCTGTGCCGAACATGATGCCAAGTTAAAATGACCTCATCCGCCTGCATATGCTCCATATCATGACATAAGTGAGAGGAGCAGAATTAGGCCATTCGGCCCATCAAGTCTACTCCACCATTCTATCATTGCTGATCTATCTCTCCATCCTAACCCCATTCTCCTGCCTTCTCCCACAATCCCTGACACCCTCCCCACCATGCCACACATATCCCACTATTCCCTGCATATCCAATAGTAACAAAACGCCATAATCATATCTGCCTCCACCACCGCCCCTGGTAATGCGTTCCAGACGCCCACCACTCTCTACGTAAAAAAACTTGCCCCACACATCTCCATGAAGCTTCCCCCCTCTCACCTTACAACTGCGCCCTCTAGTGTTGGACATTTCCATTCTGGGAAAACAATCTTCTGTCTGCTCTGTGTCCCTTCACATATTGACTGTGCTCCCACTCATCACAACAACTTGCTTTCCTCCCTATCTTTGCATCGTTACCAGATTTGACTGTGATACACTCTGTCCCTTCCTCAAAGTCACTCTCCCCTCTCCCATCAGGCAAAGGGTACAGAAGTGTGAAAACAAAACTCACACCTCCAGATTCAGGGACAGTTTCTTCCCAGCTGTTACCAGGCAACTGAACCATCCTACCACAACCCTAGAGAAGTTCTGAACCACTATCTACCTCTTTGGTGACCCTCACTATGACTCTTAAGAGCCTTTCTTAGAGTCATAGAGTGATACAGTGTGGAAACAGGCCCTTCGGCCCAACTTGCCCACACCGACCAACATGTCTCAGCTACACTAGTCCCACCTGCCTACGCTAGGTCCATGTCCCTCCAAACCTGTCCTATCCATGTACCTGTCTGTTTCTTAAACATTGGGATAGTCCCAGCCTGAACTACCTCCTCTGGCAGCTTGTTCCATACACCCATCAGCCGTAAATCTTCTTAAACAGAGACACAACATTAGTGAGGAGAGGGATGGCTGTTCACGGGACAATGCGGATGGAGGCGACAGCTGCAACGGGCCTTTATGAGCTGGGACTTTGAAAATGGTGCCTACACCTGGCGACTCTTGCATTTGGACTCAGTGTGCAGGGAGGAACTGCAGATGATGCTTTAAACCAAAGTCAGACACAAAAAGCTGGAGTAACTCAGCAGGACAGGCAGCGTCTCTGGAGAGAAGGAATGGGTGACGTTTCGGGTCGAGACCCTTCTTCAGATTGAGCTCAAAGAAGGGTCTCAACCCGAAACGTCACCCGTTCCTTCTCTCCAGAGATGCTGCCTGTCTCATTGAGTTACTCAAGACAGCCTCAAGTTCCCTAAAAAATCCATGTCTTTCTCGAGGTTAAATGCCGACAAGAAATAATCATTTATCTCCTGTGGCTCCACACATTGACAACCTTGTTGACCGTTACGTTTGAGTTTAGGTTGCCACGTGTACTGAGGTACAGTGAAACACTTTTGTTCCGTGCTAACCAATCAACAGGAAGACCATGCATGATTACAATCGAGCCGTCCACAGTGTACAGATACATGATAAAGGGAATAACATGAATAACGTTTAGTGCCACATAAAGCCAGGAAACTCCGATCAAAGATAGCCCGAGGTTCTCCAATGAGATAAATAGTAGTTCATAATTGCTCTCTGGTTGTTGGTACGATGGTTCAGTTGCCTGATAACAGCTGGGAAGAAACTGTCCCTGAATCTGGAGGTGTGCGTTTTCACACTTCTGTACCTCTTGCCTGATGGGAGAGGGGAGAAGAGGGAGTGGCCGGGGGAGGTCAGGTTAAGGGGTTGGATTCACTCCTTAGTTACTCTTTTGCCCTTCATATCCCATTGGATTCTTCGTGACCCTCTGGGTCACAATTATCTCATGGTGACTTCGAGCCTTACAGCACGGAAACAGGCCCTTCGGCCCAACTCTCCATTCCAACTGACATGGCCCATCTAAGGCAAACCCATTTGCCCGCCTTTGGCCCACATTTCCCCCCAAACCTTTCCTATCCGCGTACCTGCCCTAATATCTCTTAAACGTTGTTCTTGTACCTGCCTCAGCTCCTACCTCTGGCATGTCCCATTGTTGCCCTCCTGATTTCCTGCTGAAGTTCACTCTTACAACCTCTCTGAGCCAGAAGGGATTCATTAGATCCTCCTGACTTCTGCAATTCCAGTAGCGGTGGAGATGGGTCCTGAGGTGAAGGACAAAGAGGAGGTCACGGGAGGAGAAGAAAGAAACAGTATCGTGGTGGAGAACATGGGACAGATACTGGCAGTGAGATTTGTTGAACATTTTCCAAGAAACCTCGGAATGAGAAACAGCGAGCAAGAAACTATCGAATAGTTTTAGAAACCTATCCGGTTTACTGATGGCCTTCAGAGATACAAATCTGCCAACGTTAAAGTTTAGATAGTTGAAATCAGGCAGGCTCTTTGAGGAATATAACGCAAGTAGGAAAGAACTCAAGGGAACATTTAGAGGGGCCAAAGGCAGCCATGAAATGCCATTGGAGAGTTGGATTCAAGAAAATCCCAAGGCTTTTTAGTTTAGTTGACTAGTTTAGTTTAATTTGGAGATAACGGGTGGAAACAGGCCCTTCAGCCCACCGGGTCCACGCCAACCAGCGACCTCCGCACACTAAAGGGCCTGTCCCACTTGGGCATCATTTGCGCGTCACGCAGGTGGCACGCGGAGATTTTGTGAATCCCCAAATCCTGGGGTGCCACATGCGACCGCGCGTCACTGCGTACGCCACCACGCCTCACCACGAGCCATGGCCGCGTAATGCATGCCATGCGCGCATCACATGCGCGTCTTGCGTCGTGACACGTAAATGATGTTGCGCAAATGACGCCCAAGTGGGACAGGCCCTTCTGTCTTTGTCTGAAGTAAGGTCTCGACCCGAAACGTCACACATTCCTTCTCTCCACAGATGCTGCCTGACCCGCTGAGTTACTCCAGCATTTTGATCCTGTCTTCAATGTAAACCAGCACCTGCAGTTCCTTCCCACACAAAGGGTGAATATGATTCACTGTAACAGCAGCCTGCATTCATATAGCTCCTTTAACATTGTAATAGTCACAACACTTTTCACGGGATAGATATCAGGGCAGCACGGTCAAAAGAAAAGGTTTTAAGCATCATATAATTAAAACGGAACTGCAAATGCTGGTTTATACCAGAGATAGACACAACATTCTGGAGTGACTCAGCAGGACAGGCAGCAGCCCTGGAGAAAATGGATAGTTGACGTTTCGGGACGGGAGTCTGTAGAAGGGTCCCAACCCGAATCATCACCTGGGCATATTCGCCAGGGGATATCAGCATCATCTTAATGAGGGAGAGAAGAGGATGTGTATTGTTGAGGTAGGAGGTTAATTACAGAGCCTGGGACCCAGGCAGCTGATGTGATGGTTGCCAAGGGTGAAGAGGGACCCATGTGGGCTGGACAAGGTGCAATGTGGAGCGCAATACTGTCAGAGGATCACAGAGGTGGAGGGGGAACCTGAATGCCCAGGAGCGAAGACGACTGGAAAAAGTTGTGAACACTGCCCAGTCCATCACCGGCTCTGACCTCCCCTCCATCGAAGGCATTTACCGGAGTCACTCCCTCAAAAAGGCAGCCAGCATCATCAGAGACCCACACCACCCTGGCCACGCTCTCATCTCACCCCTGCCATCAGGAAGAAGGTAGAGGAGCCTGAAAATTGTAACATCCAGGTTCAGGAACAGCTGCTTCCCTACAGCCATCAGGCTATTAAACACCACATCCTCAAATAGGCTCTGAATTACATAGACTATGATTGTTATTATTCCAATATTATTGTGTGTGTTTTATGTGTACGTATGTGTGCGTGTATGTATATACATAAGTATGTGTGTATATATAGATGTATGTGGATATGTACACACACTGAACTCATCTATTATATAGTTTACAGTGTACTATGATTACATATTGTGTTGTGCTGTTGCAAGTAAGAATGTCATTGTTCTATCTGGGACACATGACAATAAAACACTCTTGACTCTTGATGTTATTTTCTTGCACAGCATTCAGGCAGAAGTTACAAAAGCTTGGCCCATGTACCGCCAGATACAAGAACCATTTCTTCCCTGCTGTTATCAGATTACTGAACATAAGTTAGATCTGCCGACCTACCTCATTGTGGCCCGTGCACTTTTTTAAAATCTGCACTTGCTCTGTAACTGACGGTGAAATGCACGTTTTGGGATGGCAGCGAGAACCCGGAGTCTACTCATTGGGAGGGCACGGAGGTGCACAGCGCAGTTCACCATCCAGGCCTGTGGCCACGGTGGCGCAGCGGTAGAGTTGCTGCCTTACAGCGTTTGCTGCGCTGGAGACCCGGGGTTCGATCCCAACTACGGGTGCTGACTGTACAGAGTTTGTACGTTCTCCCCGTGACCGCGTGGGTTTTCTCCAAGATCTTCGGTTTCCTCCCACACTCCAAAGATGTACAGGTTTGTAGGTTAATTGGCTTGGTGTATGTGTAAATTGTGTAATGTGTGCAGGATAGTATTAGTGTGGTCGGTGTGGACTCGGTGGGCCAAACGGACTGTTTCCGCGCGGTATCTCTTAACTAAAAATAAACTAAATGAAACCTCCTCCGGTACTTTCAAATAAACTAAATGAAAACTACTCCGGTACCTCCTCCGGTACTGGGGCTTTGACTTTGACATCGGGAGGAGAATGGGGAGTGCAGGGGAGAGACAAGACTTTGCCTTCCATCACAGTGAGGAGGAGATTCACTGTGATGGATGTTTGTGTAAATTGTGTTGTGTCTTGGTTCTTTTCTTGTTGTATGACTGCAGAAACAGAATTTCGTTTGAACTTCATTTGAGGTCCAAATGATAATAAACGGTATTGTATTGTATTGTATTGTACCTGTGGCACTGTTTGCAGGCTTTAAAATTCTCCACAACCATAGTATCTGCTGTGGCCACGTTGGTCACTGCGTGCCCATGTGCAACACTTTGAAACCGACTGCACACTGGTGCAGTGAAACGGGTAGAGCCACTGCCTCACGGCGCCAGAGACACGGGTTCAATCCCGACCTCGGGCGCCGTCTGTGTGTGGAGTTTGCACGTTCTCTTGGTGACCACCTGGGTTTCCTCCGGGTGCTCCGGTTTCCTCCCACATCCCAAGGAGGTGCAGGTTTGTAGGTTAATTGACTGTCTGTAAAACTGCTGTTACCCCTAGTGTGTAGGAGGTTGATGAGAAAGAGGGATAATGTAGAACTAGTGTGAATGGGTGATTGCTGGTCGACACGGACTCGGTGGGCTGAAGGGCCTGTTTCCATGCTGTATCTCTAAACTCATGTAACTAGTGTGAACAGATGATCAGTGAACAGCAAGGACTCAGTGGGCCTAAGGGCCTGTTTCCATGCAGTACCTGTAAGCTAAACTAACCAGTGTGAATGGGTGATCGATGGTCGGCATGGACTCAGTGGGCCGAAGGGCCTGTCTTTTCAATCAATCCAATGACAGTGCTGTGCAGTCCGTGAGGTGCTTTGGGGCAGGGAGGGTGGGGTGATGGGACCACGGCAGCAACACTGGCCTGGTACCTGAATGAGGAGCTGTCCCCAGCAGCTGAGCAACAGGGCGAGACGGAGCAGTGACGGTCCAGGCTGGTGCGGGCGAGGGGTGGAGGCCACGGGTTCTTGGCCCCGCCACAGCGTCCAGGGCCCGGACACCCCCTGGCGGCCTGTCCTGAGGGTTCAGCCGATCGGACACCCGTCCCGGCCCTGCAAGGAGAGAGGAGAGGGTCTCAGCAGGGGCAGGAGGGCTCAGGTCAGTCCGCGCGGCTTTATTCTGGCCAGGCAACCCCGAGCTGAGGGCCGCACTGGAGGAGAAGGGACGCAAGGCCCTTCGGCCCATCGGGTCCATGCCGACCATGAGTCACCCGATCTCACTAGTTCTATGTTTAGTTTAGAGAAACAGCATAGAAACAGGCCCTTCGGCCCACCAAGTCCATGCTGACCATTGATCACCCACTCTCAGTACTTCCATGTTTAGTTTAGAGAAACAGCATAGAAACAGGCCCTTCGGCCCACCAAGTCCACACCGACCATTGACTACCCGTTCACACTAGTTCTATGTTATCCCACTTTCTCTTCCACTCCCTACACACTAGGGGCGATTAACCTACACACCTGCATGTCGTTTGCATGTGGGACAAAATTGGAGCACCCGGAGGAAACCCACGTGGTCACAGGGAGAGCCTGCAAACTCCACACAGACAGCACCCGAGGTCAGGATCAAACCCGGGACCCTGGCGCTGGGAGACAACGGCTCGACCAGTTGCTCCACCTTGCCTTCACCGTGCAGTCGGTTTGGAAGAGTTGCGCTACGGACTCGCGGTGACCACCAACACGCCCACGGTAGATACTATGGTGACGGATACTTGTACTGAACCCACACTGCAGAGCAGAGAAACAGGCCATTCGGCCCACCGCCCCTCTCCCCAGATGACAATAACAAGATGGGGCCACCTCAAAAGGTTAACAGATACTAACCTTCCCCCATCCCACCAAAACCAATGTCCCAACCTGATCTGTCAAATTCAAACTCAGACTACACCAACCATGTGTATAAAGGAACTGCAGGTGCTGGTTTACACCGAATAAAGACACAAAATGCTGGAGTAACTCAGCGGGTCAAGCAGCATCTCTTGAGAAAAGTAATAGGTTACATTTCAGATCGAGACCCTTCTTCAGAACATAGTCCCTGTAGTTCAGGGATGCTGCCTGACCCGCTGAGTTACTCCAGCACTTTGTGCCTTCTTCCGTAAACCAGCATCTGCAGTTCCTTGTGGCTACAAAGTATGAAGTGTTGTACAGGACCTTGAGCCAAGAGGAACTGTGTGTAACGAGTAGACTTGGAACCACTGCAAAGCGGCTGAAATATTGTTGCCAAAACCACACACTCCCTCGACCAAGAGGTGGACAGCAGAAAGACATAACAGAGGCAAAATGCTGCAGGATCTCGAGAAGACGAACATTGGAAATACTCAGCAGGTAACACAGAAAACAGAAGATAGACACAAAAAGCTGGAGTAACTCAGCGGGTCAGACAGCATCTCTGGTGCAGACCCTATCCATTTTGTCCAGTGATGCTGCCTGACCCGCTGAGTTACTCCAGCTTTTTTAAGAAGGAACTGCAGATGCTGGAAAATCGAAGGTAGACAAAAATGCTGGAGAAACTCAGTGGGTGAGGCAGCATCTATGGCACGAAGGACTTCTTCCAGTCTGATGAAGGGTCTCGAACCGAAATGTTGCCTATTTAATTCGCTCCATAGATGCTGCCTCACCCGCTGAGTTTCTCCAGCATTTTTGTCTACCAGCTTTTTTAAGTTCAGTTCAATACATGATTACAATCGAGCCAAAAACATAATTTCGTTTGAACTTAGGTTCAAATGACATAATAAAAATATCTTGTATCTTGTATCCGCAGTGTACCAATACATGATAAAGGAAATAACCTGAATAATATTTAGTTTAGAGATACAGTACGGAAACAGGCCCTTCGGCCCACCAGGTCCGCACCGACCAGCCATCCCCGCACATTAACACTATCCTACACACCCGCTAGGGACAATTGTTACATTTACCAAGCCAATTCACCAACAAATCTGTACGTCTTTGGAGTGTGGTAAGAAACCGAAGATCTCAGAGTAAACCCACGCAGGTCACGGGGAGAATGTACAAACTCTGTCCGGGCAATAGTCAGGATCGAACCCGGGTCTCTGGCGCTGCATTCGCTGTAAGGCAGCAACTCTGCTGCTGCGCCACCGTGACTGATTAGTGCAAGATAAAGCCAGTAACGTCCGGTCAAGCATAGTCCGAGGGACCCCAATGAGGTGGATGGAAGTTCATGACCGCTCTCTGTTTGTGGTAGGAGTGGGACAGTTCAGTTGCCTGATAACAGCTGGGAAGAAACTGATCCCGGATTCTGGAGGTGTGCGTTAATGAAGGTTCCTGGAGATTGTGATCTTCACTCAGTGTAAGCGGCACAGCCATGGCCTAATCTCTCGGGGCGGCAGTGGAACAAGGTCACATTCCCAGCAGAGAGAACTGGCCAGCACATTGTCACATAGCAGCAAGTTGACGTGAGAGGTCAGAGTCTCACGAATGAAACACTGCATCAGCAGATGCCAGGAATTATCCAGCTTCCTTCACAGAGAGGATGGTGCCGGCAAGTTGATTAGTTTTAGTTTAGTTTGGTTTAGTTTTAGTTTAATTTAGTTTGGTTCAGTGGGTCTTGATCCGAAACGTCATCCATTCCTTCTGTCCAGAGATGCTGCCTGTCCCGCTGAGTTAGTCCAGCATTCTGCCACTGTCTTTGGTGTAAACTAGCATCTGCAGTTCCTTCCTACACATTTAGTTTAGTTTAGTTTAGTTTAAAGTTACAGCATGGAAACAGGCCCTTCGGCCCACCAAGTCCATGCCGACCATCCACGAAGTCCACGCCCGTTCACATTAGTTCTGTGTTATCCCACTTTCTCATCCACTCCCTACACACTCGGGGCAATTTACAGACGCCCCAGGAACAGCTGGAGCAGAGGTGTCCAGACAGAAATGTCTGAGAGTGGGCTCAACTGGGGAGATCTCGCAAGAACTGCCAACACCCGAATGAGGTGGAGGACATTTGTCAATGGGCTCTGCTCCCTAGAGATGGACATTTGTCAATGGCCTCTGCTCCCTAGAGGAGCAAAGGGCTTAAGAAGAAGTAAGAAGAAGAAGAAAGACGCTACAACGTTTTTGCCCGACTGAGGAGACTACCGGCAAGATGTGGCGACAAACTGGTCGCCTGTAGTTTGCTAATATATCGCCTAAGTGGGACAGGCCCATTACTCCAGCATTTGGTGCCAAGTAGGCCCCTATCGGTCATGACTGACCATGGGTAATTCATCCTAGTTTGTCGGATGCAAGCCTGGGCGATGTCATATGGAGGACAGGCTGTTGCCCCACGCAGCACGTCCCCCCTCTCCACGTCGCTGATCGATCCAAAGGAACAGCAGGGCCGTTACAGTTTGGCACCAGCGCCGTCGCAGGAGCTGCCACAGCGAGGTTGTAGACAACGACGAACTGCCTTAGGGGCTCCGACTCCGGATTTTCTTGAGGTTTACTCCTGGAGCCTTTTCCATGACTGGATATGGCCACAAGGCAGTGGAGGTTTTAAATCAGTTTTCCCTCTCCTAGACGGACTGCCTTCCCAGGCTGATGAGCCCCATCTGCCCGAGACTCGTGGGGGCGGGAGCGTCTACCTTCCCATGCAGGTCTATAGCACCTGCCCACTGCCTATGTCTATAGCACCTGCCCACTGCCCACTACACCTAAGATAGCATTTGGTGCCTATCCTGGGTGTAAACCAGCATCTGCAGGTCCTTCTTGAACCATTGGCCCAATATCCCGTTCATGCTCCAGCTAGTTTAGTTTAACTTAGTTTAGAGATACAGTGTGGAAACTGGCCCTCCGACCCACCGAGTACCCACCAACCATCGATCTACCGTACACTAGTTCTATTTCCCACACACAAACACAAGACCCATGCCCACCCACCGTATTCAATCATTTGCAAATCACAAAGAGCTGGAGGACATCAACAGGTCAGGCAGCATCTGTGGAGGGAATGGGCAGAGGATGTTTCAGGTCTGAAGAAGAGTCCAGCCCAGTCTGACTGATTGTGTGGGAAGGAACTGCAGATGCTGGTTTACACCGAAAATGGACACAAAATGCAGGAGTAACTCAGCGGGTCAGACAGCATCTCTGGGGAGAAGGAATGTATATAATGGGTGACGTTTTGGGTCGAGACCCTTCTTCAGGCAAAGCTGGTAGGCTGAAAGTACAACCTCTTGTTGCAAGAAGATATGTTAAAGACTCGTCACTGCGAGATAGCTTGCATAAATGCCGAATCATTGGGCAGATGCAATAACATGAAGAAAGGCAGTGTTTGTCCTTTTCGAAGCCCAAGGGCTTAACATGTGATCGTGACTTGGCCGAAACACTCCGCACTTAGTATCACGTTACTGGTAGTTCTTTTTCACCTTGGATGTCAAATGAGATTTTGCTTTTAGTACTCCATTCGCACAGAATGCCATTTGGCCCATCAGAACTATGCTAGCCCCTAGAGAGCTATCCCATCAGTCCCATTCCCCCTATCGCCCTGCGACTCCACGCTCCCACTCCTTTGCCGCCCGCCTTTACTTTACGACTAAGCTCAGCACGGGATCACCTCAAGGCTGCGTGCTCAGCCCCCTGCTGTACTCACTCTATACTCATGACTGCGTAGCCGGTCCAAGTGCGAACTCCATCATCAAGTTTGCTGACGACACCACTGTTGTGGGACGTATCGCTGATGGTAGATGAGTCAGAGTATAGAGGTGAGATCGACCGTTTGACCAAATTGGGCCAGCACAATAACCTGGCTCTCAACACCAGCAAAACCAAGGAACTGATTGTGGACTTTGGAAGGGGTAGGATGGGGACCCATAGTCCCGTTTATATCAATGGGTCGATGGTGGAGAGGGTCAAGAGCTTCAAATTCCTGGGTGTGCACATCTCTGAAGATCTCTCCTGGTCCGAGAACACAGATGCAATTATAAAGAAAGCACATCAGCGCCTCTACTTCCTGGGAAGATTATGGAGAGTCGGTTTGACAAGGAGGACTCTCTCGAACTTCTACAGGTGCACAGTAGAGAGCATGCTGACCGGTTGCATCGTGGCTTGGTTCGGCAACTTGAGCGCCCAGGAGCGGAAAAGAATACAAAAAGTAATAAACACTGCCCAGTCCATCATCGGCTCTGACCTCCCCACCATCGAGGGGATCTATCGCAGTCGCTGCCTCAAAAAGGCTGGCAGTATCATCAAGGACCCACACCATCCTGGCCCCACACTCATCTCCCTGCTACCTTCAGGTAGAAGGTACAGGAGCCTGAAGACTGCAACGTCCAGGTTCAGGAATAGCTACTTCCCCACAGCCATCAGGCTATTAAACTCAACCCAAACAAAACTCTGAGCATTAATAGCCCATTGCACTTTATCTGTTTATTTATGTGTGTGTGTATATATTCATTGGTATATGGACACACTGAATGTTCTGTATTCAATGCCTACTATATTCTGTTGTGCTGAAGCAAAGCAAGAATTTCATTGTCCTATCTGGGACACATGATGATAAACTCTCTTGAATCTTGAATCTTTAGACCTCAGAGACACAACGTGGAAACAGGCCCTTCCGCCCACTGAGTCCAAAGGGCCAGAAACACTGGTTCAATCCCGACTACGGGTGCTGTCTGTACAGAGTTTGTACGTTCTCCCCGTGACCACGTGGGTTTTCTCCGAGATCTTAGGCTTCCTCCCACACTCCAAAGATATAAAGAGTTTGAGGTTAATTGGCTTGGTATAAATGTAAATTGTCTCTAATGTGTACTAGGGCTGAATGGCCTACTCCTGCACCTATTGTCTAATGTGCGGGGATTGCTGGTCGGTGCAGACTCGATGGGCTGAAGGGCCTGTTTCCAAGCTGTTTCTCTAAACTAAACTAACAAATGAAGCCAATCAACCTACAAACCCTTGTCTTTGGGATGTGGGAGGAAACCGGAGCACCCGGACAAACCCACACGGCCTACATTGGGGGCAGTTTATGTAGCCAAGTAATCTATCGTCAGTTTCTTTCTGAAACAAAATGCTTCTTCTGCTGTTTTAGTGAAACAGGCCCTTCAGCCCACCAGGTCCCCACACTAATTCTATCCTACACACACCAGGTAAAATTTACAGAGGGCCAATTAACATACAAACCTTCACGTCTTTGGAGTGTGGGAGGAAACCCATGTGGTCACAAAGAGAACGTGCGAACTCCGCACGGACAGCACCGGAGGTCAGGATCGAACCTGGGTCTCTGAGGCAGCAACTCTACCGCTGCGTCGTGGTTCCGGACTGTTGAACAAATGTCTGACGAAAGCTCTCAACCCAAAATGTTGCCTGTCCATTTCCCTCCGTAGACGCTGGCTTCTTCTCCACGTAATCTTTGACGCCCTTAGTAATCAGGAATATATCAATCTCTACTTTATACATGCCCAATGTCTTGGCCTCTAATGAATTATTCAAGGAAGCACGTGCAAACTCCACACAGATAGCACCCGAGGTCAGGATCGAACCCGGGTCTCTAGAGCTCCACTACCTGCGCCTCAGTACAGCCCCAAAACCACAGTCATAGGGTGATATAGTATGGAAACAGGCCCTTCTGCCCAACTTGCCCACACCAGCCAACATGTCCCAGCTACACTAGTCCCACCTGCCTGCGCTTGGTCCATATCCCTCCAAACCTGTCCTATCCATGTACCCGTCTAACTGTTTCTTAAACATTGGGATAGTCCCAGCCTCAACTACCTCCTCTGGCAGCTTGTTCCATACACCCACCACCCTTTGCGTGAAAAAGTTACCCCTCAGATTCCCATTAAATCTTTTCCCCTTCGCCTTGAACCTATGTCCTCTGGTCCTCGAGTCCTGGGCAAGAGACTCTGTGCATCTACCCCATCTATTCCTCGCATGTTTTTACACACATCCTCTGCAGTCTCCAGTGCCTCCATTCACCTGCAGCGGCACTGGGTCATGTTGACCTGTATCGAGCTACTGGCATGGAGTCAACGTTCACCTTCAATAACCTTCCTGAAGCTTAGACTGAAATCTGAAGAAGGGTCTCGACCCGAAACGTCACCTATTCCTTCTCTCCGGAGATGCTGCCTGTCCCGCTGAGTTGCTCCAGCTTTTTGTGTCTGTACACCTTATGTTGGCTGGATTGTGATCATGTCTAGTCCTGCCGCTGACTGGTTAGCACGCAACAAAAACCTTTTCACTGCACGTGACAATATTAAACTAAACTAAAGATGGGGTTTTAAAATCTTTACTCCTTTGTTATTCCGATTCCCCGACAATTCAGTGGTCGGTTCAGAGTGCAGTTCACCGTCTCGCACCATCTCCAGGTCTCAGAGTGGGATGGTGTCGACCAAATAGCCATCATCACGGCATCAAGCCTCAGCCTGCTACCTCAAACAAAGTGCCAAGTCAATGAGAGGATGTGGTATTGGGGCAGCACAGTGGCACAGCTGGTAGAGCCGCTGCCTCAGTGCCAGAGACCCAGGTTCGATCCTGACCTTGGGTGCTGCCTGTGTGGAGTTTGCACGTATCTCCCTGAGGAACTCATTGCCACAGACGGCTGTGGAGGCCAAGACATTGGGTATTTCGAAAGCGTAGATAGATATGTTCATGTTTAGTAAGGGGGGGGTCAAAGATTATGGGGAGAAGGCAGGAGAATGGGGTTGAGAGTGAAAAATAGATCAGCCGTGATCGATTGGCTTATCTATTGCCAATAGATCATGGCTACAGATGATCTATATACTTGATGGGCTGAATGGCCTAATTCTGTTACCATATCTTATGGTCTTATGGATCACGTGGGTTTCCTATGGGTGCTCCGGTTTCCTCCCACATCCTGAAGACTAAAGTGGCTTCTATAACATTTCCCCATCAATGCATATGGCGCGGATAAGAAAGTGTGGTAACATAGAACTAGAGCAAATAGGCGATCGATGGTCAGCACGGACTCGATGGGCCAAAGGGCCCGTATCCACGCTGTTTCTCTCTAAAAAGAAAATCATCCCATCATACAGACACTGCAAATTTAGCACTTACTTCCCAAAACACACACACCCCTTCAATAAGCCAAGCGGAGCGAAGGAATGGGTGACGTTTCGGTCGAGACCCTTCTTCAGACGGTGGCGACCCAGAACGTCACCCATTCCTTCTCTCCAGAGAAGCTGCCTGTTCCTGCTGAGTTACTCCATCTTTTTGTGTCTATCTTCGGTTTAAACCAGCATCTGCAGTTCCTTCCCACACAATAAGTCAACCGGACCCTGGTCTGAAGATGACCGAGTCCGGACTCTGACCTCCACTACATTGGCAAATAGTCACTAATGTGTACCATGTACCACTGGCCTGCGATGGTACAAACTGTGCCCGATGATACTTTGTCATTGAAACATTTGCTGTGAAAGTATTTCTGTGTTGTAGTTCGCTCCCTCCACTGCACACTCCTTTGTTCTGTTCTGTTGCAACTTTCACCGAAGGCAGGACTTCCTATTGTGCACGAAGGAAGTGCTGGTTTAAGCCAAAGATAGACACAAAAAGCTGGAGTAACTCAGCGGGTCAGACAACATCTCTGGAGAAAAGGAATGGGTGACGTTTCGGGTCGAGACCCTTTTTCAGTCTGAGAGGATATCAGGGGAAAGGGAAACGAGATATACGATCTAGGTGAAAACAAGTTACAGACAATGAGACTCAACAAGACGACTTTGAAGTTGGTACCACACCCCTCCCCCGCCCAAGTCGTACCAACTTCAAAGTCGTCTTGTTCAGTCTCATTGTCTGTAACTCGTTTTCACCTAGCCCACATCTAACAATGGCCAGCTTCCTCTATCATCGTTTTACTTTTTTGCATATCTTTCATTCAGTGTTCTATATCTCTCTACATCACCATCTACATCTCTCCTTTCCCTTTCCCCTGACTCTCAGTCTGAAGGAGGGTCTCGACCCGAAACATCACCCACTCCTTCTCTCCAGAGATGCTGCCTGTCCCACTGAGTTACTCCAGCGTTTTGTGTCTATCAGAGGTTCCTATTAATTTCTCAGCTCAGTCGAAGCAAACCTATCGGCAGTGTATTTACAGCGAACCTTACTTACAACACCACACACCATTCTCTTGTAAAATACTTCAGCCGAGAATTAGATCCTTAAAGTGGGCTGTGCCAGTAAAGAGGTTAATGGCAAAATCGTTGGATTCAATGTCTCATCTCCCCAGTATCAAGAAGGCCCATGCAGTTAATAGAGGCCTTTCCCAGCTGCTATGGATGCTGGGACAGGCTGCCCTCCATAGAAACCATTCACTTCACTCTCCATAGAAACACTATAGTCCACATGCATGTGGGATAACAACTCTCACCAACTTCTACAGATTTAGTTTAGATTAGTGTAGTTCAGAGATACAGCACGGAAACAGGCCCTTCGGCCCACCGAGTCCCCGCCGACCAATGATCCCGCACATCAACACTATCCTACACACACAAATGATAATTTACACATACACCAGGCCAATTAACCTACAAACCTGTATGTCTTTGGAGTGTGGGAGGAAACCGAAGATCTCGGAGAGATCACGGGGAGAACGTACAAACTCCGTACAGACAGCACGGGATTGAACCCGGGTCTCCGGCACTGTAAGGCAGCAACTCTACCACTGCGCCATCGTGCCGCCCACACTACGGATACGGCGTAGAAAGCATTTTATATCAGGATGCATCACAGCATGCTTTGGGAACAGCTCCATCCAAGACCACAAGAAAGTGCAGAGAGTTGTGGACGCAGCTCAGACCATCACACAAACCAACCTCCCTTCCATTGACTCCATCTACACCTCACGCTGCCTCGGCAAGGCCAGCAGCATAATCAAGGACCAGTCTCACCCCCTCTTCTCCCCTCTCCCCTCTCCCATCAGCAAACTTAGTTTAGTTTAGAGATACAGCACAAAAACAGGTCCTTCAGCCCATCGAGTCACCATTGACCAGCGATCCCCGCACATTATCACTACCCTACACACACTAGGGACAAAACATCAATACCGTGCCAATTAACCTACAAACCTGTGCATGTTTGGAGTGTGGAAGAAAACCGAAGATCTCAGAGAAAACCCACGCAGGTCACAGGGAATAGGTACAAAGTCTGTACAGAGAGCACCCTTAGTCAGAAGCTAGCAAGCAAGTTTATTTATAGAGCACATTTCAGCAACAAGGCAATTCAAAGTGTTTTACACAAAGCATTAAAAAGCAATTAAAAACAGTCATTAAAAAGAATAGAAAGTATAAACAAGCTAAAATAGAATAAGACAAGTACAACATTGTCACAGTGCAATGTAAGAAATGAATAATTATTTAAGTTAATTAAAATCAGCATCAACAGGAAAGTCTTCAGCCCCGATTTAAAAGAACTGAGAGCTGGAGCGGACCTACGTTTTGCTGGAAGTTTGTTCCATATATGTGGTGCATAAAAACTAAACGCTGCTTCTCCATGTTTAGTTCTGACTCTGGGGACAGAAAGCAGGCATGACCCAGACGACCATAGAGGTCTGGATGGTTCATAATGTTACAGAAGATCAGAAATATGTTTTGGCCCTAGACCATTCAGTGCTTTATAAACCAACAGTAATATTTGTGTCTATATTCCATTTAAATCAGCATCTGCAGTTCCTTCATACACAATGACATTCTTACTTGCAGCAGCATATGTCAACACAGTACACTGTAAACTAGAAACAATAGTTCAGTGTGTGTGTGTATATATATATATATATATATATATATATATACACACATATTTCCTTGTTTCTACTGGACATTTAGTCAAGGTAAATAGATACATGTCGTTCACACACTCTATCCTGAGTCTATCTTTGGTCCAACCCAACATCTGCAGTGCTTTGGTTCTATATTATTGATCAGTGATTGGCAATTAATCACAGCTCTCGCCGTCCTTAAATTAACAGAATGCACATAGAAACAAGATGCAGGAGCAGGCCACTCGGCCCTTCTAGCCAGCACCGCCATTCAATATGATCATGACTGATCATCCACAATCAGTACCCCGTTCCTGCTTTCTCCCCATATCCCTTGATCCCGTTAGCCCCAAGAGCTAAATCTAACTCTGTTTTTTACACATAACTTTTTGTTTCCATTGATAATTGACAGTGTAAAACGCCGACGCACACTTGCAGGGAGATGTTTGTACCGTCTGGCAACATGCTCCAAGCAAAACACGGCTGCAATGTGCCGGCTCAAAGCAAGTTGCAGCAGTTTAGTAACTTACATGCTGGCTCTGTGTGGCGAGGGTCTCGCTCCTCCCTTGGGCTGGCTCTGGGAATGAAACCCTCCCATCCTTCAACTTTTCTCAGCCTCCGCCGGGCAGCCGGTGACATTGAGACGGTGCTGGGCGCTGCGGCACTAACACTGCGGGCCTCCTGCACCCATTACACGGGGCTCCCGGCCAAATTCCTGCCTCAATCGCACGTCCTCCTCCTCCTCCTCCTCCTCCACCCTCTCCCCTCCTCCACCCTCTATCCTCCCCTCCCCTCCCCTCCCTTCCTCTGGTGTGTAATCGCTGCCTTAAGCAACAACAACAACACCCTGGAAGTCCGAGGGCTTAAGATTCACTTGCGAGACAGAGAAGAGAGATAGAGAGAGAGACAGACAGACAGAGAGGAGAGATAGAGAGAGTCAAAGATTGTGAGAGAGAGAGAGAGAGAGAGAGAGGAGAGATAGAGAGAGTCAAAGATTGAGAGAGAGAGAGAGAGAGAGAGAGAGAGAGAGAGGAGAAATAGAGAGAGTCAAAGATAGAGAGAGAGAGAGGAGAGATAGAGAGAGTCAAAGATTGAGAGAGAGAGAGAGAGACAGACAGAGAGGAGAGATAGAGAGTCAAAGATTGAGAGAGAGAGAGAGAGAGAGAGAGAGAGAGAGAGAGAGAGAGAGACACGGAGGAGAAATAGAGAGAGTCAAATATTGAGAGAGAGGAACAGAGACAGAGAGAGACAGAGAGAGAGATACACACACACACACAGAGGAGAGAGACAGAGATTGAAAGAGGAACAGACAGAGAGACACGCAGACAGACAGAGAGGACGAGAGAGACAGAGATTGAGAGAGAGAGAGAGAGAGAGAGAGAGAGAGAGAGAGAGAGAGAGAGAGAGAGGGACAGAGAGACGGGGAGACAGAGAGAGACAGGAAGACTTGGAGTGAGAAATAAAGAGCAGAAGGCACTTGTTCCTCAAGGATTCTTGCAGCGCATTCCAGGGACCTTATTCTCCACCCCTTATGGGGACTGTCCACAGAATGAAATGCTGTGTTTCTGCTCTGGCCCTGGCTCCGCCTCGCTGTGTTCTTGGAGGCAGAGTCCCACAACCAGCTTGTTGCTGGGAAGAAAGGGACACACAGCCGAAGGTCGACACAAATATGCTGGAGTCACTCAGCGGGACAGGCAGCATCTCTGGGGAGGAGGAATGGGTGACGTTCCGGGTCGAGACCCTTCTTCAGACTGAGAGTCAGGGGAGAGGGAGACTAGAAAAAGTGCAAAGGACAAATGAATGAAAGAATCAACTCTGATCAAGGAAATGTAGAGCCCACAATGGTCCATTGTTGGCTGTGGAGATGGTGATAATGAGTGGATACAAACTACTTCTACTAGGGCAGCACAGTGGTGCAGCGGTAGACTTGCCTCAAAACGCCAGAGACCCTGGATCGATCCTGACTATGGGCGCTGTCTGTGTGGAGTTTGAACGTTTTCCCCATGACCTGCGTGGGTTTTCTCCGGGTGCTCCGGTTTCCTCCCACACTCCAAAGACGTACCGGTTTGTAGGCTAATTGGCTTGGCATAATTGTAAATTTTCCCTCGTGTGTGTAGGATAGCGTTAGTATGTGGGCATCGCTAGTCGGCACAGACTCGGTGGGCCGAAGGGCCTGTTCTCAACTAAATGAAACTAAATACAAACGGTGAAACTAAGCAGGATGACGAGGGTGGGATGGGGACGGAGAGAGTGGGAATGGAAGGGTCTAGCCTGCCCGCTGTGTGTGTGCATGCGCGTGTGTGTGTCTGTGTGAATGCGTGCGTGCACATATGTGTGTGTGCGCATGTGTGTGCATCTGCCTATGTGTGTGCATGTGGCATGTGTAGGCATGCACATGTGCGTGCATACGTGTGTGCGTGTGTTTGCATGCATGTACGCATGTGTGCGTGTATTTGCACGTGTGTGCGCATGTACATACGTGTGTGCATGTTTGCATGTGTGTGTGTGATCATGTGTGTGTGTGCATGTATACATGCATGTGTGCGTGTTTGCATGTGTGTGCGTGTGTACATGCGTGTGTGCATATGTGTGTGCATGTGTGCACGTGTTTGCATTTGTGTGCACGTGTACATGTGTGTGCGCGTGCAAATGCATGGGGGCAAACATGTGTGCATACGTGTGGGCGTGTTTGCATGTGTGTGCGTGTGTGCGCAATTGCATGTGTGCGCGCGTGTACATGTGAGTGTGCATGTGTGTGTGCACGTGTACATGCGTGTGTGTGCGCGTGTACATGCGTGTGCACGTTTGCATGTGTGTGTGCGTGTAATTGCGTGTGTGTGTGTGTGTGTGCATGTGTGTGCGTAGCTTCCTCCCATTGCCACTCTCCCTACCGCTGCTGCACTTCTGATGCCAACCATATTCAGTCCTTGCCTGTCACTGACATGGTCATAAGAGTTCATAAGTGATAGGAACAGAATTAGGCCATTCAGCCCATCAGATCTACTCCGCTATTCAATCATGACTGATCTATCTCTCCTCAATCCCATTCTCCTGCCTTCTCCCCATAACCTCTGACACCCGTACTAATCAAGAATCTATCTATCTCTGCCTTAGAAATATCCACTGACTTGGCCTCCACAGCCGTCTGTGGCAATGAATTTCACAGATTCACCACCTTCTGACTAAAGACATTTCTCCTCATCTCCTGCCTAAAAGAACGTCCTTTAATTCTGAGGCTGTGACCTCTGGTCCTAGACTCTCCCACTAGTGGAAACATCCTCTCCTCATCCACTCTATCCAGGCCTTTCACTATTCTGTGAGTTTCAATGAGGTCCCCCCCTCATTCTTCTGAACTCCAGCGAGTACAGGCCCAGTGCCGACAAATGCTCATCACCTACTCATTCCTGGGGTCATTCTGGAGTGGGTCATTCCTTTGCAACAGCTCTCTCTGTCCGTGGCTGCTGGAATGCCTTGAAGGAGTGTTTTCAGGAGCAGTGTGAAAGGCCCATTGTAGAATCCCAGCTGTGTGACAGACTGTTCACACATTCTCTCTGAGAGCCCTTCCCCTTGCATTGGCACTGAAGGCTCATCATGTGACTCGATCGTCACAGAGGACAGTAAATCATGACCTGTAAACGTGCGGGGAATTGAGCTGAAAGCCAGCGTTTGGTTTCAGAGATACAGCGTGGAAACAGGACCTTCGGCCCACAGAGTCCGTGCTGTCCAGCGATCACCCGCGCATCTACTAGTTCTATGTTATCCCAGTGTTGCATCTTACACACACACTAGGGGCAATTTACAGAGGCTGATTCACCTGCAAACCCGCACATCTTTGGGATGTGGGAGGAAGCCGGAGCACCCAGAGAAAACCCACGCAGGTCACAGAGGGAATGTACAAAATCCAGTGGTCAGGATCGAACCGGGATCTCTGGCACTGTGAGGAAGCAACTCTACTGCTGTGCCACCCACAGTGTTTATGTTGACATAACATCATCAGGTAAGAATGAAGGGGGCTAATGGGGCCCACCATTAGTCCATGTGGGCCATTCATTCATAAAAAGGCACTTAGGTTAACGTGGACATGCCCCCTTAAAGGAGCGTTGTCATGGCAACACAGGGCATTCAGCAGACACATGCTTTAGTTACTGGCCTTAGAGTTGAGAGATGGAAACTGTCCCTTTGGCCCATCATGCCCACGCCAACCAACATGCACCCATTTCCAGCGTGACAACATCTTTCCCACAACATGGCGTCCAAAACTCAACACGATAAAAACGTCACTCATTCCTCGACCCGAAACGTCACCTATTTCCTTCACTCCATAGATGCTGCCTCACCCGCTGAGTTTCTTCAGCATTTTTGTCTACCTTGGCTTTACCTTGCACTAAACGTTATTCCCTTATCATGTATCCATACAATGTAAATGGCCAGATTGTAATCATGTGTTGTCTTTCTGCTGACAGGATAGCACGCTACAAAAATGTTTCACTGTACCTTGGTACACGTGACAATAAACTAAACCGTCCAAGTGTCTATCAATGTTGTTTTACTTTGGAGTCACGTGAGTGACTACGTGAAGAAGGCCGTCAGCCCACATGCGCGTCATTATGTCTAGCGCATTGTGCAACGCGCTGACTGGCAGGCGCGCTGCTCCTGCCAGCGGTAAGTTTAAACCCCAAGGTAAGTGTTAGACTTTCTAGGTTATGTTTTCTATTACAGGAATCTCTTCTCACAGAGTTTTCCTGTTGGATTTCGAGGCGAAGTCGGGATGGGCCGCGGGGAAACCTTTATGGACCGCGGGGTAATCCCAGTCACGGACCGCGGGGAATCCCGGTCACGACCTCGGGGAATCCCGGCCACGGACCGCGGGGAACCGGCTACGGAGAGGGTAAGCCACTCAATTATATCTCACTCTCTGAGGAGGGGAGCGTAGGGAAGAGGCCCATTGACTCAAACAAGTCGGGCCAGGAGGATTCCTGATGGAGAGGATCCCCTCCTTCAATGGGTAACGTCTTCGGACGTCTAACCCACATGGAGCACCTGATGGAGAGGTGCTCCACAATGGTATGCTCCAAGGAGGGAATTATATCACCGGGGGTCTCCTCGGGGCCCGCGGCAGCGGCACCAGTTTACAGGGCTGCACAGTGTCTCCCTCTCTGAGGAGGGCAGCAGTCAGGGTCAGTTCTGTCTGACTCGGAGTTCAGTACCACGAGGCACGAAGGGTATGGTCCGTGGAGGGGCCATATCAACACAGGTCTCGTCGGGGGCCTGCGGCAGCACCTGTTTCAGGGCTGCTTACTATCGCCCTCGCCATGGAGAGGAGTGCGAGGGGTCAGTGTGTAACTGACTCCAAACTGGGAAGTATGTTCGTGGAACATACTGGAGTACGTGTGTGAGGTACAAGAATGTCTGTCATTACATCCAGGTTTGCGACATCCTCACAAGCGAAGGAGAGCTGCAGGAAGAGCGGTTCCAGCCGTTGGCAGCAAAACCTCACGTCACGTCATAACAGGAACAGGTGACGGCTGTGAGACACCATGCACCTGTAAATTGTTCCTGAAAGTGCCGGCAGTGAACAGCGCTATCAGGGGTGACTTTGGAGGGGCATGGAACCCCAGGTAACCAGCCGTCGAATCTTCTCTTCAGGTAAGCCTATTCAACAGGTGGACCTGCATGAGGGAGCTAAAGCTGTCGAACTACGAGTACAGCCTCATCGTTTCGGCAACAACACACCCCACGCCTCCATCGGCAGTAAGCGGTTCACTGAAGCTGGTGGCAGCCAGCAAGCTGGGCAGAGGTCTTTTAGGCCAAGGCCCAAGCCGGTCTCAGGAAAAATATGGAATCCACGTACCCTACCAGTCCTACTCTCCAATCAAGGACGGAAATAGAACCCGCATCAGGGGCCTTTGGGCTTACCACAAGACCACCGGTACCCATGAAGGTAGGTGGGTCTGGTTCTTTCCGAAACATGGGGTATGTGGACCATTTACAAGTTGGTAATATTGACACTTATTTTTTGTACTAATGACAAAGTAAACATGTGATTAGTTTATACTGCACAGTATACAAGGATTCCAAGCAGGCTTGGAATTGTGGCCAGAGTTGTCTTTTGAAGCAGCCTCAGGATTATGGCCAGGTTTGCCTTTCGACACAGGCTCGGAAATATGACCAGAGTGTGTTTTCAAGGCAGGCTCGGAACTATGGCAGGCGTGGCCTGATCATTGTGTAAGATGCAGGATGTCGGTTCATCCCTGATTAACTCGCTTGTGCAGTATAGACATTTGAGCATAGCAAGCTTCACTACTGTCTAACAACTGATTTCCATTGGATCTTTATGGCATGCATTGATCTCAAAGATGCATACTGTTCAGTTCTCATTCACAGGGATCACAGGAGATATTTGAAATTTAGCTGGATGGGGCAATAATAACGGTTAAAACGTTGCAAAATATGCTAACTTCAGTTCGCAGGCTATTTACCAAATTATTAAAACCGGTTCTTGGGCTGCTTGGAGCTCAAAAACACTTGTTATGGCCCAACTACATGATATTCTAAACGCTGTATTTTGCTAAAATTAATTGTTTCGGCCGTACACTATATTTGAGAAATTGGGGTTTCTCATCCATCCAGTTAAGTTTAAGTTGATACCAACTAGAGTTATTGATTGTTGGGATCTATCTTTAACTCTATTAATTTACTGTGACTCCGCCCTGCAGCAAGAGATTGGAATGATTAAAAGCCTGTAACAACCTTGTTGTTAGGAAGTAACCTCTATTCATCAAGTGTAATTGGCAATATAGTGGCTGTGTTTTCAGCTGTGCATTTGGACCTTTGCATTATCAGAACTTACAACGTGCAAAGGAATAACTTCTGCAGTGCCATATAGGTCATTATTAACAGACCTATGCTATTACCAGCTGAAGCTATCAAAGTCACAATGGTGGATGAACAGTATTCAACATTGTTCCTGTAACTTTTGCTCAGTAACTCTTCAGTTATATTACAAACTGATGCTAGTACTCAAAGATGAAAAATTACGAATACCATCTCTAGTTACGCAGGCGGATGGGCTTTGCATGAGTTACCATTTTTCAGTTATATGGTATCAACTGCTGTAACTATAAGACACTAGCTGTATTCTATGGATTAAAAGTTTATTGTGCGAATATGCATAATCTGCATGCTCAACTCCAAGTTGATACACTATGGTGGTGGCATATGTTAATCACATGGGTGCAGTCAAGTTAAATATCCTGTGATAATTTACCTAACCTCATTTGGCACTGGTATATCATCACGTAAAATCTATGACAACACAGAATGGATGTTGTATCACAAAGTATTTAATGACATTGTGGTTCGATGGAACAATGAATATCAATATGTTTACATCCAGGCTCAATCACCATTGTAAAAATATGTGGCACAGTGGCAATAGATGTATTCTCGCTACACTGAGGAGGAATGTTCTTTATGTCTTTCCTCCATTTTTCCTCATCAGTCGGGTCTTGCACAAAATCCAGCAAGATCTTGCCTCAGGCATTTCGTACTGCCTGACTGGCCTATGCAGCCATGGTTCCCGCGAAATGTTGGGAATAATATAGGACCTTATATGGTTATCCTAAACACAAAAATTTGGTGGTCCAACCTCGTGACTCGGGAAACCATCCTCTGCATGATAAAATCAATTTATAGACTTGCAGACTCTGAGAGACCGTTCCGGCGGCTCGGGTTGCCAGACTGATCTATGTACGTGCTCACTGCAGAGTGCAGGGATAGCACTGAAAAAGCAGCACATTTTTCCTCATCAGGAGATGGGAAGTGTTTTGTTTTAATGCCAATGTTACATATAATAAGGCACGGATAACTAACGTCTCGGAGTTCACTTTCAGATGGGTCTTTGACAATTAATTAAGTTACAGTACCATTAACTGTGCCAACGTGCTTTCTCATCATAGTTGCTGCAGCGATCGGGACCCACTCTGTCGGGTCTAACCCTCTGATATCCAGATTTCTAAAGAATATCTTTAACGCAAATTCTCCCAGGCCCAGGTACTCGGAGATATGGGATGTTAGTAATTGTTCTAAAACTGCTTCGCCAGTGGGGCCCAGCTACATCTCTATCCCTGGTCTAACTCACTTTCAAAGTGGTTATGCTCATGGCGCCAGTCTCAGCGCTACGGGTCCAGCCACTACTTAAATTGTGACTGGACAGGATGGTTACATCTGCTAATAATATAACCATATAACCATATAACCATAACAGCACGGAAACAGGCCATCTCGGCCCTTCAAGTCCGTGCCGAACATTTAAATTTTTTTTTTATTTTTGTATTTTTTTAATTAAAAATAAAATACTTCCCCCTAGTCCCATCTACCTGCACTCAGACCATAACCCTCCATTCCTTTCCCGTCCATATACCCATCCAATCTATTTTTAAAGGATAACATCGAACCTGCCTCCACCACTTCCACTGGAAGCTCATTCCACACAGCTACCACTCTCTGAGTAAAGAAGTTCCCCCTAATGTTCCCCCTAAACTTCTGTCCCTTAATTCTCAAGTCATGTCCCCTTGTTTGAATCTTCCCTACTCTCAATGGGAAAAGCTTATCCACGTCCACTCTGTCTAACCCGCTCATAATTTTAAAGACCTCTATCAAGTCCCCTCTTAACCTTCTGCGCTCCAAAGAATAAAGACCTAACTTGTTCAACCTTTCTCTGTAACTTAGTTGCTGAAACCCAGGCAACATTCTAGTAAATCTCCTCTGTACTCTCTCTATTTTGTTGACATCCTTCCTATAATTAGGCGACCAAAATTGTACTCCATACTCCAGAATTGGCCTCACCAATGCCTTGTACAATTTTAACATTACATCCCAACTTCTATATTCAATGCTCTGATTTATAAAGGCCAGCACACCAAAAGCTTTCTTTACCACCCTATCTACATGAGATTCCACCTTCAGGGAACTATGCACAGTTATTCCTAGATCCCTCTGTTCAACTGCATTCCTCAATTCGCTACCATTTACCGTGTACGTCCTATTTTGATTTGTCCTGCCGAGATGTAGCACCTCACATTTGTCAGCATTAAACTCCATCTGCCATCTTTCAGCCCACTCTTCCAAATGGCCTAAATCTCTCTGTAGACTTTGAAAATCTACTTCATTATCCACAACACCACCTATCTTAGTATCATCTGCATACTTACTAATCCAATTTTCCACACCTTCATCCAGATCATTGATGTACATGACAAACAACAGTGGACCCAACACAGACCCCTGAGGCACCCCACTAGTCACCGGCCTCCAACCTGACAAACAGCCATCCACCATTACTCTCTGGCATCTCCCATTCAGCCACTGTTGAATCCATCTTGCTACTCCACCATTAATACCCAACAATTGAATCTTCTTAACCAACCTTCCATGAGGAACCTTGTCAAAGGCCTTACTGAAGTCCATATAGACAACATCCACTGCTTTACCCTCATCAATTTCCCTAGTAACCTCTTCGAAAAATTCAAGAAGATTAGTCAAGCATGACCTTCCAGGCACAAATCCATGTTGACTGTTCCTAATCAGACCCTGCTTATCCAGATGCTTATATATATTATCTTTAAGTATCCTTTCCATTAATTTGCCCACCACTGACGTCAAACTAACAGGTCTATAATTGCTAGGTTTACTCTTCGAACCCTTTTTAAACAACGGAACAACATGCGCAGTACGCCAATCCTCCGGCACTATTCCCGTTTCTAATGACATTTGAAATATTTCTGTCATAGCCCCTGCTATTTCTACACTAACTTCCCTCAATGTCCTAGGGAATATCCTGTCAGGACCTGGAGACTTATCCGTTTTCATATTTTTCAAAAGTGTCCGCACCTCCTCTTCTTTGAATCTCACAGTTTCCATTGCTACTCTGCTCGTTTCCCTTACCTCACATAATTCCATATCCTTCTCCTTCGTGAATACCGAAGAAAAGAAATTGTTCAATATCTCCCCCATCTCTTTTGGCTCTGCAGATAGCTGTCCACTCTGACTCTCTAATGGACCGATTTTATTCCTTGTTATCCTTTTGCTATTAATATAGCTGTAGAAACCCTTTGGATTTACTTTCACCTTACTTGCCAAAGCAACCTCATATCTTCTTTTAGCTTTTCTAATTTCTTTCTTAATATTCTTTTTACATTCTTTATACTCCTCAAGCACCTCATTTACTCCATGCTGCCTATAATTATTGTAGATCTCTCTCTTTTTCCGAACCAAGTGTCCAATTTCCCTTGAAAACCATGGCTCTTTCCATTTTTTACTATTTCCTTTCAACCGAACAGGGACATAAAGATTCTGTACTCTTAAAATTTCACCCTTAAATGTCCTCCATTTTTCTTCTACATCCTTCCCATAAAACAACATGTCCCAATTCACTCCTTTTAAATCCTTTCGCATCTCCTCAAAGTTAGCCTTTCTCCAAACAAAAATCTCAACCCTAGGTCCAGTTCTGACCCTCTCCATAATTATATTGAAACTAATGGTATTGTGATCACTGGACCCGAAGTGCTCCCCGACGCATACCTCCGCCACTTGCCCTGTCTCATTTCCTAACAGGAGGTCCAGCACTGCCCCTTCTCTAGTAGGTACCTCTATGTATTGCTGCAAAAAACTATCTTGCACACATTTTACAAACTCCAAACCATCCAGCCCTTTTACAGAATGTGTTTCCCAGTCTATGTGTGGAAAATTGAAATCTCCCACAATCACTACCTTGTGCTTACTACTAATATCTGCTATCTCCTTACATATTTGCTCTTCCAATTCTCGCTCCCCATTTGGCGGTCTATAATATACCCCTATAAGTGTTGCTACACCTTTCCCATTTCTCAGTTCCACCCAAATAGCCTCCCTAGACGAGCCCTCTAATCTATCCTGCCAAAGCACTGCTGTAATATCTTCCTTGACAAGCAATGCAACACCCCCACCTCTTGCCCCTCCAATTCTATCACCCCTGAAGCAACGAAATCCTGGAATATTTATTTGCCAATCACAGCCCTCCTGCAACCATGTTTCACTGATCGCCACAACATCATACTTCCAGGTGTCAATCCAGGCTCTAAGCTCATCCACCTTTCTTACAATGCTCCTAGCATTAAAATATACACATTTAAGAAACCCACCACCACTTATTCTCTGTTTATTATCTTTTTCTTCTTTCTCCCCTACATTTTGGGTCCGAGTGCTTCCCTTCTCTGCCTCCTGCCTCCCACATTTTCCACTAGCTTTCTCTATTTGAGTCCCTCCCCCCAACCGTTCTAGTTGTTTATTATGTAGTTAAGCAGAGCAGACCAGGGGCGTCAGGTCCTAAACAATTTTTCATGGCATACCCCATGGACCTTCGGTTGTCTGTGGTCACACATTTACAACAATACGTCAAGGTCACCAAGAGCCTTAGAAGCTCTGCACTAGCAATGTTTGTTAGTTACTAAAAACCTCATAAAGGTATCTATCCAGACCATCTCCAGGTGGTCAAACGGGTTTTGGCTTATGCAGCAGTAGATACTAATATTTTCTATCTCACTCCACTAGGGCTGCTACAATATTAGCAGCAAGGGTTATGTACGTTCCACTGGACCACATCCTAGCGGCTGCAGGATGGTCAAACGAACGAACTTTCTAACATTTTATAATAACCCATTGCCAGACCGGGTTTTTTTTGTGCCAAATTCCATTTACGTTTTGTTTCATAGTTTCCCCCAGGATGGTAGTGGTCACTATTATTTTCCTTTGATGATTAAAGCATCAGCATTTTTAACAAACTATGCCATGGCTGAATGCATTAATCTTTTTCACTCATCCATGGTCAACGTTTGTGACGCCTGGACTCGTATCCGGCATGAAATCACAGAGCTTCAAAGTCTTCACGTAGTCACTCACGTGACTCCGAAGTAAAATAGTAAGATTAAACGAGAACTTACCAGTTTGAAGTTTGATCTTTATTTTATGAGGAGTTACGATGAGCGATTACGTGCCCACCGCTCCCAACCCTCATATTATAGAGGTCATCTGGTAGTTCTAGTTCTCTCCAATCTTACTATGTTCAGGTCAACTACTGTTATCTGTGATTTCACTCCGCTGCTTTGAAGATTGACGCACATGCGGGCTGACGGCCTTCTTCACGTAATCGCTCATCGTAACTCCTCATAAAATAAAGATCAAACTTCAAACTGGTAAGTTCTCATTTAATCTTACTATAATAGTACCTTCCTCAACTGCCTCCTCCAGCAGCTGGATCCATTTACACACAGACCTCTATAATAAACCTCTGAATTATTAAAGACAGCCATCATTAGTGTCCCTTTTTGAAGAATTCTCACTTATAAGGACAAAAAGTAAAGTCCCAAATTGTGTCTGAAAGTTACCTTGAAAAGAATATGCTTCACACTGTGACTATTAGTTCAAGGAAATGCTTGTTTGGAACACTAACTATAGTTTGGAACATTTAAAAATGCTTAATTAGAGATTTGGGCGGCACAGTTGTGCAACTGGTAGAGCCGCTGCCTCATAACGTAATAGACCGAGCTTCGATCCTAACCTTTAGTGCTGTCTGTGTGGAGTTTGTACGTTCCCTCTGTGACTGTGTTTCCCCAGGTGCCCCGGTTTCCTCCCACATCTCAAAGACGTGCGGGTTTGTAGGTTAATTGGCCCTCTATAAATTACCTCCAATGTGTAGGGGGTTCGGCTCAGTCTATTGTCACGTGCAGCGAGGTGCAGTGAAAAGCTTTTGTTGCGTGCTGACCAGCCAGATGAAAGACAACACATGATTACAATCGAGCCATTTACAGTGTACAGATACATGATAAGGGAATGACGTTTAGTGCAAGGTAAAGTTAGTGAAGTCTGATCACGGATCAGTCTGAGGTTCCCCAATGAGGTAGATAGTAGTTCAGGACTGCTCTCAGGTAGGATGGTTCAGTTGCCTGATAGGATCTGGGAAGAAACTGCCCTAGAATCTGGAGAAACTGTTCCTAAAACTGCATGGCCTAGAACTAGTGATCGATGGTCGACATGCACTTGGTGGGCCGAAGGTGGCTGGTTCCATGCTGTACCCATCAATGAAAATGTGAATCCAGATTTTTGTGGACAGCACAAAGGGTTGCCCCTCACCATTCACCTCACTTACACCCAACCTCTGGGATCTTCTGAGACCATTTAAAGACTTCATCTAGTTGGACATCAGAACCAGCGAGCGTTTCAAGGCACAGTGAGACACGTTGAAGAACTCACCATGAACTAAGTAGCAATAAGCTTGAAATGTAATCTTAAATTATATACAGAATTTACTCCAGCACTCTGTGTCCTTTTGTTAATTTACCCGTTACTAGTTAAAAAACAGTTTGTGGAATGTGGAAAGGCCATCAGTATATATGTGTGTGTGTGTGTGTATATATATGTCAAAAAGGCACAACAGAGGATGTACTTCCCACAGCAGCTGAGGAAGCACAATCTGCCACAGGCAATGATGGTCCAATTCTATACGGCCATCGTAGAGTCTGTTCTCACCTTCTCCATCATGGTCTGGTTTGGCTCAGCCACCAAGCACGACATCCGGAGGCTGCAGCGAATCGTCTGATCAGCAGAGAAGGTTATTGGCTGCAACCTTCCCTCCATGATGAACTGTACACTGCGAGGGCCAGGAAGCGAGCGGGCAAGATCATCTCTGACCCCTCTCACCTTGGCCACAAACTCTTTGAATCACTTCCCTCTGAAAGGTGACTCCGGACTGTCAAAGCCGCCACAGCCAGACGTAAAAACAGCTTTTATCCACGAGTAGTAGCTCTACTCAATAACCAAAAATCTGTAGCCTCCTTTTGCTCTGGTATTTTGTTTGGTTCACATGTTTAATCAATAATGTTTTATTATTAATTTGTAATGTTTTATGTGTCATTCGTATCTGTCATTGTATGTCATGTTGTTACTTGTGGGCGGAGCACCAAGGCAAATTCCTTGTATGTGAATACTTGGCCAATAAACTTATTCATTCATTCATATATATATATATATATATATATATATGTGTGTGTATAGGAAGGAACTGCAGATGCTGGTTTAAATCGAAGATAGACACAAAAAGCTGAAGTGACTCAGTGGGACAGGCAGCGAGAAGGAATGGGTGACGTTTCGGATCGAGACCCTTCTTCAGACCTTTAGACATACATATATGTTTGTGTTTATAAATATATCTGGGACACATGACAATAAAACACTCTTGACTTGTCTCTTGACTACATCAACATGACAATGTAGCAGATCAGTGCCAGACCCCATGTGCAACCAAACAGTGAGTGCCATTTCACCTACGTAGACATGACAGAACTATGATTGATCATGGAATTGTCCTCTATTCATTACTGTAGTGAATAGGTTGAGACCTCCCAGAGACTTTGAGTGCTCTTTAAAACACTTCATTATCTCAACAGCTGAAAGATTGATATGTTTTTAATAAAGACACCATAACTCCAATGTAAAAGCCAACTGCCTCCCTTAACAGTGCTCCTCTGAGTGTGGGTTGTATCGGGAATGGGTCTGAAGGGAAGAGCTGGAGGTGTTTTTCAATCGCTTGCATTAGGAGTAAATCCAAATAGACACAAAAAGCTGGAGTAACTCAGCGGGACAGGCAGCATCTCTGGATAGAAGGAATGGGTGACGTTTCGGGTCGAGACCTTTCTTCAGACTGAGAGATTAAGGGACTCAAGGGGCTGTCCCACTGCGGCGACCTAGTCCGCGAATTCGGATGAGTGTCTTCGACCATCAAGCTCGAGGGCACTCGCCTGAAAAAACCTCGAGCTGGATCGACCGTCAGCGATGAAACCGCGAGCTGGATCAACACGGCACGCACACACACACACAAACACATCGCAAAGGCGGGGGCCAGGGAAAGCGGGGGAGCGCTGTCTGAAATTCACACCCGCGGTGAAGAGGAAGGTGAAAGACAGCTGCACAGTGTACAGTAAGTCCGTTAGAGAGCGCAGAGAGGGGGGGGAGAGCAGGGGAGAGAAGGAGAGAGAAGGGGAGAGAAGGAGTGGAGATACTTTTAAGAAGTCAGACAACGTTTAATAAAGTTTGGCGGGCATTTAAACTATCGGTCGGTTTTCCTTGGTCCTGAAAACTCCAATGAGCCAATTAAAATGCCCAGTCAGCGAAGGAGATTGCCTACGGCTGCCCTCGACAGCCTGTAACTAAATAGCGACCCCACTCCACTGCACTACGAGTTCAAAAGAACCATGCCGACCAAATTTTACTCGCGGAAAATTTTGCAACATGCAGAAAAATTTTCCAAGACCTAGCTGAGGCCGCGAGCATTCGGGAGCTTCCCTCCAGCATGAAGGAGAGTTCCAGTGACCTTATAGGACCTCCTAGGACCACGTGTCGACCATGCCGCGAGTTTAAGTCGAGGGCAAACTCTTCTAAACTCGCAGATTAGGTCGCCCAAGTGGGACAGCCCCTTTAGTCTGAAGAAGCATCCGGACTCAGTCTAAAGAAGTTCAGTATTCCGACTGCACATGCCCAGGTCATAGGTCACTCGCGATAAACATTCTCGGGAATTCTTAGCGAATTTATGGAGGTCAAATCAATGGATATTTTTACGGCAGAGATAGATAGTTTTTTGATCATTTCGGGTGCTAGGGGTTATGGGGAGAAGGCAGGAGAATGGGGTTAGGAGGGAGAGATAGATCAGCCATGATTGAATGGCGGAGTAGACTTGATGGCTTAATTCTTCTCCTATCACTTATGCATCTGCAACAGCTTCATCCCCCAGGCCATAAGATTATTGAACAATCAATTAAACCGAGGCTAGAACTTTTTAAATATCGACACTTCTAAAAAAAAAAAAACTGGAGAGTCAAATGCAACGAAATTTCGTTCTAGGTGCACTGTGTATAGGTGTATATCTGAATGACAATAAAGTTTTCATTCTTTCATTCATTTATAAGCAATGTCTGTGCCAAACATGATGGCAAGATAACCTAACCTCCTCTGCCTGTATGTGATCAATACCTCTCCATTACCAGCATGTCCATGTACCTGTCTAAAAGCCTCTTGAAACCAACCACTCTCTGTGAAAAACCTGCCCTGCACATCTCGTTTAAACTTTGCCCCTCAAGTCTTTGACTTATCCACCCTGACAGCACCTGGGGTTGGGATTGAACTCAGATCTCTAGCACTGTGAGGCAGTAACACCACCAGCTGCGCCATTATGCTGGCACAAAGCTAGTAGCTTGGGGAGCTCTTTACTAAGCACCACGGGCTGAGAGTCCTCCTTTAATATTGAAATATTTCTATAGTTCTATTCACAGAGTCACACAGCGCGGAAACAGGCCCCTCGGCCCAACTTGCCCACACCAGCCAACATGTCCCGGCTACACTAGTCCCACCTGCCTGCGTTTGGTCCATGTCCCTCTAAACCTGTCCTATCCATGTACCTACTTGCCTCTTAATTGTTGGGATAGTCCCTGCCTCAACTACCTCCTCTGGCAGCTTGTTCCATACACCCACCACCCTTTGTGTGAAAAAGTTACCCCTCAGGTTCCTATTAAATCTTTTCCCCTTCACCTTAAACCTATGTCCTCTGGTCCTCGATTCACCTACTCTGGGCATCTCATCTACCCGATCTCTTGCAAGTGAAGGCTCCCCTGTCGGTGCAGTGTGACCCAGGACTGCACGAGTCATAGCCAAAAGTATGTGACCTTCTGAGTCCGCCACCATCCTGAAATCATCTGTAGCCTTTCCGCTGACTGGAGAGCATGCAACAAAAAGCTTTTCACTGTACCTCGGTACACATGACACCAAACAAATCAAAACAAAACTATTGATAATAGAAACGAAAATCTGGAGTGACTCAGTGGGACCGGCAGCATTTCTGGAGAAAACGGATTGGTGGCGTTTCGGGTCGAGACCCTTCTTCAGACTGAGAGTCCGGGGAAAGGGAAACGAGAGATATGGATGGTGAAATAGAGAGATATAGAACAATGAATGAAGGATATGCAGACAAGATGACGATGATGAAGGAAACGGATGCGGGCTAGGTGAAAACGGGTTGCAGACAATGAAACTCACCAAGACGACATTGAAACTAATACAACGACTAGAGTGGGGGAGGGATGGAAGAGAGTGGGGATGCAAGCGTTACTTTAGTTAGAGAAATCAATATTCATACCATTGGGTTGCAAGCTGCCCAAACAAAATATGAGGTGCCCAAGCAAAAGCCAAACTAATCCTTCATTCTGCCCTTTGTACGATGCCTTTTCCCACTTCACTCTTTGTCATGAAGGAGGTGAGCCACCATACAATATTCAATAGACAATAGGTGCAGGAGTAGGCCATTCGGCCCTGCAAGCCAGCACCACCATTCACTGTGATCATGGCTGATCATCCACATTTAGTACCCCGTTCCTGCCTTCTCCCCATATTCCCTGACTCCGCTATCTTTAAGAGCTCTATCTAACTCTCTCTTGAAAGCATCCAGAGAATTGGCCTCCACTGCCCTCTGAGGCAGAGAATTCCACAGATTCACAACTCTCTGGGGAAAAAGGTTTTCCTCATCTCCGTTCTAAATGGCTTACCCCTTATTCTTAAACTGTGGCCCACTGGTTCTGGACTCTCCCAATATCGGGAACATGTTTCCTGCCTCTAGCGTGTCCACACCCTAAAGGGCCTGTCCCACTTACGCGACCTTTACAGGCGACTGCCGACACCCGTCATAGGTTGCCGAAATTTTCAACATGTCGAAAATTCAGCGGTGACCTCTCACAACCATAGGAGATCTCTCACGATCATACAGCCTGTGGTCGTGAGAGTTCTCCAAAGAGTCGTCGCATATTTCTGGTCGCAGCTGAATTTTCAACATGTCGAAAATGTCGGCGACCAATGACATGTGCCGACCCCTTATTCTTTGGTGCGAAGTCCTACAGTCACTGATGTTCATGTAAAGGATTGAGAACTCTTAACCAAAAGGACACAAAGTGCTGGAGTAACTCAGCGGGTCAGGCAGCATCTCTGGAGAACATGGACAGGTGACATTTCGGGTCCAGACTACTTCTTTAGACGTTCACAGCTCAGAACCTAAAGTTATTGAAACTTTGGAATTCCCTGTTCCGGGAGAGTCGGAGCGGTGAGATCATCAGAAATATTTAAGGTGGAGATAGATAAATTCTAAAGATAGACACAAAATGCTGGAGTAACTCAGCGGGACAGGCAGCATCTCTGGGGAGAAGGAATGGGTGACGTTTCGGGTCCAGACCTTTCTTCAGGCTCCTAGGTCAACCCTGCACCATCTCTGGCCACAAGTATGTGACCGTGTGAAGTCACCACTCTCCTCCTGGAAGTTTAGGAGTACGTTTCAGACTGGAACAAGTCGGGAAACAGAGGCCTGCCTTTGGCTTCCTGAGAGGAAATGACTTTCAGATCCACGCAAGCGATTGATTTCAGGGGATAAAAAAAAGTAGCCACGTCTGTGTGGAGAGAGGTCTCTCTCTCTCTCTCTCTCTCTCACTCTCACTCTCTCTTTCTCTCTTTCTCTCTCTCTCAGACGCAAGCTCTGGGCTAAGATTCACTCCCTCGCCGCTGTTCTCTCTGGTCCCAGCCTCCTGACCCCCATCACACCAGCAGCGTTGCACAGGCCGGGTCGGGGACCGGCGTAATAGTGGGACACCCCTAAGTGGCAATGCTCCCCCTCTCCCCCTCTCCCCCTCTCCCCCTCTCCCCCTCTCCCCCTCTCCCCCTCTCCCCCTCTCCCCCTCTCCCCCTCTCCCCCTCTCCCCCTCTCTCACCTCTCGCAGGTCGCTCCTCGCGTCGGCTGCTCACCCCCTGGTCTCCCAACAGATGTCAGGATTAATGAAATCATGGGCAGCAGGGGTAGAGAGAGAGAGAGAGGGAGGGAGGAGTCCAAACTGGAAAACCCTCCACCTCTGCACTCCCGGGCGGCTGGATCCAGAAACACTTCATACGGGAAAAGGATGTTTAATCACTTTAACTTTGCTGGGCTAAGAGAAAGCCCCCGGGACTCCAGCGCAGTGTTACTCTTTCCGTGTTCTCCAGAGTAACCAAGGACTGACTGACTCAACTCTTTTGTCTGTAAGTAAGCCGGCTGTTGGGATCAAACCAGCAGTGGACTTGCAAAAAACAAAACTAACTGGATTCTGGATTAGATGCAAATGCTGTGCAATTGTTGCATTCATGTTTTAAGGGGTTCTCCCTTTATTATGGGGTTTGCAGAGTATCTGTGGTCCTGCTGCAAGTGAGAATGTCATTGAAGATTGCAGACACAAAGTGCTGGAGTAACTCAGTGGGTCAGGCAGCATAGAAACATAGACCTAGAAACGTGGTGAATAGGTGCAGGAGTAGGCCATTCGGCCCTTCGAGCCAGCACGGCGCCATTCAATCCAAAATCAGTACCCCGTTCCTGCTTTCTCCCCCATATCCATTGATTCCGTTAGCCCTAAGAGCTAAAGAAAGAACTGCAGATGCTGGAAAATCGAAGGTACACAAAAATGCTGGAGAAACTCAGCGGGTTCCGGAGAGAGGAGGAGAACTTCTTCATAGTATTCCGGAGAGAGGAGGAGAACTTCTTCAAAGTTCTATATAACTCTATCTAACTCTCTCTTGAAAGCATCCAGAAAATTGGCCTCCTGAGGCAGAGAATTCCACATGTTCACAACTTTCTGGGTGAAAAAGAGCTATATGCGTGCACAGCCCGAAGTTGTAAGACAACTTGTTCTGTTTGATCTTCTGTTTGTGCACGCCAGGTTGATTGCATTCGTCGAAACAGGGTGGACCACGTGAAGGTTGCAATCTCCCATCCCAGAAGCATCTCTGGAGAGAAGGAATAGGTGAGGTTTGGGTTGAGACCCTACTTCTGTGTCTTCTATTCCTATTCCTTCCCTCGAGAGATGCTGCCTGTCCCACTGAGTTACTCCAGCATTTTGTGTCTATCTTCCATCCCGACTATGGGTGCTGCCTGTACGGAGTTTGTACCTTCTCCCCGTAACCGCGTGGGTTTTCTCCCAGATCATCGGTTTCCTCCCACACTCCGTAGACGTACAGGTTTGTGGGTTAATTGGCTTGGTGTATGTGTAAATTGTCCCTAGTGTGTGTGGGATAGTGTTAATGTGCGGGGATCGCTGGTCAGTGTGGACTCGGTGGGCCGAAGGGCCTGGTTCCGGCTGTATCTCTAAACTAAACTAAAATAAAACATGCACAGGTGACCTTTTAGGTTGGAGCCCTTTTGAATAGATGGAGTCAATAGACAATAGGTGCAGGAGTAGGCCATTCGGCCCTTCAAGCCAGCACTGACATTCACTGTGATCATGGCTAATCATCCACATTCAGTACCCCGTTCCTGCCTTCTCACCATATCCCCCGACTCCGCTATCTTTAAGAACTCTATCTAACTCTCTCCTGAAAGCATCCAGAAAATTGGCCTCCTGAGGCAGAGAATTCCACAGATTCACAACTTTCTGGGTGAAAAATATTTTCCTCATCTCCATTCTAAATGGCTTACCCCTTATTCTTAAACTGTGACCCCTTGGTTCTGGACTCCCCCAACATCGGGAACATGTTTCCTGCCTCTAGCGTGTCCAAACCCTTAATAATCTTATCTGTTTCAGTAAGATCCCTTCTCATCCTTCTAAATTCGAGAGTATACAAGCCCAGCCGCCCCATTCTATCAACATATGACTGTCCCACCATCCCGGGAATTAACCTGGCGAACCTATGCTGCACTCCCTCAATAGCAAGAATGTCCTTCCTCAAATTTGGAGACCAAAACTGCACACAATACTCCAGGTGTGATCTCACCAATCTATTACAGGATATGTTCTCCAGAGACGCTACCTGACACTCTGAGTTCCTCCAGCACTTTGTGCCTCTCTGAGTGTGCGGCCAATGTTATATCGTCTGGCCTGCCAGGTCTTGTGCATTACCCATATCCCTCTATACTCTGCACTTCCATGTGCCTATCCAAAAGCCTCTTAAACACCACTATCATATCTGCCTCCACCACCACCCTGAACAGTGTGTGCCAAAACCTCCACCCCTCTCTGTGTAACAAACATGCCCCCCGACATCTCCAGTAAACTTTCCCCCTTCCACTTCTAGTGCTGGATATTTCCACCAGGGGAAAAGGTTCTGATTGTCTACCCTATCCATGCCTCTCATAGTTTTATATGTGTCTGTTGTCTCCCCTCAACCTCTGATGTTCCAGAGGAAACAATCCAAGTCTATCCAACCTCTTCCTGTGGCCTTGCACCCTCTCCAAAGCCTCCACAATCTTCCAGTGACGGAGTGATCAGAACTGCATGCAATACTCCAAATGCAGCCTAACCAACTCTTAGAACTGTATCATGATTTCCTGACCATTATATTCAATGCCCCTAGCAATGAAGGCAAGTATAACATTCGCCACCTTAACCACCGTACTTACTTATGCTGCCAACTTCAGCGAGCTATGAACTTGGACTCCAAGATTCTTCTGCACATCAATGCTGTTGAGGGTCTTGCCATTAACTGTATACTTTTACATTCAACCTCCCTAAGTACAACATCTCACACTAACTCAGGTTAAACTCCATCTGCCATTTCCCCGCCCATCTCTGCAGCTGATCTATATCCCGCTGTGTCTTCCGACAGCCTTCCTCACTGTCTGTAACTCCTCCAATTGTGGTATTGTCAACAAACTTACTCAGCAAACCATCTCGATGTACGTCCAAGCCCTCTAGATATCTATTCAAGAGAGAGTTAGATATAGCTCTTAGGGCTAACGGAATCAAGGGATATGGGAAGAAAGCAGGAACGGGGTACTGATTTTGGATGATCAGCCATGATCATATTGACTGGCGGTGCTGGCTGGAAGAGCCAAATGGCCTACTCCTGCACCTATTGTCTATGTTTCTATATTTAGAGAGAGTCAAGAGTCAAGAGTAGACAAAAATGCTGGAGAAACTCAGCGGGTGAGGCAGCATCTATGGAGCGAAGGAATAGGTGACGTTTCGGGTCGAGACCCTTCTTCAGTCTGAAGAAGGGTTTCGGCCCGAAACATTGCCTATTTCCTTCGCTCCATAGATGCTGCTGCACCCGCTGAGTTTCTCCAACAATTTTGTCTACCTTCGATTTTCCAGCATCTGCAGTTCCTTCTTAAACAAGTCAAGAGTGTTTTATTGTCATATGTCCCAGATGGGACAATGAAATTCTTACTTGCTGCAGCACAACAGAATATGTGAAGATGTAAACATTGTATATAATGGGGGAAGAGGAAAACAATAAAAAAGTTCAATGTAACACATGTAGTGATACAGATGAGCTCAGAAATACTATATTTGAAGATTTTCTGTCGTGCAGCTGGCAAAATGTCGCCTCAGGTAGGCGCCCTTAGATATACTTGTATACCCTGTAAAATGTTGTGCACGTGAATGAAAGGTGAAGGGGGGAATGGCGGGCAGCAATAGCCGGTCTTAATAGAAACTGACAGAAGGAGTCAGTAATCTAATGTTGGAGAATTCATCATTGAATGTGGAAAGGTGTCATGTACCTAGGTGGAAGATGAGGTGCTGTAACTCGAGATTGCACTGGGCTTGATTGTGAACCTCAAGGGCCTGTCCCACTTTCACGACCTTTTTTACTCGTGGGCGTTTTTCATCAGGCTAGAAAAACGCCCCGACCTACTTGATGCCACGAGTACCTACGACTAGCATCACGGCCTGCTACGACCTACCTACGACCTCCTACGACCTCCTACGACCTCGTGACGACCATACTGCGAGTATGAGTCAAGGGCAAACTCGGCAGAGGTCGTGAATTAGGTCGTGAAAGTGGGACAGGCCCTTAAGGAGGCCACGGGGAGAGGGATCAGGGTGGGAGCGTGATGGGGGTTTAAAGTGAGAAGCAACAGGAAGCTGAGGGTCACTTCCGCTCTGCATGACGATCGGCCGGTCTGCACTCGGTTCCTCTTCTCGTGTGAAGGAGGCTACGTGGTAAACACCGAGTGAAGTACAGTAGTTTGGAAGAAGATCAAGAACCGCAGCCTTACCTGGAAAGGCCAAGGATGGTGGGAAGGGAAGAGGTGAAGGGACAGGTGTGGCACCTCCAGCAGTTGCAAGAAGTGTTACAGGGGGAGGTCAGAAGTGGCGGGAGAGGTCAGAAGTGCGGACCATGAAGTTACAAAAACATGTGTCGGAAGGAACTGCAAATGCTGGTTTATACCCAAGATAGACACAAAATGCTGGAGTAACTCAGCGGGCCAGACAGGTTCTCTGGGGAGAAGCAATGGGTGATGTTTCGGGGCAAGACCCTTCATCAGACTGAAGACATCAGACTCAAGAAACTCCACCGTCGTCAGAAGCATTGGAAGTCTCATTCTGATGAAGGGTCTCAATGCGAAGCGTCACCTATTCCTATGGGTGGGTTTTCTCCGGGAGCTCCCGTTTCCTCCCACACTCCAAAGATGTACAGGTTTGTAGGCTAATTGGCTTGGTATAATTGTATCAAAAATTGTCCCTAGTGTGTGTAGGATAGTGTTAATTGGTGTAAAAAAATTGGTGTTAAAAAGTGTAAATTGCCCTGTGTGTGTAAGATAATAATAATAATAATAATAATAATAATAATAATAATAATAATAATAATAATAATAATAATAATAATAATAATAATAATTTTAAAACTTTATTTCGGACTCAAGGGCCAGACACGGGACAACATTACATAAAAATACATTGCATATAAAACATCATAAAATATATATCAAATCTTAGTATGTCACTGATAAAAGCATCATAAATTATATATTTAAAAAAACACAATACATGAATTAAAATCCAGAATAAAAAAGAATGATCAATGTCCGACAACGAGACAACGATACCAGTGTCTCCACAACTGGGATTCATAGCCTAAACCTTACATTTGACAAGGCCACAATAATTACATTTTTAAAGTCATTTATCCTGCAGATTAATTTATACATATGATTTCTTGGACTAGCTTCTAACGTACTGACTCCTGCAGCCACAAACATCTTACTAGCACTACACCATCTAGGTTTCCTTAGCAGTGTTCTCATGGCATCATGATAGGCCACCTTTAGTCTCTGCAGGCTTGCCTTTCCATAGTTCGACCACAGGTGCGCAGTATAGAGTGGTGCAATATGCTCTAAACAGCGACATCTTCACCACATCTGTACACGCACCAAACTTACGCAAGAGAATGTTCGCCTGTACATACAGCATGCGTTGTTGCCTATAAATATCCTCATCGTCTGTCATTTGTTCTGCCCAAGATATTTTAGCTTATTACAGACACTAAGATTATTGTCAGACAATTTAAAATCAGGACATTTTAGACATTTATCCTCTTTGGTTCTACAGATCATAACAGCACTCTTACAAGCATTATATTTAATATCATGTTCCATACCATACAGCTGGATAGAACTAGTGTACAGGTGATCATTGGTTGGCACGGACTTGTGATGTTTCTGTGATGTATCTCTAACCTAAACTCCGTCTGAAGAAGGGTCTCGACCCAAAACGTCACCTATTCCTTCGCTCCATAGATGCTGCCTCACCCGCTGAGTTTCTCCAGCATTTTTGTCTACCTAAACAAAAGCATGATTGTTTCCAATTACTGAAAAGGGGATTGGGAGGGAAATGGGAGCCCTGGTAGAGGTGGTGATGGATTAGCCTTCAGGTGATATTTGGCAGCAAGTCCCAGACCTTAGTCCCTGCAACAATGAAGGAAGATACAACTTGGAGAGAAACCTTGGAGGGTTTAGTTTAGAGATCCAGCACAGAAATAGGCCCCCCGGCCCACCGAGTACACGCCACCCAACGATAACCTGTACACCAGCTGTACCCTGCACACATGTGGCAATTTACCAAAACCAATTAACTTTCAAACCTGTACATCTTTGGAAAAAGGGAGGAAATCGGAGCACTCGGAAACCCCCCCACTCGATCACATGGAGAACGTGCAAACTCCATAAAGCCAGCACCCATAGTCAGGATTGAACCTGGGTCTCTGATGCTGTGAGGCAGCAACTCTACTGCTGCGCCACTGTGGCGGAATTATGGTCTCGCCCTGCACCTGAAACCCCTCAGGTTATGGTCTTCCCTCTGGACATGGAACTGTCAGTTCTGGTCCTCATGTGGACCAGTAAACCACAAGTCCTGGTCTCTCCTTGCACCTGAACCCAGAGGTGGTGGTCTACCCCTGGACCAGTAAACCACAAGTCCTGGTCTCTCCTTGCACCTGAACCCAGAGGTGGTGGTCTACCCCTGGACCAGTAAACCACAAGTCCTGGTCTCTCCTTGCACCTGAACCCAGAGGTGGTGGTCTACCCCTGGACCTGAAACCCACAAGTCCTGGTCTCTCCTTGCACCTGAACCCAGAGGTGGTGGTCTACCCCTGGACCAGTAAACCACAAGTCCTGGTCTCTCCTTGCACCTGAACCCAGAGGTGGTGGTCTACCCCTGGACCTGAAACCCACAAGTGCTGGTCCTCTCCTGCCAACGACACTCCAGAAGCCCAACGCAATCCTCTGCATAATTGGCACCGCATCAAACATCACCTCCACGACTGCACTGTGTGTACTGTGTACAACATGCACCTGCAGTTACTCGCCCTAGCTACTCCGACAGCACTTCCCAAACCCACCAAGGACAAAGGCACCAGGTGGAGGAAGGCTCTGCTCGAGCCGGCTGCCTGCCCCTTTTCCGGGGTTACGTCCGCACCCGGGTGGTGTTAGAGAGGGAGTACGCACTGTCCACGGGCGACCTGGGGGATTACTGGGACCGCTGGGCACCGCGGGGGGTTGAATGCATCCTGGACAAGGATTGTAACATAGTTGTATAATAGTTTATTTAGTATATTTGTTTGTCTTGTATTATGGTGGTGGGTTCTGGTTTGGTTTTATGGTATTGTATATCATGTTTTAATATTTGAATAAATATATTTGATTATATTTATTAAAAAAAGAACAAAGGCATCAGACCCAAGGAACTCCAACGACGGCAGAAGCTTTGCGATATGATACAATACATACAATACAATACAATACGATACAATACGATACGGTACAATACGATACAACACAGTACGATACGATACAATAACGATATGATAGGGTACGATACGATAGAACTTTATTTATCCCAGGAGGAACATCGGTCCACCAACAGTCATAAAACACAACAAGATACATGAATCATGAAACTAAAAATGTCACACACACTTCCCAAAAGCACCATGGCAGGACCTTCTCTCGAAGGGTGGCAGCAGATGAGGGAGGTGACACCACGGGCAATGAAAGTTGCTGTTGTTCTTTAATTGAATACAACAAACAGGATGGTAACAGTCAAGTGAAGAGACGGGGGAAAGCCATTCTCAACAGCAAGCTTGTTTTAGATCAAGTTTAACAGAGGTCCCTGTTGCCGCAGGAAATTGCAGCGAATTGTGGACGCAGCCCAGACCGTCACATAAACCAACCTCCTTTCTATTGACTCCATCTACACCTCACACTGCCTCGGCAAGGCCAGCAGTATAATCAAAGATGAGTCGCATCCCAGCCACTCCCTCTTCTCCCCTCTCCCATCAGGCAAATGGTATAGAAGTGTGATAACGCACAGCTCCAGATTCAGGGGCAGTTTCTTCACAGCTGTTATCAGGCAACTGAATCATCCCACCACAACCAGAGAGCGGTCCTGAACTACTATCTACCTCATTGGTGACCCTCGGACTATCTTTGATCGGACTTTGCTGGCTTTACCTTGCACTGAACATTATTCCCTTATCATGTATCTGTACACAGTAAATGGCTCGATTGTAATGATGTATTGTCTTTCCGCTGACTGGATAACACGCAACAAAAGCTTTTCACTGTACCTTGGTACACGTGACAATAAACTGAACTGAACATATTTTGAGATGTGTTTGATCAAAGTTGTTTAATATAGATATGAATTTGAGGGTCTTGTTCAAGTGGATGTGAAGAGGATATTTGATACTTCCCACTCAGGGTGAACCTAGAACTGGGCATCACTGTTCAAAAATAAGGGGTGAAGGATTTAACGAGAAATAAAGCCTGTGTGTTTCTCTCAGAAGGTAATGAGTCATGTACATAAGTGATAGGAGAAGAATTAGGCCATTTGGCCCATCAAGTCCACTCTGCCATTCAACCATGGCTGATCTGTCTCTCCCTCCTAACCTCTTTCTCCTGCCTTGTCCCCATAACCGTTGACACCTGTATGAATCAAGAATCTATCAATCTCTGCCGTAAAAATATCCATTGACTTTGAAAAATATCCACAGCCCTCTGTGACAAAGAATTCCACATTGCCCTTGCAATGAATCATTGTGTCACAGAGTCATACAGCAGGCCCATTGCTCCAAGATGCCCCATCTACTCTGGAAGATATATAAAATGATGAGGGGCATAAATAAGGTGGAAGATCACAGTCCTCTTCTCAGGGTAGGGGAGTCTAAGGGTAGGGGAGGGCGGGTAGATCCAAGATCAGAGGGGTAAGATTTACAAGGGACTCAAGAGACAGATTTTTCATACAGAGGCAGGCAAGGAAATCGCTATCAAAACATGCGGGGAACACAATTTCTTGGCGGCCGCTCGCGTGCATGCGCATGCACACACGCGAGGCGTCGGCCGTGGGCCCTGTGGACGATAACATCGGGAGCTGACCTGGTTGGTGACCGACTCCGAACTCCAGCAACAGCAGCTTCATCCGCCCCGAATCATGGGGCTTGAATCAGCCCATTCACGGGGCCTTTCATCGGCCGGCGGGGGCTTCAACATCGGGAGCCTCGATCGCCTCGATGCAGCAGTTCGATTTTAAGCCGCATCGGGCGCTGAAAGGCCCCACGAACGGGCCGATTAGAAAGCGTCTGATAAAGTCCAAATTTCAAAACATTGTCCCCCACCTCTCAAAGCATGAGAGTACCCCCCCCCCCCACGTCCCCCCCTCCGCCCACCCCCGTCCCCCCAGGATTTCCGCCCCATGTAAAGAGGATAGGGTGTGTTTGGAATGAGCTGCCAGAGGCTGGTACAATTATAATGTTTACAAGACAACATTGATGGAACGGAAAGATTTGGAGAGACACGGGCCAAATGTGGGCGACTGGGACTTTCTCAAGTAGACTCCTTGGTCAGCATGGACGAGTTGGGCCGAAGGGCCTGTTCTGTGCTGTATAAGGCGAGACTCCATGCACAATATTCATTGTCGTTGCTTATTGCCCCTGAAGTGAGGGGGCAAATGGCCATACACCATGTTGGTGGGTCTGGACCCACAAAGTCATGGACTCCTCGAGCTTGGACCAGCACCTCCACACCTATCATTTCCATCAAACTGTGTAGGAAGGAACTGCAGGTGCTGGTTTAAAACTGAAGATAGACACAAAATACTGGAGTAACTGACCGGGTCAGGCAGCATCTCTGGAGAGAAAGAATGGTTGACGATTCATTTCGAGACCCTTCTTCAGTCTGATATAATAGTAAGATTAAACGAGAACTTACCAGTTTGAAGTTTGATCTGTATTTTATGAGGAGTTACGATGAGGGATTACGTGAAGAGCCCGTCAAAGCAGCGGTGTGGAATCACAGGAAACGCAATAATTGAAATAAACATAGTAAAGAAAAGGAGAACTAAGATACCAGTTGATCTATAATCGAGGGTGGGAGCGGAGGGCACGTAATCCCTCATCGTAACTCCTCATAAAATACAGATTAAACTTCAAACTGGTAAGTTCTCGTTTAATCTTACTATTTTACTTCGGAGTCACGTGAGTGATACGTGAAGATTTTAAAGCTCTGTGATTTCAAACCGTGTAACAGTTCATACTTCACTCGCTGCCGAAGTCATTCAAGGGGGGAAGTATGTTATCGTAATCAACCATGAATCTGTTTGTAAACAATAATTGTATTTATTAAACAATAACAAAAGAAAAATGCTCCCCCGGGCTTAAATTATATATTTGCAGATTCTAAAATTCTTTCTGCAAATAACACAGGTTCTGCTAGCGGCTTATTGTAGAACGTTTGGAACGTTTTCTCCGTGGACCACCCCGCTGTAGCCAGGATGTGGTCCAGTGGTACGTCCATCCTTTTAGCCGCCGATGTGGATGCTGCCCTAGTGGAGTGAGATGAATATACGTCAGTGTCCACTCCAGCAGCTCCCAGTACCTGCTTTAGCCACCTTGAGATGGTTTGGCTCGACACCCGACCATGAGGTTTCTTGTGGCTGACCCATAAGGCTTTTTCTCTCCCTCGGGAATCTCTTGTTGTGTTGATGTAAGTCAGTAGGTGAGTCATGACACACAACCGTGGGTCAGGTGGGTATGCCCGGAAATCCATAACTAGGCCTGAAGTTCCTGGCCTGCTCTGCTTTACCAGCTCCTGAATGGTGAATGATACCCGGTCTGGTGTTACCATGTTGTCCAGTCGCAGTAAGTGGAGGGACTGGACTCTTTGTGCTGAGACTAGTGCCATCAGCATGACCGTTTTCAAGGTTAGCTGTTCCAGAGTGAGAGACCTGGCTGGTGACCATCCCCTTAGGTATGTCAGGACCACACTGACATCCCAGATTCTGGTGTATCTAGGTCTAGGGGGGTTAGAGTTGAATATACCCCTCATGAGTTTAATCACCAGTGGGTGAGACCCTATGGCCTGTTGTCCTGGCACCTGTTTTAAGTAGGCTGACAGAGCACTTCTGGCAATATTGATGGCGCTGTAGCTCAATCCTTCATTATGGTGAAGGCCGGCCAGGAACTCCAGTACATTGGTTATGGTTGCAGATGAGTACGTTGTCCCAGTATTCGAGCAGTATGTTTCCCACTTCCTGATGCTCGATAGGTATTGTTTCCTGGTGGACATACGGTGGGACGCTGTCATCGTGTTGATGGTCCTGTCAGACAATCCCAGGCCCAGCAGTGGTCCTTTCATAACCTGCAACCCAGTAGGTTAATTTTGTCATGGCATGGATGACTTATGCCTGATACCGGGTGAGTCAGTAGGTCTGGGCTACTGGGAAAGGTCATAGGAGTTTCAATGACCATGTCGAGGACCACTGGGAACCATGGCTGTGTAGGCCAGTCGGGTACTATCAAAATACCTGAAGCAGAGTCCAGCTGTATTTTGCATAGTACCCTACTGATGAGGCAGAAGGGGGGAAAAGCATAAAATAAATAGTTTCCCCAGTTCAGCGCGAATGCATCTATCGCTACTGCCTCAGGGTCTGGTTCCCAAGCGACATACATTGGTACCTGGTGAATTAGTCTGGATGCAAAGAGATCGATATCTGGTGTGCCATATTGGTTTGTAATTTTAGCAAAAGCTCTAGGATTTAACATCCATTCGGTGTTATTATTGAATTTGCGTGACCTGGTGTCTGCCACTGTATTTAGCTTACCTGGTAGGTAAGTTGCTGATAGCCAAATATGTCTATCGACACACCATTGCCAGATTTTGTTGACCAAATTGTCACATGATATCGATTTTATTCCGCCCATATGGTTAATATAGGCCACCACCGTGGTATTATCAATTTGTAAACGAACATGCAAATGGTGCATATCCGTGGAATATGCTTTTAAACCATAAAACGCACCCAACATTTCCAAGTAATTTATGCCCAGTGTTTGTAGTAAAGATGATTCTAGGTTAGTCCATCTACCACCTGTGCTGGATATGGTATTAGTTGTTCCCCCAGCCTTGAGCACTGGCATCTGTTTGTATAATTAATGTTGGGTTATTGATGATGATAGGGCTGGAAACTATGCCAAATGTGTTCTATCCACCATTGTAACTCTGATATTGCTTCAATGGGTAATTTCATGGTTCGGTCAAAGTGACCTGCATGTCGTTTCAATGCCTGTACTTTTGCCCTTTGTAGGTTCTGATAGTGCAGGGGTCCAAATTGTGTAGCTGGAAATGCTGCTACCATTTTGCCAATTACTCTTGCCACTTGTCGAATGGTTGGTCGATTGCTTACCATTAAATTGTTACACGTCTGTGCCAATTCTGCTGCTTTATCTTTTGGCAACGTTACAGACATGTGGACTGAGTTAATTGTGAATCCCAGATAGTCCATAGTTGTGGATGGCGTCAACTTAGATTTATCTGGATGTATGACAAATCCCAGGGTTTCAAACAATCGTTTGGTAGCTAATACAGCTGATTTAGCCAACTCCATGGTTTTGCCTACTATTAGGATATCATCAAGATATGCCATGACAATATGTCTTTGTTTTCTTAATGTTGCCAAGGCTGGTTTTAATATCTTGGTAAATAGTCTAGGAGCTGATGTTAACCCATTAGGCAACGCTTTTATACTGCCATAGTTGCCCCATCCAGGTAAATTTCAGGTATCTGCGATGACCCTTGTGAATGGGTACTGAATAGTAGGCATCTTTTAAATCAATGCTTGCCATAAAGTATCCTTTGGAAATCAGTTGTTTGGCAGTTACAAATGTTTCCATTTTGAAATGTACATACTTAACAAAGGTATTTAGTGAGGTTAAGTCAATGATGATGCGACATCCACCATATTTTTTTGCTTTTGGTAAATATATTTGAGACAAATTCCAAAGGTTCATGTTTGGATTTCTCAATGAAACCCTTTGTAAGTAACCTCCCCAGTTCTGCTTGAGCCTCTAGTTTTTCTTTGACTGAGAGGGTAAAGACCCTTTGGGGTACGTGCTGAACTGGTGGCATGTTTTCTTGAATGAACTCTATTTTGTATCCACGAATACTGTTACGTATATAACTATCATTCGTGAGAGACCTCCATGCGTCAATGAACAGGTGTAATCTCCTCCCTGTTAGTACAGTTCCCCCACTTTTTATATGCTGGTAGGAACCAGACCCACCTACCTCCATAGTTATGGGAGTGTTCATTGCTTCTGTTTCTTCATCCGCCGTTGTACTACTGGATGTCCTGTTGGTTGGGGGTGGCGCATTTTCCATGGGGTCCGCTCTGGGCCCTGGCCTAAAAAAGGCTTTCGGGGATGGAATGCGGACCCCGAGCTTTCACCAGTCCGGAATGTTTGTCTTCGACTGGTGGACGCGGTGGGGTACTGCCGTCTGGGTTGTGTGGGTATGCTCGTTCCGGGGTCTGCCCTCATGAGGCTAAATGCTTTGGCCTCGTCCTCCAGGTCTTTTACCTGTTTTGTTAAGTCCTTCCCGAATAACAGGATCTGTGGCTCTGAGGCCGGTGTTTTACACAGTCCTGCATACCTGGGATTGAGGGCAGGTCTTATTATCTCCTTGCGGAGGTTGTTGATCTCGTATTGGGTGTTGCACAGCAGAGCCAGAGTGTCTTGCTGGTTTGTGGTCATATCCACCCCATCCACGGAACGAGCATAGGATGTTATCCCTGTTGTCAGGAGCTTGAGGATGCGTTGTAATTTTAGCTCCTGGCTCCGGATACTCTGTCCAACATACCCCCAGATTTGGCTGTTAACGGCCGGTACATTAAGCGAACTGCAGTTCTCCGGAGGCGAGTAGAGTTCTAGTGCCTCATTAAGTACCTGATCTTGTAGGGGTTTGAGGGACAGGTGGTTAATGCTGGCCGCCAGTTTTGGCTCCAATGGTCGCCCTGCTCGTGGTGTAGCCACGTAGCGATTCACCGCACCCAGCAGCTCTTCCTGATCCTGTACCTCAAGCGTACTCCCGACATCTTCAGCCAATGACCCCTGTTCCTGACCAGCCCAGTCCTGGTCGCCAACGCTGCCCTCGGCTGAGGGGGAAGCAATGGCCAGTGCATTGTAAGGCACTGCTGTGGGAGTGCCTGAACCCCCTTTGCGAGACTGCTCCAGGTCCCGAAGCAAGTCTCGCTGGAGCAGTTGCTCCATGAGCCTTTCCATTCGGCTCAGGCGGCTAGTTCTGCCGCTCTCAGGCGGACCCTCCTCATCGGAGTCAGACATAACCGGCCGGTCTGTTTTTTGTCTTGATTTGCCTCCAGCCCGCTGCTGCTCCTCAGGCTGCGCTAGTGGTACTGGGCTCAGGTCGGTCTCGATGAGGGTGGACCGCAGCATGAGCGGTCCAGGTGCCGCCTCTCGCCCCCCACTGATGGGACCCTCCGGTTCTGTTGGAGTCGAACGGGGGGCGGTTTTCTTTGCTTGCCGTGCTTTACTCATTTTCCCAGTTTTACCTGGAATTACAGAGCAGAGCAAGCTTGCTATTACGACCTCAGAGTAAGTACTTTTTAAACTTGTAGCGGGAGCGCCTTGTACTCCCGTTCGTCGCTGTTGCACTGCGTGAACGCTAATTTCGCGCATGCGTGCTGGACGGGCTCTTCACGTAGTCACTCACGTGACTCCGAAGTAAAATAAAACAATAATACATCTAAACCGAAATACCCTTCCTATACCCTTGGACCCTCGGTGCTGGGACCCCAGTTAATCACAATATATATTATCGATTTAGACGAAGGAATTAAATGTGACATCTCCAAGTTTGCAGATGACACAAAGCTGGGTGGCAGTGTGAGCTGTGATGAGGATGCTATGAGGCTGCAGGGTGACTTGGATAGGTTGGGTGAGTGGGCAGATGCAAGGCAGATGCAGTATAATGTGGATAAATGAGAGGTTATCCACTTTGGTGGCAAGAACAGGAAGGCAGATTATTATCTGCATGGTGTCAGATTAAGAAAAGGGGAGGTGCAACGAGACCTAGGAGTCCTTGTACATCAGTCACTGAAAGTAAGCATGCAGGTACAGCAGGCAATGACATGTTGGCTTTCATTGCTAGAGGATTTGAGTTTAGGAGCAAGAAGGTCCTACTGCAGTTGTACAGGGTCCTGGTGAGACCGCACCTGGAGTATTGTGTGCAATTTTGCTCTCCTAATTTGAGGGTGGACATTCTTACTGTTGAGGGAGTGCAGCGTAGGTTCACCAGGTTAATTCCCGGGATGGCGGGACTGACATATGATGAAAGAATGGATTGAGTGGACTTACTGTATATCCACTGGGATTTAGAAGGATGAGAGGATATCTTATAGAAACATATACAATTCTTAAGCGATTGGACAGGCTAGATGCAGGAAAAATGTTCCCAATATTGGGGGAGTCGAGAACCAGGGGTCACAGTTTAAGAATAAGGGGTAGGCCATTTAGGACTGAGATGAGGAAAAACGTTTTCACCCAGAGAGGCGTGAATCTGTGGAGTTCTCTGCCACAGAAGGCAGTGGAGGCCAATTCACTGGATGTTTTCAAGAGAGAGTTAGATATAGCTCTTAGGGCTAAAGAAATCAAGGGACATGGGGAGAAGGCTGGAACGGGGTACTGATTGTGGATGATCAGCCATGATCATATTGAATGGCGGTGCTGGCTTGAAGGGCCGAATGGCCTACTCCTGCACCTATTTTCAATGTTTCTATGTTTCTATCATTGGTTGACCAATGCAGCCCAACCAAAGCTTTAAACAGGTCGGGGTTCAACCCTGACTTCCAGTGCTGTCCGTGTGGAGTTTGCACCTTCTCCCTGTGACAGTGTGGGTTTCCTCCGGGTGCTCCAGTTTCCTCCCACATCCCAAAGACGTGCAGGCTAGTAGGTTCATTGACCTTTGTAAATGTCCCCCCGTGCTGGAAGAAGTCTGAAGAAGGGTCTCGACCCGAAACGTCACCCGTTCCTTCTCTCCAGAGACGCTGCCTGTCCCGCTGAGTTACTCCAGCTTTTTGTGTCTATCTTCGGTTTAAACCAGCATCTGCAGTTCCTTCCTACACATTAAGTACGGTATTATCTGGTCTGGTTGGGGAGCCTTCAACAACGTTTTTCACTGTACTTTAGTAGGTGTCAATATTAAACATGAAGTTAAACCTAAAGCTGTGATGAAACAGCAGGCCGTGGTCAACCCCAGCTTATGTTAATAACATAGCTTCCTGTACAGGCTCAGAAACAACAGCTGGGTGGAAACCCTGCCACAAAAACCATCTGAAAGAACCCAAACGAACAAAGGAATTAAACGAGAACATTCTGTGCTCAATAAGTCACGTTGTTCCGGCTGAGAAGCCAAGAGCACATTCCTTTAAATGTCACAAACACTTCCAGTTTAGTTTAGTTCAGAGATATACGACGTGCAAACGGGCCCTACGGCCCACCTAGTCCGCACCAACCAGCGATCGCCCGTACACCAGTTCCATCCTACACGTTGGAGACAATTTACAGAAGCCAATTATTAAACTACAAACCTGCACCACTTTGGGATGTGGGAGGAAACCGGAGCACCCGGGGAAAACCCACGTGGTCACAGGGAGAAGGTACAAACTCCATTCAGACAGCACCCGTAGTCAGGTTCGAACTTGGGTCTCTGGCGCTGTGAGGCAGCAACTCTACCATAACGCCACCGTGCCACCCTAAATTGCCAAGCATTTTTCTGGCTCATGGTCTCTGAACTGAAGATGGAGCCAGCTTTGCTCTTAGTGTACGTCACATTGTGACATTAGCTTAACGTTGCAGAATCTGGATTTTATTTATTATTGTCAAGTACGCTGAGACACGGTGAAAAACATTGTTGTTGCATGCTATTCTGTAAGTCAGATTGGAGTTTGCATGTTCGCCCTGAGACCACGTGGGTTTCTTCCCCTCCATTGACTCCATCTACACCTCACGCTGCCTTGGCAAGGCCAGCAGCATAATCAGGGACCAGTCTCGCTCAGTCACTCCTCTTCTCCCCTCTCCCATCAGGCAAGAGGTATTGAAGTGTGAAAACGCACACCTCCATACCACTCCCTCTCTCCCTATCCCTCCCCCTTCCCAGTTCTCCGACAAGTCTGACATTTTATCTCTGTTTGCTTTGTTGTTACCATCTCCTAGCTAACAATGATCTAATCTACATGTTTCTTGATCGACATCCCCTTTGTCTCATTTTCACACCTCACATTTCCTTATCTCTGTATCTCCCGCTCCCCTGATTCAGTTTGAAGAAGGATCTCGACCTGAAACATCACCTGTTCCTTCTATCCAGAGACGCTGCCTGTCCCGCTGAGTTACTCCAGCGCTTTGTGTCTAACGCCAGATTCAGAGACAGTTTCTTCCCTGCTGTTATCAGGCAACTGAGCCATCCTACTAACAACACGAGCGCAGTCCTGACCTACTATCTACCTCATTGGAGACCTTTGACCTATCTTCAATCTGACTTTTCAGCACTAAATGTTATATCTTGCACAAATGTTGTACTTTTGTCCTTTATGTGTGGACTGTGAATGGCTTATGGTATTTATTTTAAGTCTTTTCTTTGACTGGATTGCATGCAAAGAAAAGCTTTCCACTCTACCACGATACTCACGACAATAATAAACTAAAGAAGGGTCTGGACCTGAAACGTCACCCAATCCTTCTCTCAAGAGACGCTGCCTGAGTTACTCCACCATTTTGTGTCTATCTTCAAACTAAAACCAAACTAGCATGAACGGGCTATCGAAGATGGCCGTGGATTTAATGGGCTGATGGGCCTGTTTCCATGCTTCATCTCGAAACTAAACTAAAAACTCAGTAACTCAGTAACTCAGTGGGTCAGGCAGCATCTCTGGAGAAAGGGAACAAGTAAAGTTTTGGGTCAAGAGTTCTAGAGAGTTTATTGTCATGTGTCCCTGATAGGACAATGACATTCTTGATTTGCTTCAGCACAACAGGATATAGTAGGCACGAATACAGAACAGATCAGTGTGTCCATATACCATTGTATAAATATATACACACATGAATAAATTAACTGATAAAGAGCAAATAAACAGATTATGGGCTATTAATGTTCAGAGTTTTGTCCGAGCCGAGTTTAACAGCCTGATGGCTGTGGGGAAGTAGCTATTCCTGAACCTGGTCGTTGCAGTCTTCAGGCTCCTGTACCTTCTACCTGAAGGTAGTGGGGAGATGAGTGTGTGGCCCGGATGGTGTGGGTCCTTTATGATGCTGCCAGCCTTTTTGAGGTCGAGACCCTTCTTCAGACTATTTTGTTTCTGCGTGATGCTGGCCTGGTACTCATCTGTGGGACCATGGTCCAGGGGTAAGTAGGAGGAGGTGTCTGTGAGCTGGCGCCTGTCCTCAGTGTGGTCGAGGTCAGCTCGCCAGACTACCACGGCACCTCCCTTGTAAGCGGGTTTGATGATAATGTCGGGGTTACTGCAGAGTGAGGAGGGGGCTGTGGGTTCAGAGGGGGTGAGGTTAGAGTAGGTAAGGGGAGTGGTTGAGCCAAGATGGTTGATGTCACGCCAGCAGTTAGAAACATAGAATCATAGAAAATACGTGCCATTCAGCCCTTCCAGCCAGCACCGCCATTCAATATGATCATGGCTGATCATCCAGAATCAGTACCCAATTCCTGCTTTCTCACCAGATCCCTTGATTCCGTTAGCCCTAAGAGCTAAATCTAACTCTCTCTTGAAAACATCCAGTGAATTGGCCTCCACTGTCAATTCACTGCAGAGAATTCCACAGATTCACAACTCTCAGGGTGAAAACGTTTTTCCTCATCTCAGTCCTAAATGGCCTTCCCCTTATTCTTAAACTGTGTGACCCCTGGTTCTGGACTCCCCCAACATCGGGAACATTTTTCCTGAAAATTAGAAAGGTCTGAAGAAGGGTCTCTACCGAATGGTATGTTGGCCTTCATAGCAAGAGGATTTGAGTATAGGAGCAGGGAGGTTCTACTGCAGTTGTACAGGGTCTTGGTGAGACCACACCTGGAGTATTGCGTACAGTTTTGGTCTCCAAATCTGAGGAAGGACATTATAGCCATAGAGGGAGTGCAGAGAAGGTTCACCAGACTGATTCCTGGGATGTCAGGACTTTCATATGAAGAAAGACTGGATAGACTTGGCTTATACTCGCTAGAATTTAGGAGATTGAGAGGGGATCTTATAGAAACGTACAAAATTCTTATGGGGTTGGACAGGCTAGATGCAGGAAGATTGTTCCCGATGTTGGGGAAGTCCAGGACAAGAGGTCACAGCTTAAGGATAAGGGGGAAATCCTTTAAGACTGAGATGAGGAAAAACTTTTTCACACAGAGAGTGGTGAATCTCTGGAACTCTCTGCCACAGAGGGTAGTTGAGGCCAGTTCATTGGCTATATTTAAGAGGGAGTTAGATGTGGCCCTTGTGGCTAAGGGGATCAGGGGGTATGGAGAGAAGGCAGGTACGGGATACTGAGTTGGATGATCAGCCATGATCATATTGAATGGCGGTGCAGGCTCGAAGGGCCGAATGGCCTACTCCTGCACCTATTTTCTATGTATCTATGTATCTATGTACCCGAAACATCACCAATGCCTTTTCGCCAGGGATGCTGCCTGACCTGCTGAATAGCTCCAGCATTTTGCGTCTATCTTCGGTGTAAACCAGCATCTGCAGTTCCTTCCTGCCCTATAAGTCCTATAGATAGACACAGAAAGCTGGAGTGACTCAGCGGGTCAGATAGCATCTCTGGAGAAAAGGAATAGGTGACGTTTCGGGTTGAGAACCTTCTTCAGACCTTCAGTTCCTTCCGACACTTCAAGTCCGGTGTTTGGTGACTACTTCTTCCTGCAGTCTCTAGATGGCAGTATCGCTCCACAGCATCCTGGTCACCATCCCACACTGCAAGCCTCCTGGACCAGCAGTCATTGGAAACACAGTGGAGAATGCCACTTGTGATGCTGGGGAATATTGACCAGCCTATCCCATGCAACTGAGAACCACTGCAAACCACTCATCAAATCTCCTTGCTACATCAAAGAACCTTTATTGAGCCATGTATCGCAAGGCAGAATGCAGCACTCTCTCAAGATTAGTTTAATATGATCATGGCTGATCATCCATGCACCCTTCATCAAAAACTGCCGCCGTGACATCAACCGCCTCAACCTCTCCACTCCCCTGTCTCACTCCAATCTCTCCCCCCCTGAACGCACTGCCATCGACTCACTCCACAACAACCTAGATTGGGTTATCAAACCCGCCGACAAGGGAGGTGCCGTGGTAGTCTGGTGCGTCGATCTCTACAAAGCTGAGGCCACGCGCCAACTCTCGGACACCTCCTCCTACTTACCCCTGGACCATGACCCCACTGACGAGCACCAGGCCACCATCTCCAGCACCATCACCGACTTCATCCACTCCCACGCCCTGCCCGACCGAGCCTCCAACCTCATCGTTCCCCAGCCCCGCACAGCCCGCTTTTACCTTCTCCCCAAAATCCACAAACCTGACTGTCCCAGTAGACCCATTGTCTCTGCCTGTTCGTGCCCCACCGAACTCATCTCCACCTACCTCGACTCCATACTATCCCCCTTGGTTAAATCCCTCCCTACCTATGTTCAAGACACCTCAGACACTCTCCGTCGTCTCCGCGCATTCCACTCTCTAGGCCCTCACCCCCTCATCTTCACCATGGACGTCCAGTCATTGTACACCTCCATCCCTCACCAGGATGGTCTCGAAGCCCTCCGTTTTTTCCTCGACCGTAGAAGCAATCTATACCCGGCCACTGACACCCTCCTCCGCCTAGCGGAGCTGGTCCTTACCCTCAATAACTTCTCATTTGACTCCTCCCATTTCCTCCAAATACAAGGCGTAGCTATGGGCACACGCATGGGCCCCAGCTACGCCTGCCTCTTTGTCGGGTACGTAGAACAATCCTTGTTCAATGCGTACCAGGGCCCCATCCCCGACCTCTACCTCCGCTACATCGATGATTGTTTTGGTGCCACATCCTGCACCCACACACAACTGACTGACTTCATCCGCTTCACCACCAACTTCCATCCGGCACTCAAATACACCTGGACCATTTCCAACACTTCCCTACCATTCCTTGACCTCACTATCTCCATCGCAGGTGATAGACTTCTTACCGACATCCACTACAAACCTACCGACTCCCATGGCTATCTGGACTACACTTCTTCCCAACCTGCTTCCTGTAAGGACTCCATCCCCCACTCCCAATTCCTCCGTCTACGCCGCATCTGCTCCCAGGATGAGGCGTTCCACACCAGGGCATCCGAAATGTCCTCATTCTTCAGGGAACGGGGGTTCCCCTCCTCCACCATAGATGAGGCTCGCACCAGGGTCTCTGCAATACCCCGCAACACTGCTCTCTCTCCCCATCCCCCCACTCACAACAAGGGCAGAGTCCCCCTAGTCCTCACCTTTCACCCCACCAGCCGTCACATACAACAAGTGATCCTCCGTCAGTTTCGCCACCTCCAACGTGACCCCACCACTCGCCACATCTTCCCATCTCCCCCCATGTCTGCCTTCCGCAAAGACCGCTCCCTCCGTAACTCCCTTGTCAATTCTTCCCTTCCCTCCCGTACCACCCCCTCCCCGGGTACTTTCCCTTGCAACCGCAAGAGATGCAACACTTGTCCCTTCACCTCCCCCCTCGACTCCATTCAAGGACCCAAGCAGTCATTCCAGGTGCGACAGAGGTTCACCTGCATCTCCTCCAACCTCATCTATTGCGTCCGCTGCTCTAGATGCCAGCTGATCTACATCGGTGAGACCAAGCGGAGGTTTGGCGATCGTTTCGCCGATAACCAACCAACCTGACCTCCCGGTGGCTCAGCACTTCAACTCCCCCTCCCATTCCGTATCTGACCTCTCTGTCCTGGGTCTCCTCCATGGCCACAGCGAGCAACACCTGAAATTGGAGGAAATGCACCTCATATTCCGCTTGGGCAGTCTACATCCTGGGGGCTTGAACATTGAATTCTCCCAATTCTGCTAGCCCTTGCTGTCCCCTCCCCTTCATCAGCCCTCTGGTTGTCTCCTCCCCTCCCCCAGCCCTCGGGCTCCTCCTCAGCCTTTTTTCCTTTCTTCTCCCCACCCCCTATCAGTCTGAAGAAGGGTTTTGGCCCGAAACGTTGCCTATTTCCTTCGCTCCATAGATGCTGCTGCACCCGCTGAGTTTCTCCAGCACTTTTGTGTACCATTAGTTTAGTTTAGTTTAGTTTAGTTTAGTTTAGTTTAATGTCAGTTAGTTAGTTAGTTAGTTAGTTAGTTAGTTAGTTAGTTAGTTAGTTAGTTAGTTAGTTAGTTAGTTAGTTAGTTAGTTAGTTGGTTGGTTGATTGGTTGATTGGTTGGTTGGTTGGTTGGTTGGTTGGTTGGTTGGTTGGTTGGTTGGTTGGTTGGTTAGTTAGTTAGTTGGTTAGTTGGTTGGTTGGTTGGTTGGTTGGTTGGTTGGTTGGTTGGTTGGTTGGTTGGTTGGTTAGTTAGTTAGTTAGTTAGTTAGTTAGTTAAGCTTAACTTAGCTTAGCTCAGTTTAGTTTAGTTTAATTTAATTTAATTTAATTTAATTTAATTTAATTTAGTTTAGTTTAGTTGACAGAGACTTTAAGACTTTTGCCTCCATCACAGTGAGGAGGTGCCTGGTGAACTCACTGTGGTGGATGTTAATTTGTGTTTATTGTGTTTTGTTATTTATTATATGTATGACTGCAGGCAACAAAATTTCGTTCAGACCGAAAGGTCTGAATGACAATAAAGGAATCTAAGTCTAAGTCTAAGTCTTTAGTTTTGTTGGAGATCCAGTGTGGAAACAGAGGCCGTTTAGCCTATTGAGTGCTTGCAAACCCATAATCACCCACACACTAGCTCAATCCTACACACTAGGGACAATTTACAATTTACAGAAGCCAATTAATCTACAAACCCACACGTCATTGGAAAGTGGGAGGTAACTGGACTATATCCCATCATTGTCCTCCTATCCCCATTCTCCCCACACCCTTTGCCACCCTTACTGATCAGGAGGGCACTCAGCGGTCCGGGACCCCCTCGGAGAGCAGGGCACGACCTGCCCACCGCGGGCAGACAACGGGGAGGGGACCCGCCCCACATGGGTTGGCAACTGTCCCATATTTGCCGGGACATCCCGTATAGAGAGGGGGGGCTGGAAGGAGAAAGGGTAGTGGGGGTGGTGTTGTGAGAGGTGACTGGAAATTGGAGAATGCAATGTTCATACCGCAGGGGTGTAAGCTGCCCAAGTGGAATGTGAGGTGTTGTTCCTCCAGTCGCGTGTGGCCTCACTCTGGCAATGGAGGAGGCCCAGGACAGAAAGGTCAGTGTGGGAATGGGGAGTTGAAAGGTTTGGCAACCGGGAGATCCAGGTGACTTTGGGGGACCGAGCGCCGACCCTCTGAACAACCCCAACGGCACGGTGGCATGGTGGAGCAGCGGTAGAGTCGCTGCCTTACAGCGCTTCCAGCACCGGAGACCCGGGTTCGATCCCGACTACGGGTGCTGTCTCTACGGAGTTTGTACGTTCTCCCTGTGACCTGCATATGTTTTCTCCGAGATCTTCGGTTTCCTCCCACACTTCAAAGACGTGCAGGTTTGTAGATTAATTGGCTTCGGTAAAGAAAATTAGAAGTTGTTCCTACTGTACCAGTGGCAGGGTGATCGCTGGTCGGCGCAGAATCGGTGGGCCAAAGGGCCTGTTTCCACGCTGTATGTCTGACCTCTGGTCTAAAATATAATGGTCAAAAAGTAAGGCAGACTGGATTGCACATTCATCTCTCGAGTGGCCTTGTGACCACCGCCTTCTGACTCAGCGATGAGAGTACTATCCACCAAACCACAGCTGGCAGCTCACAGCCCTGGACGTCCTGAGATGCTGTGTCCCCGATCCATCTGTCCCTGCCTGCTGAGGAGAGCAGAGGTGTCCAGGATTAACTGCAAGCCCCAACTTCCACCACACCCGTGCGGCACGGTGGCCCAGCGGTGGAGTTGCTGCCTTACAACACCAGTGACCCGGGTTTGATCCCGACTACGGGCGATGTCTGTACAGAGTTGGTACGTTCTCCCCGTGACCATGTTGGTTTTCTACTGGCGCTCCGGTTTCCTCCCACACTCCAAAGACATGCAGGTTTGTAGGTTAGTTTAACTCTAGTACATTGTAAAATTGTTCCCAGTGCGGGTATGTTAGTATACGGGGTGATCGCTGGTTGGCGTGGACTATACGATAATCAAAACAGCCATCCACAGCAGTTCAACTACCGCCACAACAGGTCCATGGTTGATGCCATCTCCCTGGACCTGCACTCATTCCTGGAACACCTGGATAAGAGAGACACCTCTGTCAAATACCTATTCAGAGACTAGGGCAGCACGGTGGGGCAGCGGTAGATTTGCTGCCTCACAGCGCTTGCAGCGCCGGAGACCCAGGTTCAATCCCGACTACCGGTGCTGTCTGTACGGAGTTTGTACGTTCTCCCATGTGGGGTTTCTCCGAGATCTTCGGTTTCCTCCCACACTCCAAAGACGTACAGGTTTGTAGCTTAATTGGCTTGGTGTAATTGTAAATCATCCCTAGTGTGTGTAGGATAGCGTTAATGAGCGGGCATCGCTGGTCGCTGGTCGGTGTGGACTCAAATGGACCGAAGGGCCTGTTTCAACGCTGTATCCCTAAACTAAACTAAATTAAACTAAACTACAGGCCTGGTTTCAATACCAGTCCTATCGAAGCTCATCTCCGAACTTGCGGAACTCTGCAACTGGATCCTCGACTTCCTGACCAACAGACCCCAGTGAATGAGGAGAGCGGACAAATCATCCTCTACGATAACCCTCAACTGGTGCCCTGCAACTGATCCCAGCCTGGCAGACACTGTTGAAAGGTCCCGACCCAAAGCGTCACACTCGCCCGTTCCCTCAACGCATGCTTCCTGACCCGCTGAGTTCCTCCTGCACTTTGTACTTGTCTCAGGATTTTAGCATCTGCAACTCCTGTTGTTTTCTGGTTCCTCAAGTATCACCCACAGTACCACCATGCTGACATGGAGTGGCTCCTTATCCAGCTCGATGCCCACAGGTTAGGGACAGCATGGTGGTGCAGCGGTAGAGTTGGTGCCTCAAAGCGCCAGAGACCCGGGTTCCATCCTGAATGTGATTATAAAGTGGAAAATTGTCCTTGATAGTTTGTAGCTAACATCCCAAATAGCAGTGCAGTACTCCCCTGCTGAAACTCAGCTCTGCTGAATGAATTTGAGCTGGATTTCAGAAGGGAAGAACTTAACATGCCATATCCTGTGTTTGAAGATGAGACATCTTGGTGATCTGTTTAATCCTGAAATAAGCATCCAGCTACAGACCTGCCCGACACTAGGATCACCCCCTACCACGGCTCCACCTCAAATCTGCCCCTTCGCCAGAATAAAAAAGGACATGCATGGCAATGGTGGCGCAGCGGTAGAGCTGCTACCCTTGGTAGAGTAGAGTGGTAGAGCAGAGACCCTCGATCCTGACTGTGGGGGCTGTCTGTATGGAGTTTGCACGTTCTCCCTGTGGCTGCGTGGGTTTTCTCCGGGTGCTGCGGTCTCCTCCCACATTCCAAAGACGTGCGGGTTTGTGGGTCAATCGGCTTCTGTAGATTGTCCCCGGTGTGTGGGATAGAATTAGTGTGAGTGGGTGATTGCTGGTCTGCAAGGACTCGGTGTTCAGAAGGGCCAGTTTCCTCGCTGTATCTCCAAACAAATGAAAAGATGGTTTACATCAGTCTATTTGCAAATGAATCCATGTGGCTGGCCAAACACCTATTAATGCAGGCTGAAACTCTTTGATATTAGTACTTCAAAGTGAGATAAATGATTTGTGTGTGGGAAGAGCTTACTTGCTCCTCTTCGTACCAAGAAGATCACTCCAGAGTCAAGAGTGCTTTATTGAACAAAAATGGAATCATTAAATTCTTACTTGCAGCAACACAACATGTCAATAGGTCAATAGGTAACACAATTACAAAATATATTTTACCGTTCAATTAATAAAAAATAAAAAAACAGCGCAAAACAAATAGCCCGAAGTCTAGAAAGTAGAAACAAGGACCTGCGGACACTGGTTCTACACAAAAGGATACAAAGTGCTGGAGTTACTCAGAAGGTCAGGCAGCATCTGTGGAGAAGATAGACACAAAATGCTGGAGTAACTCAGCAGAACAGGCAGCATCTCTGGATAGAAGGAATGGGTGATGTTTCGGGTCGGGACCCTTCTTCAGACGGAGAGACGGGGGAGAGGGGGGCATAGAGATAAGGAAGGGTAAGGTGTGAAAATGAGACATCAAGGAAAAAGTAGAATAGATCATTGTCAGCTCGGAGAAGGTGGCAACAAAGCAAAGAGAGGTACAACTCTGGAGACCACGGAGGGGCAACGTTTCAGGTTGGGAACCTTCTTCAGACTGATTGTTTGGAGGGGGGGGGGGTTGGAGGAAAGGTGGGACAGGAGAGGCGGATACAGGCGAGGGGGGGGGGGGGGAGTAGATAGGCCAATGGTTTGAACAACGGCCAGAGATTAAAACAGAAGCCTTAAGTCCCAAGTACAACTAAGGTAGTTCGCAGTTCACAGTTCAGTTGGAGTTCGTAGGGTTCAATCGCCTG
>CM075991.1:14068774-14086274 GCA_038087875.1 Malacoraja senta
CCAGTCTGACGGTCTGGGGGCAGTTAGACAGAGAGTCCTTGATTCCAGAGGCAGATGGGTTGGGAGAGTCCTAAATCCATGAGTTTGGTGACCAGTCTGCTGGGGATGATGGTATTGAAGGCAGAGCTAAAGTCCATGAAAAGCATCCTCACATAGCTCCCCCGGTGTTCGAGGTGGGTCAGTGCAGTGTGAAGAGCAGTGGCGATGGCATTCCTCAGTGGACCTATTTGCTCTGTAGGCAAACTGGTGTGGATCGAAGGTGGGCGGGAGGCTGGCTTTGATGTGCTGCTGGACAGCCTCTCGAAACACTTCATGATGACTGGTGTGAGAGCGACCGGTCGGTAGTCGTTAAGGCCGCTGATAACAGGCTTTGTTGGTAGTGGGATGATTGTGGCAGACTTCAGGCACGGTGGGATGATGGATTCGGACAGGGGCAGGTTGAAGATTTTCGTGAAGACCTCGGAGAGCTGGTCTGCAACTTCCTCCAGAACCTTCCTGTCACGCCATCCGGGCCGGCAGCCTTCCTCGGTTCACCGCCCTGAGCACCCGCCTCACTTCATGCTCCTGCACAGTGAGGGTGTAGTTGTTGTTGTTAGGGGCTGGTGGGAGAATGGTGACGAGGTCTTCTGGTTCTGCCTCGAAGCGAGCAAAGAAGCAGTTCAGCTCCTCTGCCAGTGAGGCGTCGCCGTCGGCCGTCGTGCTGTTGCTGGGCTTGTAGTTGGTGATGTGCTGGATTCCCTGCCACACCCGCCGTGGATCTTGTTGTTAAAGTGGTCCTCTATCTTCCTCTTGTGGCATCCCTGATGCCTTTCTTCAGTTGGCTCTAGCAGCACTGTACAGGGCTCTGTCGCCAGACCTGAAGGCGGTTGGTGTTGCGGTCCTTAAGTTGGCCAGTGCCAGAGTTTGTTATCAAAGTGTCAGTGCAAAAAAAAGCAGCAGGATCAGGTGGAGTGACTGTTTAGCAGCCTGTGGAAGGAAGCTGTTTAGCAGTCTGGTTGTCCGGGCTTTGATGCTGCCGTATCTCTTGCCTGATGGCAGGAGATCCAGGTGTGTGTGGAGGGGGTGCAGTGTGTCCTTTGCAATGCTCAGTGCTTTTTTCAGGCAGCGGCTCTGGAACAGTTCTTGTAAGCCAATGATCCTCTCTGCTCCCCTCACTACCCTCTGCAGAGCGGGTGGTAACCTATGCCAGTCCCTTATCGTCCTTGGGTGAAGGGACTATTGGTAGCAAGGTTTATTGACATTTAGCGAGTTGATGATGTAGGGACCGTTATTTTGTCATGTTTCATGGCAGTTGGTGCGCTGGATGACGGGAGATTTGATGGCGTGAATTTGTGAATCTCCTTGTAAATTGCAATAAGTCTTAGCCTGATTCTGCGGAGCTCTATGGTATCCATCCGCAGGAAGTCAGCATATTATTCACGCTTGATTTGTGCTTGTAGTCATTACATACAAAGCGGGCTGCTCGGCGTTGTACTTTCTCCAGGGTGATCATGTTGTTGTTGTTGGTGAAAGGATCCCATACGGCTCCACAATACTCCATTTTGGGCCTGACCAAGGACTTAGACAATAGACAAGAGGTGCAGGAGTAGGCCATTCGGCCCTTCGAGCCAGCACCGCCATTCAATGTGATCATGGCTGATCATCCCCAATCAGTACCCCATTTCTGCCTTCTCCCCATATCCCCTGACTCCACTATTTTAAGAGCCCTATCTAGCTCTCTCTTGAAAGCATCCAGAGAACCTGCCTCCACCGCCCTCTGAGGCAGAGAATTCCACAGACTCACCACTCTGTGAGAAAAGTGGTTCCTCATCTCCGTTCTAAATGGCTTACTCCTTATTCTTAAACTGTGGCCCCTGGTTCTGGACTCCCCCAACATCGGGAACATGTTTCCTGCCTCTAGTGTGTCCAAGCCCTTAACAATCTTATGTGTTTCAATCAGATAACCTCTCATCCTTCTTAACCCCAGAGTGTACAAGCCCAGCTGCTCCATTCTCTCAGTATATGACAGTCCCTCCTGCACCCCATGGAACAAGGTCCTAGCCTGGTCCAACCTCTCCCCACAGTCCATGCCCATTCATCCCTGGCAAATATCCTTGTAAATCTTCACTCTTGTCAGCTTAAAGACATCCTTCCAAGAGCAGGGTGACCAAAACTAAACACAATACTTCAAGACAGACACAAAGTGCCTGAGTTACTCCAGCTCTTTGCGTCCTTTTTTGCAAACCAGCATCTGCAGTTCCTTGTATTAACATTGGTCAGGTGTGGGTTGATGCCCCTAAAGCCGTGCTACAGTATCTACTGATACCAGGGTGTGCTGCTGGGGACTCCACTGTTACATCATCAGTCTTTCTCCTCTGGACCACCACACCGGGTCACATGCAGAGCTCTCCCGAAGCCACAACTCTCATTCCACCTCCACCATCAACTTGTACACTTCTACAAGATCACCCCTCATCCTCCTGCGCTCCACGGAATAAAGTCCCAGCCTATCTCTCCCCATAGTCCATGCCCTTCAGCCCTTGCAACATCCTCGTAAATCTTCCCTTCACTCTTTTCAGCTTAAAGACATCCTTCCTGTCGCAGGGTGGATGAAAGCTGAACACAATACTTCTGGACAGACACAAAGCGCTGGTGTAACTCAGCGGGACAGGCAGCATTTCTGGACAGAAGGAATGGGTGACTTTTCAGGTCGAGACCCTTCTTCAGAACGAAACGTCACCCATTCCTTTTCTCCAGAGATGCTGCCTGCCCCACTGAGTTATTTCAGCACTTAGTGTCTATCTTCGGTTTAACCAGCATCTACAGTTCCTTCCTAAACAATACATCAGGTGCAGCCTCACCAACTGGTTTAGTTTAGTTTAGTTTAGAGATACAGCGCGGAAACAGGCTATTCGGCCCACCGAGTCCGCACCAACCAGAGAAACCTGCACACTAACGCTATCCTACACACATTAGGGACAATTTACAACTATTACAAGCCAATTAACCTACAAACCTGTACGTCTCTGCGATAAAGGTCACTTTTTAATGCAGACAATAACACAAAGGGTTGAAGATAAACCATGCCAATTTTTACTCAATTCGTCATGAAGGAGTGGCAGGGACTAGTACAGAGAGTATACCAATATACTCAGTGCTCCCCGAGCAGCCACTCAAAGATACAATGTTTCACAATTTCTTATATACAATTAAAGTCAAGTAAATGCCTTAGTTATTCTTCCAAAACTACTGCCAAGGAGTATTTCCAAGAAACAACTGTTGACATCCGGTTCAGTGACTGTTATCTTATCTTCGGAGGAGCAGTGATTTATGTACATCAGTCCGGTCAATGATGTCTGTACTTTGCTTATCCCAGGCATAGTCTGTTCGGTGGTTAGTCCAAGGATTGCAAGTTTCGCTCAAACCCACATGAGTCTGCAGTATTTGTTATCAATTGCCCCCATACGAGGCATTATTTCCGTTTTCAGCTACACTGGTCAGCAGTATATTTCCTCTGTCAGTAGTTTGAGGGGACAAATGGATGGAATATTGGGTCAAGAGGTGGAAAAAAAAGCAAGATTTAAAACAGGCACATTATGAGCTAGGCCCTAAATCCACTGAAATACTTGCCCGAAGGCGACACAAACCAAAGATCCTATAGCGGAGCAAGATAGACCACTCCTGCTAAATGCAATGGGCTGACGTGTAATACGCAACGGAGCGCAACGTGGGCCTTTTTTTCATCCATTTCCGTAACCCGACCCGACCCGACTAGCAGTGTAATCAAATTGCGGGGGAACAGTTTGTGTTAATAGATTAAAAATTCTGAAAATGAGGAGAAGATTTTTCCCAAATAACTTTTATTTTTACGAGGATGTTTCCGTAACCGGCTTCCGTTTCCGCACTAGTATCCTATGGGATCTTTGGTGCGGAGACGGAAGCCGGTTACGGAAATGGGGCCTTAAATTACCCATGAATCTGCCCATGACCGTACTACGTCTTTTTCGTCGAGTGGACCATCTTGCTCGCTATAGGATCTTTGACGCAAACAACAGGCTGGCAACACCATACACAAAATTAAGGACCCTTGTACACAGAAATTGAAGAGTGATCCAAAAGAAATAGAATATATCTTCCAGAATATTATAAAGAACTATATACACAAACCTCTACAGTAGATGGGGAATCAATGAGGACTTTTTTTATGTACAATAGACCTGCCCTGTATTGGAGAGACACAAATAAAATAATCACAGCAGAAATATCACTGGAGGAGATAGAGAAGACAATTGGTAGGATGAAAACAAACAAGGCCCAGGCAGCGACGGTTTCCCTATAGAATGGTATAAAATATTTCGGAATGAGCTGAACCCACTTCTTCTGGGAACCTTTAACTGGATTATCAAAGAAGGCAAGACACCCCTGTCATGGAAAGAGGCAATTATAACATTAATCCCCAAAGAGAACAAAGACAAGGAAAATTGTACCAACTACAGACCGATATCAATTCTGAATGTTGACCATAAATTATATTCTTCAATTATCTCCAAACGATTTGAAAAGTTCATGCCAGATTTAATTGATGAAGACCAGGCTGGTTTTATAATAGGCAGACAAACAGAGGACAGTATTAGAAGAACCCTACATATAATACACAAGATTCAAAAGGAAAGTACGAGCGCTGTCCTGATAAGCCTAGATGCGGAAAAGGCATTTGATAGGGTTAATTGGGAATTCTTATATCAAACACTAGAAAGATTTGGCTTTACCGAAGATTCAATTCAAGTTATTAAGCAATTTACCAGCAACCTACTGCAAGAGTAAAGGTGAATGGGTCCTTAACTGAGAGATTTGTGTTAGGAAGAGGAACGAGACAGGGATGTTGTCTTAGCCCTACCCTGTTTGCTATATACTGTATATTGAACCATTGGCTCAAGCGATTTGTCAAGATAGGGAACTGAGGGGAGTAACTATTAGAGACAGAGAACATAAAAATTGGCCTTTTTGCAGATGATGTAATGATGTATCTCACGGAAGTAAACACCTCATTTCCAAGGATGATGGGGATCATAGAGAAATGTAATTTTATGCAGGATATAAAGTGAATATTTCAAAAACTCAAACCCCTCCTATTTAATTGTGGTCCTCCAGAAGAAATCAAACAGAAGTATAATATTAAATGGGATTCAAAATCAATTAAATGCCTAGGGGTACATATAACAAAAAATATATCAATGTTGTATGTGGCCAATTATAATCACATCAACCAAAACAAGAAAGGATAGAGAAAGATGGTCCACCTACCCAATGGATTTTAGTAGTAAGATAAATGTGGTGAAAATGAATATTTTGCCAAGGCTATTGTACTGGTTTCAATCTCTGCCAATAGAGATACCATTAAAACAATTCATGGAATGGGATAAATTAATATCTAGATTTATTTGGGGAGGAAAGAAGGCCAGAATTCGATACACTACACTCCAGTTGCCAAAGGACAAAGGTGGAAGGCACTTCCAAATTTTAGGATATATTTCTATGCAGCCCAACTTCGACCACTAATTAATTGGTGTGAGGACAGCTAGGTGGAAAGGGATTGAGACATATATCCCTGACTTCCACATCCAAACACTCTTGGGAGAAAAAGCGCTTCCTGGACATATCAGGAGTATAATCGATCCAATAACGATATTTACTTTAGAAACCTGGTTCACTCTTACCAGACAATTTTAACTGAATAAAGGACTAAAAGTTTTAAGATGGATAGCTTTAGATAATGAATTTAAACCAGGGATGTATGACTCAACATTTAAAGAGTGGATGAAGAAAGGAATGACTGCATTTTGTACTGTTATTGAAAATGGAGACCTAAGAAGTTTTCAAGATTTGAAGGATAGATTTGCACTTCGGAACCAAGACTTGTTTAGATACGTCCAACTGAGAAATTATTACAATTAAAAAAGTAAAAATGGAGGCACTAGAAGAAAAAAATCCAGTGGTAGAAGTGATAGTTAATGCATATCATCAAAAAACATGAAGGATTATTTCTAAACTTTATCATAGTTTAATGGAATGTCAAGCTCAAACTACATTTAATGTCAAATTTAAGTGGGAAAAGGAATCACAATCTCAGAAGAAGAATGGCATCATATGTGGGTAATACTACAGACATCCACTAATTCACAAAAATGGAGAGAATTTAATTGGAAATTTTTGCTTCGTTTCTTTATTATGCCTAACATAAAAAGCAAGCAAATTCTAAGGCAGCAAACATGCTGGAGGCAATGTGGCCAAACTGACGCAAATCATGCACATATCTTCTGGAGTTGCCCAAAAGAACTATTTTGGGACAGAGTGAATACAGAATTAAATGAGATATTAGGATATATAGTCTCCAAGAAGTGTTCCATTTTATACCTGGGTAATATAAATGCAGTGGTGCTGAAGGAAGATCATTACTTGGTTAAAATTCTACTCATAGCTGGCAGAAGGGCCAATACAAGAAACTGCAGCGGACACACCCAGACCTAGACAATGGCTAGACATAGTACAGGAAATATTTGTCATGGAGAAATGACATATTCTCTAAGAGTGAAAGAAGACGAGTTTAACAGAAAATGGGAAAAATGGATTAGGTATAAATATAGACATCAACACTATAATTTTATTGACAATAATGTAAGTTTTAATATGAAAATAGTTCTGTATACTGCATGATTAATTGTAAACTGAACCCGACGCTGCACTGTTGTACGTTTCACTGCATTGTTGTATGTTTCGTTGTTATATTTGTGTTTTATTTGTGTATGCATAAAAGCAATAAAGACTAAAGTGAAAAAAAAAACTACTGCCGAGGAGTATTTCCAAGAAACAATTGTTGACATCGGTTTCAGTGACTGTTATCTTATCTTCAGAGGAGCAGTGATCTATGTACATCAGTCCGGTCAACTGTCGATCTGTACTTTGCTTATCCCAGGCATAGTCTGTCCTCACCTTTCACCCCACCAGCCGTCACATACAACAAGTGATCCTCCGTCAGTTTCGCCACCTCCAACGTGACCCCACCACTCGCCACATCTTCCCATCTCCCCCCATGTCTGCCTTCCGCAAAGACCGCTCCCTCCGTAACTCCCTTGTCAATTCTTCCCTTCCCTACCATACCACCCCCTCCCCTGGTACTTTCCCTTGCAACCGCAAGAGATGCAACACTTGTCCCTTCACCTCCCCCCTCGACTCCATTCAAGGACCCAAGCAGTCGTTCCAGGTGCGACAGAGGTTCACCTGCATCTCCTCCAACCTCATCTATTGCATTCGCTGCTCTAGATGTCAGCTGATCTACATCGGTGAGACCAAGCGGAGGCTTGGCGATCGTTTCGCCGAACACCTCCGGTCGGTCCGCAATAACCAACCTGACCTCCCGGTGGCTCAGCACTTCAACTCCCCCTCCCATTCCGTATCTGACCTTGCTGTCCTGGGTCCCGTCCATGGCCACAGCGAGCAACAGCATAAATTGGAGGAAATGCACCTCATATTCCGCTTGGGCAGTCTACATCCTGGGGGCTTGAACATTGAATTCTCCCAATTCTGCTAGCCCTTGCTGTCCCCTCCCCTTCATCAGCCCTCTGGTTGTCTCCTCCCCTCCCCCAGCCCTCGGGCTCCTCCTCCGCCTTTTTCCTTTTTTCCTTTCTTCCCCCCACCCCCTATCAGTCTGAAGAAGGGTTTCGGCCTGAAACGTTGCCTATTTCCTTCGCTCCATAGATGCTGCTGCACCCGCTGAGTTTCTCCAGCATTTTTGTGTACCTTCGATTTTCCAGCATCTGCAGTTCCTTCTTTAACACATAGTCTGTTCGGTGGTTAGTCCAAGGATTGCAAGTTTTGCTCACACCCACATGAGTCTGCAGTATTTGTTATCAGTTACCCCCATACGAGGCAGTATTTCAGTTTTCAGCTACACCTGGGCTGGAATGGAACCAATGTCCTTGGGGGAGTGTTTGCCAGTGCTGTCGGGGAGGATTTAAACTAATGTGGCAGGGGGATGGGAGCATGAGTAGAGAGACAGAGGGGTGTAAAATTAGGGTAGAAGCAATAGGTAGCAAGGTGAAAAGTAAAAGTGGCAGGCAGACAAATCCAGGGCAAAAATCAAAAAGGGCCACTTTTCAACATAATTGTATAAGTGGTAAGAGTGTTGTAAAAACCAGCCTGAAGGCTTTGTGTCTCAATGCAAGGAGCATTCGTAATAAGGTGGATGAGTTGAATGTGCAGATAGCTATTAATGACTATGATATAGTTGGGATCATGGAGACATGGCTCCAGGGTGACCAAGGCTGGGAGCTGAACATCCAGGGATATTCAATATTCAGGAGGGATAGACAGAAAGGAAACGGAGGTGGGGTAGCGTTGCTAGTTAGAGAGGAGATTAATGCAATAGAAAGGAAGGACATTAGCTTGGAGGATGTGGAATCCATATGGGTAGAGCTACGAAACACTAAGGGGCAGAAAACGCTAGTGGGTGTTGTGTACAGGCCACCTAACAGTAGTAGTGAAGTTGGGGATGGCATCAAACAGGAAATTAGAAATGCGTGCAACAAAGGTAAAACAGTTATAATGGGTGACTTCAATCTACATATAGATTGGGTGAATCAAATTGGCAGGGGTGCTGCGGAAGAGGATTTCTTGGAATGTATGCGGGATAGTTTTCTAAACCAACATGTAGAGGAACCAACGAGAGAGCAGGCTATTCTAGACTGGGTATTGAGTAATGAGGAAGGGTTAGTTAGCAGTCTTGTTGTGCGTGGCCCCTTGGGCAAGTGACCATAATATGGTTGAGTTCTTCATTAGGATGGAGAGTGACATTGTTAATTCAGAAACAAGGGTTCTGAAATTAAAGAATGGTAACTTTGAGGGTATGAGACGTGAATTGGCCAAGATAGACTGGCAATTGATTCTTAAAGGGTTGACGGTGGATATGCAATGGAAGGCATTTAAAGACTGCATGGATGAACTACAACAATTGTTCATCCCAGTTTGGCAAAAGAATAAATCAGGGAAGGTAGTGCATCCGTGGATAACAAGGGAAATCAGGGATAGTATCAAAACAAAAGATGAAGCGTACAAATTAGCCAGAAAAAGCAGCCTACCAGAGGACTGGGAGAAATTCAGAGTCCAGCAGAGGAGGACAAAGGGCTTAATTAGGAAAGAGATAAATAGATTATGAAAGAAAACTGGCAGGAAACATAAAAACTGACTGTAATTTTTTTTATAGATCTGTGAAGAGAAAAAGATTAGTTAAAACAAATGTAGGTCCCTTGTAGTCAGAAGCAGATGAATTGATCATGGGGAACAAGGACATGGCAGACCAATTGAATAACTACTTTGGTTCTCTCTTCACTAAGGAAGACATAAATAATCTGCCGGAAATAGCAGGGGACCGGGGATCAAAGGAGATGGAGGAACTGAGTGAAATCTAGGTTAGTCGGGAAGTGGTGTTAGGTAAATTGAATGGATTAAAGGCCGATAAATCCCCAGGGCCAGATAGGCTGCATCGCAGAGTACTTAAGGAAGTAGCCCCAGAAATAGTGGATGCATTAGTGATAATTTTTCAAAACTCTTTAGATTCTGGAGTAGTTCCTGAAGATTGGAGGGTAGCTAATGTAACCCCACTTTTTAAAAAGGGTGGGAGAGAGAAAACGGGGAATTACAGACCAGTTAGTCTAACATCGGTAGTGGGGAAAATGCTAGAGACAGTTATTAAAGATGGGATAGCAGCACATTTGGAAAGTGGTGAAATCATTGGAGAAAGTCAGCATGGATTTATGAAAGGTAAATCATGTCTGACGAATCTTATAGAATTTTTCGAGGATGTAACTAGTAGAGTGGATAAGGGAGAACCAGTGGATGTGTTATATCTGGACTTTCAGAAGGCTTTCGACAAGGTCCCACATAAGAGATTAGTATGCAAACTTAAAGCACACAGTATTGGGGGTTCAGTATTGATGTGGATAGAGAACTGGCTGGCAGACAGGAAGCAAAGAGTAGGAGTAAACGGATCCTTTTCAGAATGGCAGGCAGTGACTAGTGGGGTACCGCAAGGCTCGGTGCTGGGACCGCAGTTATTTACAATATATATTAATGATTTGGACAAGGGAATTGAATGCAACATCTCCAAGTTTGTGGATGACATGAAGCTGGGGGGCAGTGTTAGCTGTGAGGAGGAAGCTAGGAGGCTGCAAGGTAACTTGTATAGGTTGGGTGAGTGGGCAAATGCATGGCAGATGCAGTATAATGTGGATAAATGTGAGGTTATCCACTTAGGTGGCAAGAACAGGAAAGTAGACTATTATCTGAATGGTGGCCGATTAGGAAAAGGGGAGATGCAACAAGACCTGGGTGTTATGGTACACCAGTCATTGAAAGTAGGCATGCAGGTGCAGCAGGCAGTGAAGAAAGTGAATGGTATGTTAGCATTCATAGCAAAAGGATTTGCGTATAGGAGCAGGGAGGTTCTACTGCAGTTGTACAGGGCCTTGGTGAGACCACACCTGGAGTATTGTGTATAGTTTTGGTCTCCTAATCTGAGCAAAGACATTCTTGCCATAGAGGGAGTACAGAGAAGGTTCACCAGACTGATTTCTGGCAGGACTTTCATATGAAGAAAGAGTGGATAGACTCGGCTTGTACTCGCTAGAATTTAGAAGATTGAGGGGGGATCTTATAGAAACTTATAACATTCTTAAGGGGTTGGACAGGCTAGATGCAGGAAGATTATTCCCGGTGTTGGGGAAGTCCAGAACAAGGGGTCACAGTTTAAGGATAAGGGGGAAGTCTTTTAGGACCGAGATGAGAAAATCATTTTTTGCACAGAGAGTAGTGAATCTGTGGAATTTTCTGCCACAGAAGGTAGTTGAGGCCAGTTCATTGGCTATATTTAAGAGGGAGTTAGATGTGGCCCTTGTGGCTAAAGGGATCAGGGGGTATGGAGAGAAGGCAGGTACAGGATACTGAGTTGGATGATCAGCCATGATCATATTGAATGGCGGTGCAGGCTCGAAGGGCCGAATGGCCTACTCCTGCACCTATTTTCTATGTTTCTATGTTTCTACACTGGTCAGCAGTATATTTCCTCTGTCAGTAGTTTTAAAGCCACATAAGCATTTAAGCAAGAATACAGAAATGGCCAAGTATCCCATCATGCAAGGTAACCCTAGCTAATAGCGATGAACTCTTTCTTCCTTCTTTTTTTTATCATAACATGATAACATTACAGTCCCCACAAAGCACAGAGTTGTCAGATGTCAAAAACTCACAACAGAGGATGTACTTCCTGCGGCAGCTGAGGAAGCACAATCTGCCAAAGGCAATGATGGTCCAATTCTACACGGCCATCGTAGAGTCTGTCCTCACCTTCTCCATCGTGGTCTGGTTTGGCTCAGCCACCAAGCACAACACCTGGAGGCTGCAGCGAATCGTCCGATCAGCAGAGAAGATTATTGGCTGCAACCTTCCCTCCATTGATGAACTGTACACTGCAAGGGCCAGGAAGCGAGCGGGCAAGATCATCTCTGACCCCTCTCACCCTGGCCACAAACTCTTTGAATCACTTCCCTCTGGAAGGCGACTCCGGACTGTCAAAGCTGCCACAGCCAGACATAAAAACAGTTTTTATCCACGAGTAGTTGCTCAACAGCCAAAAATCTGTAGCCTCCCTTTGATCTGGTATTTTGTTGGTTCACATGCTTGATCAATGGTGTTTTATCATTAATGTTTTATTATTATTCATGTTTTTAGTGTTTTCTGAGTCATTCGTAACTGTCACTGTATGACATGTTGTTACTTGTGGGCGGAGCACCAAGGCAAATTCCTTGTATGTGAATACTTGGCCAATAAACTTACTTACTTACTTACATTGCATAACAAATATCAACGTAAGCACCAACAGAAAAATAGAACCATAATGTAGTATGGTCCCCTATAGACCTCCAAACCAGCTAAATAGCCACCAGCTGCGATGTGCAACCATTTCAGCTGTCATGGATGAGAGGGCCTAATGAAAAAGCGAATGCAGTTTCATTAACCAGTTTCTCCAATATGGAGGCCATATTAATCAATTCCCGTGATAGGCGGGCTGTCCCGTAAAATGGGAAGGCAATCATCCAGAATTGCTTAGACTTCGATATACTTCACGCAGCCCTCATGGGGATAGACGATTCAGTTAGATGTTACATAGCTTGCATGTGAGGGACAACAAAGGCCAAATAACCTTGAAATAATCCCCTTGAAATAATCAGCATACACTTATATTATCACAAAGAGCAATTTCAAAACTCATAGACAGAAACAAATTATTTCCCCAAGTCCAGTCCATCTGGGCCAACCCCAGAATAAAACAGGAGGGTCAATAGCCCCATTGTCCTTTCTTGGTTCTCCGTTTACAGTCAATCAGATGGACCAACGGGGTGATCTTCAATCTTCACGGCAGTTGGTGTTGTTAGTAGCACTTGGTACAGTCCCTTTCAACACAGTCTCAATTTCTTCCGATCCCATTATCTTATCAGTATGTAGTCTGATTGTATGGACTCGTCCCTGTGTTCAACTGGTAGTGGCTTCTATGCCTCTCGTACCTGGGAATGCAGATCTGGCAAGGCATGGGTTAATTGCTGTGCATACATAATTAATTAATTGCTGAGGGCCTGTAGGTGGAATTTCCACACCCTAGTCGCACCCCAGGGGGTACGTTGCGTGGGGTTACCCTCATTTTAAAGAGGGCCATCTTCTGGTAGGTTCATATCTTGTCCTGTTATCAATTTAAAAGGTGTTAACCCTGTCTCTATAGCTGGGGTTGTTCTGAACCATGAAAATGGCTGGAAATATCTTTACCCATTCCTGTCCAGTCTCGGTCAAGGCATTACTTAAACTCTTTACTCCACTAATCCAAAACTCTGCGGGTGGTTTGGAAATGTAAAATAATTTAAACTACTTACAAGGCAGAAGCCTCCTTCATCACCTTTGCTGTGAATGTATTCCCTGATCAGAGTCTATCTGAAGAAGGATCCCCACCTAAATATTATTTCCTTGACTCCTTATCACAATTCTAGCTGTTCTATCTTGGCATGGGAATACCTTTATGTAGTCACTTGTTTATGCACATCAGTGCAGCCCAGCTGCCACTGGACTTTGCCTAGTTGAAGAGCATGTAACTGGCCTCATTCTGTCTTCATGGTCTGTTACAACCACATTTTGTACCCGTCTTTCATTATCACAGCCCACATGGTGGAGTTTAGTCAAATATGAGATTCCCAGTGCTGGGAAGGAGTTCAGGGTTAGTTGGTATTTTTGTCTTAAATTGTCCAAATATGTTTCTCCTCCCCAATCTGCTTTATCTCTCACTTTCTACCCCCCATAATGAGTTCTTTCAAACCCCCTTTTGTAATCAACTAGCACAATGCTGCATGAACCTTCATTTGTCCTTTACACACCACATGCTACAAGCCTCCATGCATTTACTTCCTGGCGACAGAAACCTGGCTGCTCATTTGCATTCTAAAAGACAAACACTATGATCACATCAAAACAAGCTTTCCCAAAAGAACTCAAAAACTCAAAATCAGTAATCCATAACTTCGCCAATATCCTTAAACCATTTAAAAATAGATAATTACTAGACTAAGTGGGACCCGTTGGGTCCCAGCATCACACGGGAGGGCTGGTCACCCAACGCAATATTCCACCTCTCCACCAATTCCAATATTGCTGGCCAGTGGGGGGGGGACATTTTCTGTTGCGCTAGTATGGGTGTTGTGGGCCGAAGGTACTGGTTTCAAGAGGGCTAGTATGGAGTTTGTGGGCCGAATGGATTCTTGTGCTGGCAGCTCAGTCACTGAGGCCAGGCAGCTCAGTCACTGAGGCCTGGCAGTACAGTCACTGGCAGACCTGGCAGGCTGGCAGCTGAGAAACTGCCAGAAATTCTGCCCAAAACAGGTGACAGACTGTGAGAGAGAAGGGGGAGAGGGTGGACTGAATGGATTATTGGGCTGGCAGTTCAGTCACTTACGGCTGGTGGGCTGGCCGTTCACTTACTCACGGCTCGTGGGCTGGCAGTGCAGTCACTCACGCCTGGTATGCTGGCAGTTCACTCAGTCACCCCTCCTCCCTTCACCCCCCCACTCTGCTCCTTGCCATTCCCCTCCCACCCACACATTCAGTGCATCTCCCCACAACCTCCCCCCATTCACTCTTAGTGGCTCTCCCACAGAGCAGCCATTCCTGCCTATTAGATTCCCATTGTGATGAACATCAAAAGTGCAAAAAGGATTTATTAAAGTTTAAAATGTGAATGACTCTTAAAATATAAGAACAATTTAAATGTTTAAGATGAGAATTATTCAGTTCTTTCTTGTTGTGTCTCTTGTTGTGTTCTGCTGCTCACTGCCTCTTGATGACTATTTCCTGTTGATAAAAAGAGACAATTTTAATATAGAGAAATTCAGCGGTCAAATTTTAAGAAAGAAAATCTGAGAATTTCTCAGAAGTCATCATTCAACGAAGCACGCTTTTAATGACAACATTCTTGGTCGATGTTCCATCCTTCAGGAAAACGTTGACATTTCCCTTCATCTTTCCTCAGCTAAGAGCCACATATAGTTGTCCATGCTGAAATACCGGTTTGTCGAGGTAATAATAATAATAATAATGGATTTTATTTACGGGCGCCTTATACCGAGGTCTCAAGGACACCATACAGAGATTTATAGAAAACATATAATCAGAATTTAAAAAAAATAGGTTATAAAGACCAATACATAAATCAGGGACAGAATTCCTTCCAAAAACACAAAAAAAAGAAAATCAGAAGCACAATTTGAGGAGAGAGCAGCGGCAATTTAACGCCAGCGTCCACTCTCCCCTCCGACCGCCATCTTGAACACAGACTAACAAATACAATTACAAACAATTACATACAAAAATCATCCCCCCACAATGATTTCCACTGTGGGGGAAGGCACAATGTCCAGTCCCCAGCCCCAGTTCACCCAAAAAAAGTCAGGCCAAATGAAGCCCCCGCTATTGCCTCTATGGAGGCCCGATGATCCTGGCCGTTCTCGCCGGGTGATGTAGCCCCGGCGTCGGGAGAGTCCTCCAGCAGCTGGGCCACCTGGAACGGCCGCATCCCTCACCGGAGGCTGTAACTACGGCTGGAACGGCCGATTTCCCGCAGGCGTCCGCAGCACCTGAAGCCGACAAGGCCGCGCCGATTTGGAGCCACGAGGCTCCCGATGTTGGAGTCGGCGCCGCCGCCCGCGAATGGTCGCTCCAGTCCCGGAGGTGTTGAGCTCGGCGGTCCAGCTCACCGGAGCTCCAGCGCATCGGTCCAGCGCAGCGACCCAGGCAAGGCATCGCCCGCTCCGCTGCACAGTAGCGCTCCAGCGCCGTGCCGCCACCGAAGCTGAGGGTGCTGTGCGGTTCCCGCCAGGAAACACCGTTCCATGCCGCTCCACGCCCGCTGGTAGGCCGCGAGGACGGGTCGAATGGGCAGCCGGAGAGAAGGCTGCCTCACCGACCAGGTAGGGACCGGGAAGTGATTTCCCCTTGTTCCCCCCACATCAAAAGGCAAAATAAATAAAAACAAAGACTTAAAGAAAACTAAAAACTTGGTAAAAAAGTACAATTAACGGACGGCTGCTGTTTTGCAGCCGTTCCTCAAGATGGCTCCTCCTCAAGAGGTAGATCAACACCTTCTGCGTTGTTTGTCCTTGTGCTTTATGGATTGTCATAGCAAAACTTGATTGAATGGGGAATTGGGTCCGCTGAAGGGGAATGTCTTCACCTTCTGTCAAAATGAGTGCTATCCTAGGAATGAGAACAATGTCATCTTTGAAGGCTCCCATGTTGATTCTTGCAACGATCAGATTATTGTGTAGCTCTTCCACAATCATCCTCCTTCCATTGCATAGCTTTGGCGGCTCCAAGTTTCTCATTAATATGATTGGAGATCCTTTTTTCAACTCCAATTTGTGTGGTGGTAATCCAGAGAGCTCGAGTGAATCGAGGAATCCTGTTGGGAAGTGAGTATCATGGGTTCCCTCAGTGACAGCATTGAAAGAAAAGTACTCCTTAACGATTCCAGGGAAGCGTTTGATGCATGTAGAATTGATGCTTCTCATGGTATCGTTGTGAGGAACCAAGATACAATTGTTGGAGAATAATTCTGCAGGATTGTCAAATGTGGGATAGATGAAATCAATACAATCCTCCAGTGTTTCTGCTGATAGAAGCATGTCTTGTCGGATTTCAATTTCATCGTCTTCATTCTTTAAAATCTCGTCTTCTCCAACTTTCAACAAAAATTGAGAATAGTCGCCTTCTCCCTCTGTCAATCGCATATTTGTGTGCAATTGAAACTTGGTGAAAAGTCTCCACAAGTAATATTTCTTGATGCAGGCATTTTCAACATCAGCATCATTTCCCCTTTTCACTACAACAAGTAGTTGTCGAAAATCGCCACAACAAATGATAAGAATGCCGTCAAAAGGCTTAGTGTTGCTGAAGACATCTTGAAGAGTTCTGTCCACCGCTTCAAAGCTTTCTCTCCTAATTATTGGACATTGATCCCAAACAATGACTTTCACTTGCCTCATGAAATGTGCCGTCTTAGAGTTCTTCTCGATGTTGCAGAATGTATCCTCGGCCACTTGGATGGGTATCTTGAATCGAGAAGTTCCTCCACCAGGCATTAATGTAGCTGCTATCCCAGAGGATGCTACAGCAATAACCACATCACCTTGACCTCTAACCTTTCCTGACATGATGTCGAAAAAGCAGCCTAAAGACAATTTCAGTTGTTAATGAACACTGAAGAATTTGTGCAAAACATTTTTTTGAGGCGGGGGCTGTCAGGGTGGGGTGCGGCGTGGCAAACGTCGTGCAGCCAAGGGAGGGGGACAGCTTCAGGCGGGGGCTCTCGTGAGCTGATGAGAAAGGGGGGGGTTGTCTTCCAGCGGGGGATGTGGGCGGCTTCAGTAGGGGGCAGGAGGGGGCGCATCCTATAGCCAAGTGGAGGGCAGCATCTTGAGGTGGATAATGTCAGTGGGGGGGGGGGGCGGTGAGCGACTTACTCATGGCCTCTGGACTCACTCACTGCCTTGGGATTAACTCATGGCCTTTGGACTGACTGACTGACTCATGGCTTGCGGACTGACTGACGCCCGACTTCTGGAGTCACGTCCGACTTTTGTAAACTGAAAACTGTAACATCTACATTGAGGAACAGCTTCTTCCTGACAGCCATCAGGCTATTAAACATAACAAATAAGCTCTGAACTACGAAAGACTATATTATTTGTACTATTTGTTATTTGTTGATCACACACACCCTCCACCTCACACAGACACACACACACACACACACACACACACACACACACACACACACACACACACACACACACACACACACACACACACACACACACACACACACACACAGACTCATTCACACACACACACATACACACACACACACACACACACA
>CM075991.1:14091274-14106634 GCA_038087875.1 Malacoraja senta
CAGACAACTTTTAATAAAGTTTAGCGGCATTTAAGTCAAGTCAAGTCAAGTCACATTTATTTATATAGCACATTTAAAAAACAACTCTCGTTGGCCAAAGTGCTTTACATTTGTTATAAGAATAATATAAACAAACAAACTACATACATATATACATGTAGCCCTCGCTCAGAGGACGTCAAGAAAGGCTTGGGAGTATAGATAAGTTTTTAGTCTTGGCTTAAAGGAGTCGATGGAGGGGGCAGTTCTGATGGGAAGGGGGATGCTGTTCCACAGTCTAGGAGCTGCAACCGCAAAGGCGCGGTCGCCCCTGAGCTTATGCCTAGACCGTGGGATATTCAGCAACCCCAAGTCGGCCGATCTGAAGGACCTGGAGGTGGAGTGGTGGGTGAGAAGACTTTTTATGTAGGTGGGGGCAAGCCCATTGAGGGCTTTGTAGACATGGAGGAGGATCTTGAAGTTTATACGGAACCGCACAGGGAGCCAGTGGAGAGAGGCCAGGATCGGGGTGATGTGGTCCCTTTTTCGGGTGCCCGTCAGGAGTCTCGCTGCGGCGTTTTGGACCAGTTGCAGGCGGGACAGGGAAGATTGGCTGGTGCCAGTGTAAAGGGAGTTGCAGTAATCTAGGCGGGAGGAGATGAATGTGTGGATGATCTTTTCGAGGTCATCAAACTGGAGGAATTGTTTTATTTTAGCTATCGTCCGAAGCTGAAAGAAGCTAGCTTTTACCACGGCATTGACTTGTTTGTCAAATTTCAGTGCTGAGTCAAATATCATGCCAAGGTTTTTGACGTGAGGTTTGAGTAGTGGGGTAAGGCTTCCAAGGCTGCCTGCTGTCATTTTGATTGAGTCCAAGGGGCCGAGAAGGATGACCTCAGACTTACTCTCGTTTAGTTGGAGGAAGTTCTGGGCCATCCAACACTTTATATCCTCGAGGCAGCGTGTAAGATTAAGCAGATTTGATTGGTTTTTGGGCTTCAGGGGGAGGTAGAGTTGTGTATCGTCTGCGTAGCAATGGAAGGAAATGCCGTGCCTTTCAATGACTTGGCCTAAGGGGAGCATATACAGGGAGAAGAGAATGGGGCCAAGGATGGAACCTTGTGGAACACCACAGCAGAGATTAGCTGGGGAGGAGAAAGAGTTGCCTATGCGAGTATGCGGGAACTTCCCTCGAGCATGAAGGAGAGTTCCAGTGACCTCCTAGGTCCTCCTAGGACCACGTGCTGCGCGTTTGAGTCGAGCGCAAACTCTTCTAAACTCGCAAATTAGGTCGCCGCAGTGGATCAGGCACTTTAGTCATTCTTCCAAAAACGACTGCCGAGGAGTATATCCAAGAAACAACAGTTGACATCCATTTCAGTGACTGTTATCTTATCTTCGGAGGAGCAATGATCTATCTACATCAGTCCGGGCAACTGGCGTTCTGTACTTTGCTTATCCCAGGCATAGTCTGTTCAGTGGTTAGTCCAAGGGTTGCAAGTTTCGCTCACACCCACATGAGTCTGCAGTACCTTTCCTCTGTCAGTAGTTTTGAAGCCACATAAGCATTTAAGCAAGAAATCAGAAATGGCCAAGTATCCCATCATGCAAGGTAACCCTAGCTAATAGCGATTAACTCTTTCATTTGGAGAGTGAGAGGAAACAGAAGATCCCGGAGAAAACCTACGCGGGTCACAGGGAGGACGTGCAAACTCCATCCAGGCAGCACCCGTGGTCAAGATCGAACCTGGGTCTCTGGCGCTGCAGGGCAGCAACTCTACCGCTGGGCCACATCTTGGACAACTGTAATTCGTATAGCACCTTAACAGATTTCAACAAGCAATACTGACTGTCGAGATTGCAGGGAACGAAATGCAAGGGCACATGATTAAATAACTCAGTCAACAACTGGAGTTCTGGACCGCCAATCCAGAGATTACCTGAAAACCATTCTGGTTTAAATGCCATTGGGGAAGAGAGTTCTGAAGACTTATCTGAGGAAATGAACACCTCTTAATACTCAGACTTCTTTAAGAAGCCTTCTCTTAGAGTCAGAGAGTGATACAGTGTGGAAACAGGTCCTTTGGCCCAACCTGCCCACACCGGCCAACATGTCCCAGCTACACTGGTCCCACCTTCCCGCATTTGGTCCATATTCCTCCAAACCTGCCCTATCCATCATCCTCTCCACATCCACTCTATCCAGGCCTTTCACTATTCGGTAAGTTTCAATGAGGTCCCCCCTCATCCTTCTAAACTCCAGCGAGTGGAGGCCCAGTGTTGTCAAAAGCTCAACACTTGTCAACCCAATCATTCCCAAGATCATTATCGCAAACATCCTCTGGACCCTCTCCAATGCCAACAACTTCTTCCTCAGATGTGGAACTCAAAACTGCTCCTAATACAAATGTGGCCTCACACCCTCAGCTTTGCATCCTTGCCTCTATATTATCGATTGGCCTCAATTAGCTAGCAGTGAGAGGGGTCATAAAGTTATGTGATAGGAGCAGAATTAGGCCATTCGGCCCATCAAGTCCACTCCGCCATTCAATCATGGCTGATCTATCTCTCCTAATCCCATTCTCCTGTCTTCTCCCCATATCCCCTGATGGTCCTCTCATCAGATCCTTCCTGCACATGGTTGGTGTGTCAACCCCCAACTCACTCAACCCTCGGGATGTCTATGGTGAGGTGGGGATGATGGACCATCTCTTGGTGGGCTGTGTATTTACAAAGAAGGATGCGAGGGTCAGGGTTCATCCCGGTCAGCGAGAACTCTCTGAATTTCGGAATCTTCCCAGGGACATTCTGATGTTCCAACGCGGATATCAAGTGTTGTTGGAAGATCACCAACTTGGTGAAAATCGGTTCTTTGGTCTGCCTGAAACTCGTTGGTCTCCCAGCAGAGCGAGACCTGTCCATTGGGGAATATTGCTGGCTGGCACATTCCAGACTGCAAGAGTACGTGCGGGGGGACTCGCTGAAGGTCGGTGCGGCCAACTCAAATGCTGTGCGTAGAAGGACCGCAGTCTAAGGTCCTTCTGCTGCTGGCTATTGAGGGAGAAGCCTCTAAAATCCTTGAAGCTTGAATCATCCCTGAAGGCCACATGGTGTCATAAGATCATCAGTGATAGGAGTACAATTAGGCCATTCGGCCCATCAAGTCTACTCTGCCGTTCAATCATGGCTGATCTATCTCTCCCCCCGAACCCCATTCTCCCGCCTTCTCCCCATAATCCCTGACACCGTGTTAATCAAGAATCTATTGTGTCAGAGGTTATGGGGAGAAGACAGGAGAATGTGGTCAGTAGGGAGAGATAGATCAGCCATGATTGAATAGCAGAGTAGACTTGATGGGCCGAATGGCCTAACACTGCTCCTATCACTGATGATCGTATGAACTTATGAGTGGCAATGGCACTCTGTCCACAGAAAGTGCTGACGCTGTGAGTTTGTAGACTGAACAGCACCACAAGTGGAAAGAAGCCCACGCGCTGTGTATTTTGTATTCCTTGTATATATCTTTGACGATTAAAGTTTATTTTTGAAATAAAAATAATAAACACATGGCAGGAAGAACATGATAGCATCAGACAGCGGTCTAAAGAAGGTCCTGACCACAAATATCTCTGGAGAAAAGGAATCAGTGACGTTTCGGATCGAGACCCTTCTTCAGACCCGACAAGTTACCCATTCCTTCTCTCCGGAGATGCTGCCTGCCCCGCCGAGTTACTCCAGCTTTTTGTGCCTATCTTCGGTTTAAACCAGCATCTGCAGTTCTTTCCTACACATCCCGACCAGAAACGTTGTCTGTCCATTCCTTCCGCTGATGCTGCCTGACCCGCTGAGTTACTCCAGCACTTTGTGTTTGACACACCAGAGAACGTGGAGACCAGGGAGGGGGAGCAAAGATTAGGTGGGCAGAGATTGGGAGGCCAAGAGGAATCGTAACAGGTAAAACTATGAAAAAGAAGAGGCTTTGGCCTACGCAATCTCCCAGTTGCCAAACACTTTAACTCCCCCTCCCATTCCCACACTGACCTTTCTGTCCTGGGCCTCCTCCATTGTCAGAGTGAGGCCCAACTCAAATTGGAGGAACAGCACCTCATATTTTGTTTAGGGAGTTTACAGCCCAGCGGTATGAACATTGATTTCTCAAATTTCTTCATAGTAACCCTTGCATTACCCCCTTCCCCTTCCCCCACCCTAGTTATCCTACTAGTTCCGCCGTTTGTATCCCTGTATCCCTCCGTTATCACCACCTCCCCGGCCACCAATGGACCATTATGGGCTCCACCCTTCCCAGGTCATCTGTTGCCAGCCCTGCTTTGTGTTGGCCTTTTCTTGTCTCCAGTTCCCTCCCCTATACTTTCAGTTTGAAGAAGGGTCCCGACCCAAAACATCACCCGTCCTTTTTCTCCAGAGATGCTGCCCGGCCCGTTGAGTTACTCCAGCGCTTTGTGTCTATCAGCCAGAAGAAGCTATTTTGCGCGACGGAGAGCTCGATATTTGCGGACAGTGATGTACAGGTGGCAGCGGTAGAGTTGCTGCCTCACAGCGCCAGAGACCCGGGTTCGATCCCGACTACGGGTGCTGTCTGTATGGAGTTTTTACGTTCTCCCCGTGACCTGCGTGGGTTTTCTCCGAGATCTTCGGTTTCCTCCCCACTCCAAAGTTGAGGCAGGGACTATCATAACATTTAAGAAACAGCACGCAACAAAAAGCTTTTCACTGTACCTCGGTACATGTGACAATAAATCAAATTGAGGTAGGTACTATAAAAACATTTAAAAGACATTTGGACGGGTACATGGTTAGGACAAGAGGAGAGAGGTACGGGCCAAATATGGGCAAATGGAATGAACCTAGAGTGGGCCTGTTTGTTGGTATGGGCAAGGTGGGCCCTAGGGCCTGTTTCCGTGCTGTATCTCTAAACTAAACTAAACTAAACTAAACTTAACTAAACTAAACTAAACTAAACTAAACTAAACTAAACTAGACTAAACTAGACTAGACTAGACTAAACTAAACTAAACTAAACTAAACTAAACTAAAGTAAAACTTGGACTGGTAGATGGATAGGAAAGGATGAGAGGGATATGGGCCAAATGTGGTCAACTGGAACTACCTGAGATGGGGCCTGTTTGTTGGTATGGGTCAGTTGGGCCACCGGGCCTGTTTCCATGCTGTATGACTCTATGACTAAATGCAAGCTATTGCCGTTGATGATGCAGCCGAACCCATTGACCTTTCGTACCTGTGTTCTCCTCACGGGAACTAAATGTTCTGCCAACCTTCTCTCGTGCTGGATGACGCATCAGTACGTGATGCCTGCATCTGAGCCGCTTCCTCATGTTTACACTCACTGCTGATGGGCCTTCCTTTCCATTCCGACCCCTCGCGTCTCAAAAATAACCCGGACGGCCGCGAGCCTGTTACGTAACCTTCACCCTGGGCTTGCTCCAAGGAACACTGGAAAATGGACAATTGTTACAGTGGGATAACATATAACAAGGAAGTCGGCACAGTGGCGCAGCGGTAGAGTTGCTGCCCGACAGCGTCAGAAACCCGGTTTCGATTGTCGGACTACGGGTGTTGTCTCTACGGAGTTTACACGTTCTCCCCGTTACCTGCGTGGTTTTCTCCGGGTGCTCCAGTTTCCTCCCAAATCCTTCAAGATGGCGGATGTGCAGGAGTGGGCGCCGGTTGTGCGGGCTGCCTGCCTGCAGTCCGTCTTCTAACCCTTTTTATTGTCTATAATTTTTATTTGGAGGTCTATTCTTTCTATGTGGGGGGTGGGGAAACTGTTTTAACCCCAGTCCTACCTGGTCGGAGATGCGGTTTTCCTCCGAATCGCATCTTCGCTCTCCCAATGCGGCCTTCCATCGGGCTGGAGCGGCGTTCCTGCCGGGACCACAGCTTCGGCGGCACAGCGCTGGGACACCAACACGGAGCGGGCGATGCCTTGCCGGGTCGCCGCTCCGGAGTGCTGTGACCGCCGACCACCAACATCAAGCAGCGGTCTGCGGTCTGAGGGCGTCCTGCCGCGTGCGGGCGGCGCTGGGTCGAAAACACCGCGGAGTCAGAGTCGAAGATCCAACCGGCGCGGCCTGAGGACTACGGGCGTCGCAGTCTCCGGGGAGGGAGCGGCCGCTCCAGACACTTCCAAGCCGTTGAGGACTTTCCACCCGATGCCGGTGTTCCAGCTTCCCGGCGGGTGGGGCCTACAACATCGGGCTGCCGTTGCGGCGACTGGCTGCGGAGCCCTCAGACTGGCCCCGATCTCGGGTGGACTAGGAGGAGGACTGGACACTTTGGTGCCTTTCCCTCACGGTGGAGAGTGTCGACTCTGCTGTGGGGGGGATGTTTATGTTGAATCTCTAAATAGTGTGTCGTGTCTTTTTTATTCTACCTTTTTATTTTTTATTTATATGGTTAATTGTCTGTAAAGCGCTTTGGTTTCAGTAATCTGATTGAAAGGCGCTATATAAATAAACTTACTTTACTTTACTTTACTTTAAAGACGTGCGGGTTTGTAGGTTAATTGGCTTCTGTAAATTGTCCCTAGAATGTAGGATAGAACTAGTGCATGGGGTGATCGATGGTTGGCGTGGATTCAGTGGGCAGAAGGACCTGTTTCCACGCTGTATCTCCAAACTAAACGGAACTAAACTAAATGAATGAATGAATAAGTTTATTGGCCAAGTATATTCACATACAAGGAATTTGCCTTGGGGCTCAGCCCGCAAGTGACAACATGGCATACAGTGACAGTTAGGAATGACACATAAAACATTAAACATTTGAACATTAATCAATTAATAAAAAAAAATTATCGATTAAACTAAACTAAACTAAAACTCGTATGAACAGGTGATGCGTGGTCAGTATGGATTCAGTGGGCCAAATGCCTGTTTCCCGCTGTATATCTAAATATTGTTGAGTTCTTCATTAGGATGGAGAGTGACATAATTAATTCAGAAACAAGGGTTCTGAACTTAAAGAAAGGTAACTTTGAGGGTATGAGACGTGGAATTGGCCAAGATAGACTGGCAATTGATTCTTAAAGGGTTGACGGTGGATATGCAATGGAAGGCATTTAAAGGCTGCATGGATGAACTACAAAAAATTTTCATCCCAGTTTGGCAAAAGAATAAATCAGGGAAGGTAGTGCATCCGTGGATAACAAGGGAAATCAGGGATAGTATCGAAACAAAAGATGAAGCATACAAATTAGCCAGAAAAAGCAGCCTACCAGAGGACTGGGAGAAATTCAGAGTCCAGCAGAGGAGGACAAAGGGTTTAATTAGGAAAGGGAAAATAGATTATGAAAGAAAACTGGCAGGGAACATAAAAACTGACTGCAAAAGTTTTTATAGATATGTGAAGAGAAAAAGATTAGTTAAAACAAATGTAGGTCCTTTGCAGTCAGAAACAGGTCATGGCAGACCAATTGAATAACTACTTTGGTTCTGTCTTCACTAAGGAAGACTTAAGTAATCTGCCGGAAACAGCAGGGGACCGGGGGTCAAATGATCTGGAGGAACTGAGTGAAATCCAGGTTAGCCGGGAAGTGATGTTAGGTAAATTGAATGGATTAAAGGCCGATAAATCCCCAGGCCAGATAGGCTGCATCCCAGAGTACTTAAGGAAGTAGCCCCAGAAATAATGGATGCATTAGTGATAATCTTTCAAAACTCTTTAGATTCTGGAGTAGTTCCTGAGGATTGGAGGGTAGCTAATGTAACCCCACTTTTTAAAAAGGGAGGGAGAGAGAAAACGGGGAATTACAGATCAGTTAGTCTAACATCGGTAGTGGGGAAACTGCTAGAGTCAGTTATTAAAGATGGGATAGCAGCACATTTGGAAAATGGTGAAATCATTGGACAAAGTCAGCATGGATTTATGAAAGGTAAATCATGTCTGACGAATCTTATAGAATTTTTTGAGGATGTAACTAGTAGAGTGGATAAGGGAGAACCAGTGGATGTGTTATATCTGGACTTTCAGAAGGCTTTCGACAAGGTCCCACATAAGAGATTAATATACAAACTTAAAGCACACGGTATTGGGGGTTCAGTATTAATGTGGATAGAGAACTGGCTGGCAGACAGGAAGCAATGTGTAGGAGTAAACGGGTCCTTTTCAGAATGGCAGGCAGCGACTAGTGGGGTACCGCAAGGCTCAGTGCTGGGACCCCAGCTATTTACAATATATATTAATGATTTGGACGAGGGAATTGAATGCAACATCTCCAAGGTTGCAGATGACACGAAGCTGGGGGGCAATATTAGCTGTGAGGAGGGTGCTAGGAGGCTGCAAGATGACTTGGATAGGCTGGGTGAGTGGGCAAATGCATGACAGATGCAGTATAATGTGGATAAATGTGAGGTTATCCACTTTGGTGGCAAAAACAGGAAAGTAGACTATTATCTGAATGGTGGCCGATTAGGAAAAGGGGAGATGCAACGAGACCTAGGTGTCATGGTACACCAGTCATTGAAAGTGGGCATGCAGGTGCAGCAGGCAGTGAAGAAAGCGAATGGTATGTTAGCATTCATAGCGAAAGGATTTGCGTATAGGAGCAGGCAGGTTCTACTGCAGTTGTACAGGGTCTTGGTGAGACCACACCTGGAGTATTGCGTACAGTTTTGGTCTCCTAATTTGAGGAAGGACATTCTTGCCATAGAGGGAGTACAGAGAAGGTTCACCAGACTGATTCCTGGGATGTCAGGACTTTCATATGAGGAAAGACTGGATAGACTCGGCTTGTACTCGCTGGAATTTAGAAGATTGAGGGGGAATCTTATAGAAACTTACAAAATTCTTAAGGGGCTGGACAGGCTAGATGCAGGAAAATTGTTCCCGATGTTGGGGAAGTCCAGAACAAGGGGTCACAGTTTAAGGATAAAGGGGAAATCTTTTAGGACTGAGATGAGAAAAACATTTTTTACACAGAGAGTGGTGAATCTCTGGAATTCTCTGCCACAGAATGTAGTTGAGGCCAGTTCATTGGCTATATTTAAGAGGGAGTTATATGTGGCCCTTGTGGCTAAAGTGATCAGGGGGTATGGAGAGAAGGCAGGTACAGGATACTGAGTTGGATGATCAGCCATGATCATATTGAATGGCGGTGCAGGCTCGAAGGGCCGAATGGCCTACTCCTGCACCTATTTTCTATGTTTCTATGTTTCTATGTTTCTATTCTTTCTTGAACAATGCATTTTGCCCAATAATTGAAGGTACTTTCTCCAGGCCTTTTCTTTTGGAGAAAGAAGATCTCTGAACACTTTTCTTTCCCCTCCCCCAAGTTTTGTTAATCCATCCCCCGTCACGTCCTGATGCAGATGGAGCTTGGTGGCCACTTTGACCCCTGACCTTTGATCTCTTTGATCTCTCCCCAACTCCTCAGGAATATGCGTACTGGGCCGTTCAGGGGTTGCGAGTATTTTGTAACGGGAGGGGGTCAGAAGTCACATAACAGAGTGTGACGGACCCTGGTAAGGCACACCTTCAAATCTGCAGAGGGTAATGTTTAGTTGTTTAAGAAAGAACTGCAGATGCTGGAACAATCGAAGGTGGACACAAAATACTGGAGAAACTCAGCGGGACGGGCAGCATCTGTGGAGAGAAGGAATAGGCGACGTTTCGGGTCGAGACCCTTCTTCAGGCTGATGATAATGTCTGAGGATAATGTTTAATTTAGTTTATAGATACGGTGCGGAAACAGGCCCTTCGGCCCACTGAGTCCGCGCCAACCAGCGATCTCTGCGCACTTAAGCCCCTGTCCCACTTACGTGTCCTTGGCACGCTAATTACACAACCTCGTCGTCGCGTTGAGGCGCGACGGTCCCGCGAAGGTCGCGCGCGTCTTCAGGCGCCTGCACAGCCGTCTGGAGCGCGTGACGTCATTTGAAGATGGACACAAAATGCAGGAGCAACTCAGCGGGACGGGCAGCATCTCTGGAGAGAAGCAATGGGTGATGTTTCAGATTGAGACTCTTCTTCAGTCTGAAAGAAGGGTCTTGACCCGAAACGTCACCCATTGCTTCTCTCCAGAGATGCTGCCGGTCCCGCTGAGTTATTCCTGCATTTTGTGTCCATCTTCACTTTTCTTGGCCCCGCTCTGGGAGTAGAAGTGGGGGCGGATCCGGTTCCGTGAGCCCCAGGCCGAGTTCGACGATTGTTTGCCTGCTTCTGCTGCTGTTGGAGGTGAGACATTACGTCGGGCAAGGGTCTTGGGCCTGTCCCACTTTGGCCGTCAGTTACGCGACAGGCCGTTGGCACGTGAAGATTTAGTTCGGTACAAAATCCCGGAGCGCCGCGCGATACCGCGCACAACTACATACCCCTCCGCGCTTCTCAGTGGGACACGATGCCCGTGCGCCTCAATGTGACTACGAGGTCGCGTAATTTGTGTGCCAAGGACATGTAGGTGGGACAGGGCCTTTACACTGTCCTACACACTAGGGACAATTTACAGTTTTACCAAGCCAATTAATCTACAAACCTGTACGTCTTTGGAGTGTGGGAAGAAACCGAAGATCCCGGAGAAAACACACGCAGGTCACAGGGAGAACGTGCAGACAAGCACCCGTAGTCAGGATCGAACCCGGGTCTCTGGCGCTGTGAGGCAGCAACTCTACCGCTGCGCCACCGTGCCACCCTGGGTGAGGGCTTGTGAGATACGAGAGTTTAACGAGAGTTAAAAACTGAGACCAAGGGAGTCCTGAGACACTGTAACGGACAGAGAAGGTATTTGAGGCAAGCACTCCAAGATGGCGCCCAAGACGGGCCGCATCTCTCCACGTGCTGGTCCCAGATATGGATCTGCAATCATTCATCACAATCGCCCCACTCTCTTAAACCTCGACTCATTCCCTTTATCCTGTGTTTGTACACTGTGAATAGACACAAAATGCTGGAGTAACTCAGCAGAACAGGCAGCATCTCTGGATAGAAGGAATCTATCCCAGAGTTACTACAGCATTTTGTGTCTATCTTTGGTGGAAACCAGCATCTGCAGTTCCTTCCTACACATCTGTACACTGTGGATGGTTTGATTGTAATCATTTATTGTTTTTTCGCTGGCTTGGATAGTACGCAATAAAAAAGCTTTTCACTGTGTCTCAGTACTCTTGACAATAAACTAAACTGAGTTATAGCAGCATAGATCTATTATTGTCACATGTACCGAGGTACAGTGAATAGCTCTGTTTTGCATGCTATTAATCCCGATGGAGGCTCCATAGCTCAGGGGTTAGAGCACTGGTCTTGTAAACCAGGGGCCGTGAGTTCGAATCTCACTGGGGCCTGAACATTTTGCAGAGTGAACCCAATGGGCCAAAAGTCCTTATTCTGCTCCTTTGATCTTAAAGATCAGATAAGGGCAAACTCAAGAGGCAAACTCATGTGCACTAGAATAGAGCAAAGGGGGAAGATACAGAGTGCAGAATATAGTTCTCAGCATTGTAGCACACCAGTTCCACAGACAAAAACTAATGTCCGCAACAGGGTAGAGATGAATCGGACAGTACCCTAGCTGTTGCTGAGTCTGGTTTCAAGCTCCTGTACCTTCTGCTGGATGGGAGCAGGGAGAAGAAGGAATGGGAAAAGTGTTTGATTATGCTGACTGCTTTTCCGAGGCATCGTGAAGTGTAGATGGAGTCGATGGTGGGCAGTCCTCTCTGTGTGGTGGGCTGGGCCACATCTCTGCAATTTCTCACGGTCGTGGGCAGAGCTGTTCCCAGAGCTGTGAAGCAAGCCGATTGTATGATATATAGTGTTATAGTTATATAAGACGTTGCTGAGGCCGCATCTAGAGTATTGTGTTCAATTGTGTAGTAGGAACGATTTGTCAAGTTGGAATGGGTGCAGAGAAGATTTACAAGGATGTTGCCAGGATTATGAGAGCTAGGACTAGGACTCTATTCCCTGGAGCTCTTGAGGATGGGGTGGGGGGGGTTGGGGGGGGGGGATCTTATAGAAGTCTTTAAAATCACGAGAAGAATAGATCGGGTTGATGCACAGAGTCGCTTGCCCAGAGTAGGCAAATCGAGAACTAGAGGGCATAGGTTTAAGGTGAAGGGAGAAAGATATTATAGGAATCTAAGGGGTAACCTTTGCACACAAAGGGTGGTGGGTGTATGGAACAAGCTGGGACTATCGCAATGTTCAAGAAGCAATTAGGCAGGCACATGGATAGGACAGGATTTGAGAAACAACAGAGAAACAGGCCCTTTGGCCCATCGAGTCCGTACCGAACAGCAACCCCGCACATTATCACTGCCCTACACACTAGGGACCATTTATTACGTTTATACATTTACACCAAACTAATTAACCTACAAACTTGTACGTCTTTGAAGTGTGGGAGGATACTGAAGATTTCAGAGAAAACCCACGCAGGTCACGGGGAGAACGTACAAGCTCCGTACAGACAGCACCCGTAGTTAGGGTCATACCTGGGTCTCTGGCGCTGTAAGGCAGCAACTCTACTGCTGTGCCACTGTGCCGCCCTGGCTTAGATGGGTATGGGCCAAATGCAGGCAAGTCAGACTAGTGTAGATGGAGCAGGTTGGCCGGTGTGGGCAAGTTGGGCTGAAGGGCCTGTACAACTCCATAACTGTATCACGGGCTTTGCAACAGTTCCGGCAGCAGGTATCACACTTCTACTGATGTGCTGCAGCCCAGGAGCTCTGGAGGTGCTGGAGAAGTGAGCTGAGTGTTATTTGAATCATGGGTTGAAGAAAGGAAATATTTGTACCGTATCCTCAGGATGTCCCTCATGTGCTTTACAGCCAGCGCTTTGGTCTTCAACAGCAGCCGATGTGATTTTGTGGACAAAGCTGGCTGCCAATTTACACGCAGGCACCTCCCCAAAGTGTAACAGCTTCCACTTGTAAACACGCCGCCTCTGACACACAGATCACCTCAAGCCACTTTACGGGAATGTTATCACAGGGAGGGTGGGCTCTGAGGCACAGAGGATATATCAGGGACAGATGGTGGAAGAATTAGGTGTGAAGGAGAGTCTTACATGAGGAGAGAAGCAGAGAGTTACTCCCAGAGCTCAGAGTTCAGGTCCCCTGTGGCCAACTGTCCTCACTAAAGACACATTGCTAGTTTAGATATCATTGATCCAGTCCGCCTGGATACCAGGCCTTAACGTGAGAAGGCAAGAAATGGCTACTAAACTTTTAGTTTCAGTTTACTTTAGTTTTTAGATGAGTTTAGTTTAGTTTATCATCCCATGCATTTGAGGTAAGGCAATAAGCTTTTACTGTGTGCTGTTCAATCTAAAAAACGACTATAGATAATTACAATCAAGCCATCACATGTGTATAATTAAAGGATAAAGAGTACAACTTTTAATGCAAGATAAAGACCGATAAGCTGAAGACTTTAGAGATACAGAGCGGAAACAGGCCCTTCGGCCCATCGAGTCTGTGCTGACCAACGATCCCCGCACACTAGCACCTTTCTAGGAACACACTAGGAACAATTGGCTTTTTTTAAAAACCAAAGCCAATTGTCAAGTCAAGTCAAGTCAAGTGAGTTTATTGTCATGTGTCCCTGGTAGGACAATGAAATTCTTGCTTTGCTTGAGCACAACAGAACATAGTAGGCATTTACTACAAGGCATTCTATAAATATATACACAATGGTCAATATACTGATAACGTGCAAATAACAGTATTGGCTAGTAAAGTTCAGTGTTATGTCCGAGCCAGGTTTAATAGCCTGATGGCTGTGGGGAAGTAGCTGTTCCTGAACCTGGTCGTTGCAGTCTTCAGGCTCCTGTACCTTCTACCTGAAGGTAGTGGGGAGATGAGTGTGTGACCAGGATGGTGTGGGTCCTTGATGATGCTGCCAGCCTTTTTGAGGCAGCGACTGTGGTAGATCCCCTCGATGGAAGGGAGGTCAGAGCCGATGATGGACTGGGCAGTGTTTACTACTTTTTGTAGTCTTTTCCTCTCCAGGGCACTCTAGTTGCCGAACCAAGCCACGATGCAACCGGTCAGCATGCTCTCTACTGTGCACCTGTAGAAGTTAGAGAGAGTCCTCCTTGACAAACCGACTCTCCGTAATCTTCTCAGGAAGTAGAGGCACTGATGTGCAATTGACCTACAAACCTGTACGTCTTTGGAGTGTGGGAGTAAACCGGAGCACCCGGAGGAAACCCACACGGTCACATAGAGAACGTGCAAACTCCAGACCGACAGCACCCGAGGTCAGGATTGAACCTGGGTCTCTGGTGCCGTGAGGCAGCAGCCCTACTGCTGAGCCACTATGCCGCCTTAAAGTGAAAAGTTAAGAAATAGGTATCTCCTTTTTGTTTAGTTTAATTTCAGTTTATTTTAATTTAGTTTATTGCCAGTTGTTTGAGGTACAGTGAAAAGCTATTGTTCCATGTGAATCAGTGAAGAAAAAGACTATAAATAATCACAATCAAGCCATCCACGGTGTACAGATAAAGGATAGATACAATATTTAGTGCAAGATAAAGTCTTGGATGTTGCAAGATGCAAGGTGGCAACTCTTCATGTGCTGCCCCAGAAGAGGGTCTACTGACACCAATTTCACTCCTCTACTCGTGTAAGATTGAACAATAGACAATAGACAAGCCAGCATTACATCCCTGTTTTTGTATACAAGTTCTCTTGAAATAAATGCCAGCATTGAGTCTGCTCTCTTTACTACCAAATTGATTTTGTGTCTGTCTTTTGGTATAAACCAGCATCTGCAGTTACGTGACTTACATAACCTGCAATCCCGCACGTCTTTGGGATGCAGGAGGAAACCGGAGCACCTGGAGGAAACCCACACGGTCACAGGGAAAACATGCAAACCCCACACAGACAGCACCCGAGGTCAGGATTGAACCCGGGTCTCTGGCACTGTGAGACAGCAGCTCCACCTGCTGCATCAACGTGTCGCCTTCAGTGTTATTAAATGTTACGTGGTTTAACAGCTCACCAGTTTGGTATGGACAAGTTAGGCCATGCAAGTTTAGTTTAGTATATTATCACATGTACTGAGCTTCTTTGTTGCATTCTATCCAGTCAGCGGGAAGACTGCATGAGTATACTTGATTACAATCAAGCCACCCACAGTGAGAATAAGGTTTAGTGCAAGGTAATGTCCAATAAAGTTCAATTAAATATAGTCCATGGGTCTCCAATGAGGTAGATAGTAGCTCAGGACCGCTCTCTAGTTGTTGGTGGGATGGTTCAGTTGCCTGATAACAGCTGGGAAGAAACTGTCCCTGAATCTGGAGGTGTGCATTTTCACACTTCTGTACCTCTTGCCTGATGGGAGAGGGGAGAAGAGGGAGTGACCAGGGTGAGACTGGTCCTTGATTATGCTTTAGATGGAGTC
>CM075991.1:14106834-14111834 GCA_038087875.1 Malacoraja senta
TAGATCCTAGAAACCAATAACTATTGGCGAAAAAACCAGTCCAGGCATTAAATTTTGGGCTTCAGCCCCATCCTACCCTTTGGACTTCTACCCCATCCTAACTTAGTTATGTGTGTGTGTGTGTGTGTGTGTGGGGGGGGGGGGGAAGGAGAGAAGGGGAAATAGAGAGAGGAAGGAGGGAAAGAAGGGGAGGGAGAGAAGGGAAGGCGGGAGCAGATACCGGGGTCCAGGCGGACGGGTGTGAGCTGAGGCCGAGGTTTGTAAACGTTGCTCCAAACCCCGGCCCGGCCCTCCCTGTATTGTTCACCGCGTCTCCCCGGGGAGAGAGAGGGGTGGAGCTGGGACTGTGTACGTGAAGCACGGTAACTGGAGGGGTGGGAGTGCTGCCCCGGGACCGTGAGGGAACGACCCACCTCCCCCTTCTCCATTCCCCTCCATTCCCCATCACACCCCCCTCCCCATCTACCCCTTTCTTCCCCCTCCACCCGGGGTAGATCTATCCGAGCCCAGAGTAGATTACTAAAAAGATCCTAGAGCGGAGGTTTGGATGACTCCATCGCGGGGCCCAATTGGGAGCAATCGGTCCAATGGGCTTAAGGCCGGCCCTGACCTCATTTTCCGCCTTGTTACCTGTCTAACTGTTTCTTAAACATTGGGATGGTCCCAGCCTCAACTACCTCCTCTGGCAGCTTGTTCCATACACCCTATGAAACATTCCTATGAAATCTTTTCCCCTTCACCTTGAACCTATGCCCTCGAGTCCTTGTTCCCCTACTCTGGGCAAGAGACTCTGTGCATCGTGAACTAACTGACTAACTTCCCCTTGCATTAGGAGACATGTGTGTTGCAAATGTAACAGGGACAAGCACACAGAGGTAACGGTGCCAGACTAAATATAGAGATACCATGACATCTTCATCTCATTGATTGCAGGGTCATTGCGGGAGAGGCTTCCTCAGCCCACATCCAGCGGCAGCATCTGCCACCATCCTGTAGCTGTGGTCAAATTAGCGGCTTGCTGCTGGATGGGGCTTCCTTCCTTCGTCTCCCGCTAGGTCCCACTCCCATCCGCCCTGTGTAATCTCCAACCTCCCTGCCAAGACGGCACGGTGCCAACATGGCAACTGGGCTCTGACTTTCTACGGGGCGACATGGTGGCACAGCGATAGAGTTACTGTCTTACAGTGCTCACTGCGCCAGAGACTGACTACGGGTTCCTGTCTGTACGGAGTTTGTACCTTCTCTCCGTGATCGGCGTGAGTTTTCTCCAATATCTTCGGCTTCCTCCCACACTCCAAATACGTACAGGTTTGTAGGTTAATTGGCTTGGTGTAAAAGTAAAAAATTGCCCCTAGTGTGTGTAGAGTGGTGTTAATGGCACAGGATTCGCTGGTCGGTGCGGACTCAGTGGGCCGAAGGGCCTGTTTCTTTGCTGTTTAACTAACTAACTAACTAACTAACTAACTAACTAACTAACTAACTAACTAACTAACTAACTAACTAACTAACTAACTAACTAACTAACTAACTAACTAACTAACTAACTAACTAACTAACTAACTAACTAACTAACTAACTAACTAACTAGCTAACTAACTAACTAACTAACTAACTAACTAACTAACTAACTAACTAACTAACTAACTAACTAACTAACTAACTAACTAACTAACTAACTAACTAACCAACCAACCAACCAACCAACCAACCAACCAACCAACCAACCAACCAACCAACCAACCAACCAACCAACCAACCAACCAACCAACCAACCAACTAACTAACTAACTCCAACCAACCAACCAACTAACTAACTAACTAACTAACTAACTAACCAGCCAACCAGCCAGTCAACCAGCCAGCCAACAAGATAACTAGCTAACTAACCTGGAAGGTTCAGGCTGCCCCTCAGCCTCCACTGTGATTCTGCTCACCATTGGAGCCAGGGAGCTACTAGAGGTCGCGTTTCATCCTCACGGAGACGCCAAGAGCTATTTTTAGAAAGTTCTCTTACTCATTCACGGGATGACTCTCTCCAAGTGTCCTTGAGAAGGTGGGGATGAGCTGTCTCCTTGAACCACAGCCAGCCAGTCCCTGGTGAAGGGCCCAGGTACTCTGGTGGGAGCCAGCAAAAGATGACGAAGGGGTACCCAGTGGGAGAGGGTGGGTGGGGATGGGGGACGGTGGTGGTGGGGGGGGTGGGGACGGTGGTGGAGGGGGGGGGGGTGAAGAGGGGATGAGTACTTTATGTAACGTTGTCAGCATCTTTGTGATGACCCTTGTGTGTACCCTGTACGCATAAACACTGAATTTCACTTCACCTAACAAGTGACAGTAAAGTACCATCATCATCATCATTCATTCATGGAACACAGAACACAGACCAGTGCGGGCCCTTCGGCCCATTAGGGGTTAGGAGGGAGACACAGATTAGCCATGATTGAATGGCGGAGTAGGCTTGATGGGCCAAATGGCCTCATTATGCTCCTATCACATGTAATCACAATGTCGGTGCCCAGTACAATGCCGAGTGAATCTAATATTCTTTGCCTGCACGTTTGGTTTAGTTTAGTTTAGAGAGACAGCGCGGAAACAGGCCCTTCGGCCCACCGAGTCAGCGCTGACCAGTGATATGCACAAATTAACACCATCCTACACACACTAGGGACAATTTTTACATTTATACCAAGCCAATTAACATGCAAACCTTTGGAGTGTGGGAGGGAACCGAAGATCTCGGAGAAAACCCACGCAGGTCAGGGGGAGAACGTTCAAACTCCGTACAGACAGCACCCGCAGTCGGGATCGAACCCTGGTCTCTGGCGCTGTAAGGCAGCAGCTCTACCGCTGCGCCACCGTGCCGCCCTGTTTACGAGATCCACGTTCAAAGGTTCGAAAGTTCAAAGGTTCAAAGATCCAAAGGTTCAAAGGTCAGTTTATTGTCACATGTGCCAATTAAGGTACAGTGGAACTCGAATTACCATACAGCCATGCTAAAAAAAAGCAACAAGACACACAACTACATAAAAGTTAACATAAACATCCACCACAGTGGATTCCCCACATTCCCCACTGTGATGGAAAGGCAAAAAAGTCCAATCTTTTCCTCTTTATTCTCCCACAGTCGGGCGATCGAAGCTCCCGCAGCCGGTGATCGATGCCCCCGCGTCGATCGAGCGATCAAAGCTCCCGTGTCGGGGTGATCCAGTCTCGTCGCCTATTCCTTCGCTCCATAGATGCTGCCTCACCTAGCGCTCGAGTTTCTCCAGCATTTTTGTCTGCAGCAGATAAGATCTTCTGCGTCTCCCTTGCTGAGAACTCCCTGTAGCCCAGGGAAAGGGACCGGAAGGCATCCGCATCTCTTCAACCTAACACACCTCTGCACAGTCACAGCATTGAAGCAGGTTCTTCGGCGCCATCGAGCTCATACCAATCATCAGCCAGCCATTTACATAATCGAGCTACCCAGAGAAGCGTAAACATTCAACACAGGAAGAGGAAAAACCTCCCTGACTTGGTAGATTATTGTGTGCTGGCAATTGTCTTATTTCCCTGGCCCGAAGAAGCATTATAGCAATTCGAGCTAATCTTGGCACTCGATCTTTCAGTGTTGATGTGTGCTTGATGCCTGTGACCCTGTCTCTTCCCCTTCGCCCGAAACAGCTGAAGCTGGGTCTGACGCATATTAAATCAAGTAGTTCAGCCAGCGATACTAATCTTCATAGATACTACAGGCTGATACTAGCTCATGTACGAGCAGTCTGAATCGTTGCATGCGTGAACTTGAACGTCCAGGAGCGAAAAAGACTACAAAAAGTTGTGACCACTGCCCAGTCCATCACACGGCATTGACTCCCCGTCGAGCGAGGATCTATCGTAGGCGACTCCGGATTGTCAAAGCTGCCACAGTGTCAGACATAAAAACAGTTTTTATCCACGAGTAGTTGCTCTACAACAGCCAAAAATCTGTAGCCTCCCTTTGATCTGGTATTTGTTGGTGCACATGCTTGATCAATGGTGGTTTATCATTAATGTTTTATTATTATTAATGTTTAGAGTTTTCTGAGTCATTCGTAACTGTCACTGTATGTCATGTTACTTGTGGGCGGAGCACCAAGGCAAATTCCTTGTATGTGAATACTTGGCCAATAAACATACTTACTTACTTACTTAGTCACTGTCTCAAAAAGGCAGCCAAAATCATCAGAGACCCACACCACCCTGGCCACACACTCATCTCACCACTGCCATCAGGAAGAAGGTACAGGAGCCTGAAAACTGTAAGACAGGTTCAGGAACAGCTGCTTCCCCACAGCCATCAGGTGATTAAACACAACGAATAAGCGATGAGCTCTGAACTGCAAAAGACTTATTTTGTTATTTGCACTATATTTGTTATTTAATGAACTTTTTCTTTTTTTCCCCCATTATATACAATGTTTACATATTCACTCTTTCTGTTGTGCTGCAGCAAGTAAGAATTTCATTGTCCCGTCCGGGACATATGACAATAAAACACTCTTGACTCTTGTCTCTCTCTCTTGCCACCTACGCCACATGAGAGCTGAACATCCAGCTTTACCTGATCCATCAGGCTGAGAGAAAAGAAGGTGGCTTAAAGTCATAGACTCATATAGTGATACAGCGTGGAAACAGGCCTTTCGGCCCAACTTGCCACACCGGCCTACATGTCCCATAGAAACATAGACATAGAAACATAGAACATAGAAATAGGTGCAGGAGGAGGCCATTCGGCCCTTTCGAGCCAGCACCGCCATTCATTGTGATCATGGCTGATCGTACCCAATTAATAACCCGTGCCTGCCTTCTCCCCATATCACTTGATTCCACTAGCCCCTGGAACTCTATCTAACTCTCTCTTAAATCCATCCAGTGATTTGGCCTCCACTGCCCTCTGTGGCAGGGAATTCCCACAAATTCACAACTCTCTGGGTGAAAAAGTTTTTCTCACCTCAGTCTTAAATGGCCTCCCCTTTATT
>CM075991.1:14119334-14173774 GCA_038087875.1 Malacoraja senta
AGTTTAGTTTAGTACTAGTTTAGTTTAGTACTAGTTTAGTTTAGTACTAGTTTAGTTTAGTGCAGTTCAGTTTAGTACTAGTTTAGTTTAGTGCAGTTTAGTTTAGTACTAGTTTAGTTTAGTACTAGTTTAGTTTAGTGCAGTTTAGTGTAGTACTAGTTTAGTTTAGTGCAGTTTAGTTTAGTACTAGTTTAGTTTAGTGCAGTTTAGTGTAGTACTAGTTTAGTTTAGTGCAGGTTAGTTTAGTACTAGTTTAGTTTAGTGCAGTTTAGTGTAGTACTAGTTTAGTTTAGTGCAGTTTAGTTTAGTGCAGTTTAGTGTAGTACTAGTTTAGTTTAGTGCAGTTCAGTTTAGTACTAGTTTAGTTTAGTGCAGTTTAGTTTAGTACTAGTTTAGTTTAGTGCAGTTTAGTTTAGTACTAGTTTAGTTTAGTGCAGTTTAGTTTAGTACTAGTTTAGTTTAGTACTAGTTTAGTTTAGTGCAGTTTAGTGTAGTACTAGTTTAGTTTAGTGCAGTTTAGTGTAGTACTAGTTTAGTTTAGTGCTGTTTAGTTTAGTACTAGTTTAGTTTATTGCAGTTTAGTTTAGTACTAGTTTAGTTTAGTGCAGTTTAGTTTAGTACTAGTTTAGTTTAGTACTAGTTTAGTTTAGTGCAGTTTAGTGTAGTACTAGTTTAGTTTAGTGCAGTTCAGTTTAGTACCAGTTTAGTTTAGTACAGTTTAGTTTAGTACTAATTTAGTTTAGTGCAGTTTAGTGTAGTACTAGTTTAGTTTAGTACTAGTTTAGTTTAGTGCAGTTTAGTTTAGTGCTAGTTTAGTTTAGTGCAGTTTAGTTTAGTACTAGTTTAGTTTAGTGCAGATTAGTTTAGTACTAGTTTAGTTTAGTGCAATTTAGTTTAGTACTAGTTTAGTTTAGTGCAGTTTAGTTTAGTACTAGTGTTAAAGAAGGAACTGCAGATGCTGGAAAATCGAGGGTACACAAAAATGCTGGAGAAACTCAGCGGGTGCAGCAGCATCTATGGAGCGAAGGAAATAGGTAACGTTTCAGGCCGAAACCCTTCTTCAGACTGATAGGGGGTGGGGAGAAGAAAGGAAAAAAGGAAAAGGAGGAGGAGGAGCCCGAGGGCTGGGGGAGGGGAGGAGACAACCAGATGGCTGATGAAGGGGAGGGGACAGCCAGGGCTAGCAGAATTGGGAGAATTCAACGTTCAGGCCACCAGGATGTAGACTGCCCAAGCGGAATATGAGGTGCATTTCCTCCAATTTACGGTGTTGCTCGCTGTGGCCATGGAGGAGACCCAGGACAGAGAGGTCAGATACGGAATGGGAGGGGGAGTTGAAGTGCTGAGCCACCGGGAGTTCAGGTTGGTTATTGCGGACCGACCGGAGGTGTTCGGCGAAACGATCGCCAAGCCTCCGCTTGGTCTCACCGATGTAGATCAGCTGGCATCTAGAGCAGCGAATGCAATAGATGAGGTTGGAGGAGATGCAGGTGAACCTCTGTCGCACCTGGAACGACTGCTTGGGTCCTGGAATGGAGTGGAGGGGGGAAGTGAAGGGACAAGTGTTGCATCTCTTGCGGTTGCAAGGGAAAGTACCAGGGGAGGGGGTGGTATGGGAGGGAAGGGAAGAATTGACAAGGGAGTTACGGAGGGAGCGGTCTTTGCGGAAGGCAGACATAGGGGGAGATGGGAAGATGTGGCGAGTGGTGGGGTCACGTTGGAGGTGGCGAAACTGACGGAGGATCACTTGTTGTATGTGACGGCTGGTGGGGTGAAAGGTGAGGACTAGGGGGACTCTGCCTTTGTTGTGAGTGGGGGGATGGGGAGAGAGAGCAGTGTTGCGGGGTATGGCAGAGACCCTGGTGCGAGCCTCATCTATGGTGGAGGAGGGGAACCCCCGTTCCCTGAAGAATGAGGACATTTCAGATGCCCTGGTGTGGAACGCCTCATCCTGGGAGCAGATGCGGCGTAGACGGAGGAATTGGGAGTGGGGGATGGAGTCCTTACAGGAAGCAGGGTGGGAAGATGTGTAGTCCAGATACCCATGGCTATCTGGACTACACTTCTTCCCACCCTGCTTCCTGTAAGGACTCCATCCCCCACTCCCAATTCCTCCGTCTACGCCGCATCTGCTCCCAGGATGAGGCGTTCCACACCAGGGCATCTGAAATGTCCTCATTCTTCAGGGAACGGGGGCTCCCCTCCTCCACCATAGATGAGGCTCGCACCAGGGTCTCTGCCATACCCCGCAACACTGCTCTCTCTCCCCATCCCCCCACTCACAACAAAGGCAGAGTCCCCCTAGTCCTCACCTTTCACCCCACCAGCCGTCACATACAACAAGTGATCCTCCGTCAGTTTCGCCACCTCCAACGTGACCCCACCACTCGCCACATCTTCCCATCTCCCCCTATGTCTGCCTTCCGCAAAGACCGCTCCCTCCGTAACTCCCTTGTCAATTCTTCCCTTCCCTCCCATACCACCCCCTCCCCTGGTACTTTCCCTTGCAACCGCAAGAGATGCAACACTTGTCCCTTCACTTCCCCCCTCCACTCCATTACAGGACCCAAGCAGTCGTTCCAGGTGCGACAGAGGTTCACCTGCATCTCCTCCAACCTCATCTATTGCATTCGCTGCTCTAGATGCCAGCTGATCTACATCGGTGAGACCAAGCGGAGGCTTGGCGATCGTTTCGCCGAACACCTCCGGTCGGTCCGCAATAACCAACCTGAACTCCCGGTGGCTCAGCACTTCAACTCCCCCTCCCATTCCGTATCTGACCTCTCTGTCCTGGGTCTCCTCCATGGCCACAGCGAGCAACACCGTAAATTGGAGGAAATGCACCTCATATTCCGCTTGGGCAGTCTACATCCTGGTGGCCTGAACGTTGAATTCTCCCAATTCTGCTAGCCCTGGCTGTCCCCTCCCCTTCATCAGCCATCTGGTTGTCTCCGCCCCTCCCCCAACCCTCGGGCTCCTCCTCCTCCTTTTCCTTTTTTCCTTTCTTCTCCCCACCCCCTATCAGTCTGAAGAAGGGTTTCGGCCCGAAACGTTACCTATTTCCTTCGCTCCATAGATGCTGCTGCACCCGCTGAGTTTCTCCAGCATTTTTGTGTACCCTTAGTTTAGTACTAGTTTAGTTTAGTACTAGTTTAGTTTAGTGCAGATTAGTTTAGTACTAGTTTAGTTTAGTGCAGATTAGTTTAGTACTAGTTTAGTTTAGTGCAGTTTAGTACAGTTTAGTACTAGTTTCACTGTCCTGATTTTTTTGGCCTCATTGTCAGCTTCCCCTCAGCCAACAATAAACCATTCTACATTTACTTTTCATCGTCTGCTTTGATCTGTCCTTTTCACACCATACCTTTCTGTATTTCTAGTTTCCCTCTCCCCTGACTCTTAATCTGAAGAAGAGTCTCGACCCGAAACGTCACCCATTCCTTCTTTTCAGTTGCTGGGTTTTCTCCGAGATCTTCAGTTTCCTCCCACACTCCAAAGACATACAGGTTAGTAGGTTAATTGGCTTGGTATAAATGTAAAAATTGTCCCTAGTGTGTGTAGGATAGTGATAATGTGCGGGGATTGCTGGTTGGCGTGGATCCGGTGGGCCGAAAGGGCCTGTTTCTGCGCTGTATCTCTAAACTGAACTAAACTAAAAAGTACTGTAACAGCAACTAAGACCCTCCAAAGAAGGAAATCAGCTGTCCTTACCACAACCAGTGAATGAAACTTCACTATCCTCTGGAAAGCTCACACCCAGCAGGGTCGAGCAGTAAGTATGAGCAGAAACAAGGAACTGAAGATAGATGTAAAATGCTGGAGTAACTCAGCATCTCTGGAGAGAAGGAATGGGTGACGTTTCGGGTCGAGACCCTTTCTTCAGACTGGTTTACCAAAAAAGACATACCTAGGAGAAGGGGAAAAGATATATTAGCAATCTGAAGGGTAACTATTTCACACAAAGGGTGGTGGGTGTATGGAACGAGCTGCCAGAGGAGATAGTTGAGGCTGGGACTATCCCAACGTGTCAGAAACAGTTAGACAGGTACATGGATAGGACAAGTTTGGAGAGAAATGGACTGAGCGCAGGCAGGTGGGACTAGTGTAGCTGGGACATGTTGGCCGCTGTGGGCGAGTTGGGCCGAAGGGCTGCTTGCCGCGCTGTATCACTCTATGACTCGAACCTTTTATGACTATCTTCGGTAAAAAAACAGCATCTGCAGTTCCTTCGTACAGGGGCGGCACGGTGACGCAGCGGGAGAGTTGCTGCCTCAACGCTTACAGCACCAGAGACCCGGGTTCGATCCCGACTACGGGTGTTGTCTGTACCTTCTCCCCGTGACCGCGTGGGTTTTCGCCGAGATCTTCAGTTTCCTCCCACACTCCAAAGACGTGCAGGTTTGTAGGTTAATTGGCTCGGTAAATGTATATTGTCCCTAGTGTGTTAATGTGCGGGGGATCGCTGGTCGGCGTGGACTCGGGGGGCTGTTTCCACGCTGTATCTATAAACTAACTAAGCCACACGAGCCTGGCACTATTAGGCTGCAGCAAGGTTGATTTGTTGTGCTGGGAGTCAGTCTGTGTGTCCGCCAGCTCTCTCACAGCCCCTTCATGTGCATGTACTAACCACATTACTGCCGGACAATCAACCAAGTGTGCTTCTGCCTGGGACCAGGTGATTTATCCTTATTACATGGTGTCACCACGCACCAGTAACACCGCTAGTTCACCACAGCACACCGCGTCACCACCAACAATTGACCACAAATGATGTACAACTACCTGCAAACTCCATTAAACATTCTTTTCGTGCCCCCTGAGCGACCTCTTTGTTCGGTTCAACTGAACTTTCACTGCTGGTACTTCTTGGAGTTTGGAGATACAGCGTGGAAACAGGCCCTTCAGCCCACCGGGTCCGTGCCGACCAGCGATCACCCATTCGCACTGATTCTGTTCTGTCCGACGCACTCGGGACAGTTTGCAGAAGGCAATTAGCCTACAAACCGGTCATAAAAAGGAACTGCAGGTGCTGGTTTATACCAAAGATATGCCATCATTTGTCCTGGTCTGTTCTTGCTTCCAGTTCCACCGCCTTCCCACCCGCCTAAAACCATGTCTGGAGAAGGATCTCGAGCCAAAACGTCACCTATCCACGTTCTCCAGAGATGCTGCCTGACCTGCTGAGTTACTCCAGCATGTTGTGTCTATCTCCAGTTTAAACCAGCATCTGCAGTTCCTTCCAGCAAGAGTCGGAGAGCAGGAGGAACCACAGAGGGGGAGCAGCGAGAGAGGAAAACGTCTTCAAAGTAGGCCTAGCTTGAGGAGTTCTTGCAGTGGAGCAGACGAAATGTGCAGGAAGGAACTGCAGATGCTGGTTTACACTAAAGACAGACACAAAATGCGTCTGAAGAAGGGTCTCGACCCGAAACGTCACCCATTCCTTCTCTCCAGAGATGCTGCCTGTCCCGCTGAGTGACTCCAGCACTTTGTGTCTGTCTTTCAGGATGACACCCTGAGGTGGGCAGGGTCGTCCTTGCCGGTGATGTCACATGACCTCAAAGCGAGCGGACATAACCCAGCAAATACCGCGTAGATTAAAACGGACGGAGTGCGCTGACCTCAGCTCCAATCACCACTGGTTAACTTGTCTTAGAGTCAAAAAGTGATACAATGTGGAAACAGGCCCTTCGGCCCAACTTGGCCACACCAGCCAACATGTCCCAGCTACACTAGTCCCACCTGCCTGCGCTTGGCCCATCTCCCTCCAAACCAGTCCTATCCATGTACCTGTCTAACTGTTTCTTAAACAATGGGGTAGTCCCAGCCTCAACCACCTCCTCTGGTAGCTTGTTCCACACACCCTCTGTGTGAAAAAATGACCCCTCAGATTCCTATGAAATCTTTTCCCCTTCACCTGGAACCAATGTCCTCTGGTCCTCGATTCCCCTACTCTGGGCAAGAGACTCCGTGCATCTATTCTTCCAATGGTTTAATACACGATATATGAAAATGTCCCCCGTACCACTTGTTGACATCTAATCACACAAATAGCTGTATGATGGACAGTTAGAGGATGTGTATTACACTTGGCCAGTGTGTTATACAAGCACAACATTGATTTAGTCGGCTCCAGGACCAGGCTTTTCATTGCTATGTGATCCATCATACAGCATGAGGTCCTATTTTCCTTATGACAGGTTCACAAAGGATGAGGTCAGTGTAGTTGATTCACGAGCAGTGCTCCGCACTCTGGTGCGTTTGGATCTGAACGCAGCGACCGACCGATCGACCGCACACTTTGACGGTGTCGTGGCAGCAACTCAGACCGAGGCTGGGATCGACCCCTCGACCACGGGGGATCACAGCCTGGGTCGGGAAACAGCTCCATCCAAGACGGCATGGAATTGCAGAGAGTCCTGGACGCAGCCCAGACCTTCACACAAACCAAAACCCCCCTGCCACTAACTCACTTCACACCCCACACTGCCTGGGCAAGGCCAGCAGCATCATCAATGACCAGTCTCACCCGGGCCACTCCCTTTTCTCCCCGCTCCCATCGGGCAAGAGGTGCAGAAGTGTGAAAACGCACACCTCCAGATTCAGGGACAGTTTCTTCCCAGCTGTTATCAGGCAACTGAACCGTCCTACCAACAATGAGAGAGCGGTCCTGTACTACTATCTACCTCATTGGAGACCCACGGACTATCTTTAATCGGACTTTATTTGGCACTAAACATTATTCATGTTATTCCCTTTATCATGTATCTACACACTGTGAACGTCTCAATTGTAATTGTATATTGACTTTCCACTGGCTGGTTAGCACGCAACAAAATATTTTCACTGTACCTCGGTACACGTGACAATAAACTCAAACCCTGGTGGATCTCGTTGAGGTTTGAGTCTGTACCCCTTGGTGTAAGCTGCCCCACAGCCCCACAGCGCACCAGTCCAGAGACCCACAACATGAGATCTTAGTGTCTTCTATGCCCTTCCACAACAGTAGCATTTGCATGGGAAAGCAACAGTGGCCACTTTCCCAAAGGAGGTTTAACTCCTTTCTTTTGGAGATACAGCACGGAACAGGCCCTTCGGCCCACCGGGTCTGCACTGACCAGCGATCCCCGCACATTAACACTATCCTAAACACACTAGGGGCATTTTTACATTCTCGACCCGAAACGTCACCCATTCCTTCTCTCCATAGATGGCTGCCTCAGCCGCTGAGTTACTCCAGCACTTTGTGTCTACCTTTGTCTTTCTGCTGACTGATTAGCAAGCAACAAAAAGCTGTTCACTGTACCCCGATACACGTGACAATAAACTCAATGAGCTGAACTGTGCTGGGCCTGACGCAAGGCCACACTGACATTTCCAGTGAAGAGACAAAGTGTTGGAGGAACTGGCAGCATCTGTGGAGGGAAATGGACAGACACTTGGGATGTTCTTGGAGTCGGCAGAAGGGCCCTGAACTGAATGTGGAAACAAACAACTGCAGATGCTGGTTTACACAAAGGAACGCAAAGTGCTGGAGTAACTCAGCAGGTCAAACTGCATCTCTGGAGAACATGGATAGGTGACCCTACCTACTTAGAAGGGTCCTCACCTGAAATGCCACCTGTCCATCTTCTCCAGATATGCTGCCTGACCCGCTGAGTTACTCCAGCACTTTGTATTTTGCTGAAAGATTCCTGCATCTGCAGTTTCTTCAGTCTCCACTGACGTTTCTATCCCTGGACACAAAATGCTGGAGTAACTCAGCGGGACGGGCAGCATCTCCAGAGAGAAGGAATGGGTGACGTCTCGGGTCGCGACCCTTCCTCAGATGGAGTGTCAGGGGCGAGGGAAACTAGAGAAATGGAAGGGTAAGGTGTGAAAACGACAGATCAAAGCAGACGATGATGAAGGAAAATGTTGAATGGTTCATTGTTGGCTGAGGGGCAGGGGATCACTAGCCTTAGTTCTCCAGCATATCCTGGGCCCTGTCTGTTCTCTGTTGCTAGTGCCAGGATTGATCTATTTTACTTTGGTGTCCACTAGCCCATCCCGTGGTCCAGTGTGGTCCCCACTGCAAGCCTCTCCCTTCTGCCCACTAACATCACCAATATCACCAGGGTCTGAAGAAGGGTTTCGGCCCGAAACGTTGCCTATTTCCTTCGCTCCATAGATGCTGCTGCACCCGCTGAGTTTCTCCAGCACTTTTGTCTACCTTCGATTTTCCAGCATCTGCGGTTCCTTCTTAATCACCAATATCATCCCATTTTGTTGAGCAACACATTAATATCGCTAAAGATAGACACAAAACGCTGGAGTAACTCAGTGGAACAGGCAGCATCTCTGGAGAGAAGGAATGGGTGACATTTCGGGTCGAGACTGATATCCCTACATTTTGACGACCACACAAACTATGCCGTGTACCCATGTTACACCCTTGTGCCTCGGTTTGTGCCTCTTTCCTTAAATTTGTGCAACCAAATAGCATAGGAACAGGCCCTTCGGCCCACAATGTCCTTGCTGAGCATGATTCCATGTTAAACTAATCACCCCTGCCTACATGTAATACATATCCCTCTATTCCCTGCATATCCATAGTCTATCTAAAAGCCATTACAAGCCACTGTTGTATCTCCTTCCACCACCACCCCCGGGAGCACATTCAAGACACCCACCAGCCTCCAGGTAAAAAAACTTGACCTGCGTATTTCCTTTCAAGTTTGCCCCTCTCACCTTATTGCTATGCCCTCTGTATTTGACGTGTTCACACTGGGAAAAAGGTTCTGACTGTCTACCCTGTCAGTGATGAACTGGTTAATTCAAGTGGAAGTTTGATTCAGAAGCAGAGGGCCACACTGGCACTGATTAGGGATGTAATGCTGAGGCTCTAGAAGGCACTGGTAAAGCTGCATTTGGAATATTGTGAGCAATTGTGGACCCCATATCTGAGGAAGGATGTGCTGGCTCTGGAGAGGGTCCAGAGGAGGTTTACAAGTATGATCCCAGGAACTAGTAGGTTAACCTATGATGAGCGTTTGTCGGCACTGGGCCTGTACTCGCTGGAGATTAGAAGAATGTGGGGGGACCTCATTGAAACGTACAGAATAGCGAAAGGCTTGGATAGAGTGGATGTGGAGAGGATGATTCCACTAGTGGGAGAGTCTAAGACTAGACGGCATAGCCTCAGAATTAAAGGACATTTGTTTAGGAAGGAGATGAGGAGAAATTTCTTTAGTTAGAGGGTGGTGAATCTGTGGAATTATTTGCCACAGAAGGCTGTGGAGGTCAAGTCAATGGATATTTTTAAGGCAGAGATAGATAGCATTTTGATTAGTACGGGTGTCAGAGGTTATGGGGTGAAGGCAGGAGAATGGGGTGAGAAGAGAAAGATAGATCAGCTCTGATTAAATGGCAGAGTAGACTTGATGGGGCGAATGGCCTAATTCTGCTCCTATCACTTATGACTCAGAAACAGTTCGCTGAAGCAATCAACACCTTGCCAAAGACAGGAAGGAGAAACTTTATTCCTTTATTCCTTGGAGCGCAGGAGGATGAGGGGTGATCGTGCATGATCATGAGATGAATAGATTGGGTAAATGCACAGTCTTTTGCCCATTGTAGGGGAATCTAGAACCAGAAGCCATAGGTTTATGGTGGGGGGGGGGGGGGGGAGATTTAATAGGAACCTGAGGGGTAACTTTTTTACACAAGTGTATGGAACGAGCTGCCGGAGGAGGTAGTTGAGGCTGGTACTATTATAACATTTAAGAGACATTTGGACAGGTACATGGACAGCACAGATTTAGAGGGATGCAGGCAGGTGGGACTAGTGTAGATGGGGCATGTTGGTGGGTGTGGGCAAGTTGGGCTGAAGGGCCTGTTTTCACACTGTGTGACTCTGTGGCTCTGAACCAAACGCTGCCTTGCTGACCACCTGTGTTCAGTCTGCAAGGGCTTCTCTGAGCTTCCAGTCCTCCAGCCACGTTCATTCTCCATCCCTGTCTCTCTCTGACCTCTCGGTCCCCAGCCTCCATCAATGACCAGCGCAGGGCTGAGCATCAACACTGTGTCATCCGTCTGGGCACAATGTCACCCTCAGGGCTCAACACTGAATCTAACTGGTCCATGTAACCAGATTTATTTTTTAATCTCTACAGATGTGACTCGACCTTTCTCATTCTATTTGTTTTCTTCTTCTTCTTTCTCTAATGAGCAGTTTTTAAAGCAATTGTTGCCTTGACACCTGTCCTTATACCTCCGTCCTCACCTCCATGCAGGTACACCTGTCCCTATACCTCCACCCTCACCTCCATGCAGGTACACCTGTCTCTATACCTCCATCCTCACCTCCATGCAGGTACACCTGTCTCTATACCTCTGTCCTCACCTCCATCCAGGTACACCTGTCCCTATACCTCCACCCTCACCTCCATCCAGGTACACCTGTCCTTATACCTCCGTCCTCACCTCCATCCAGGTACACCTGTCCCTCTACCTCCACCCTCATCTCCATCCAGGTACACCTGTCCCTCTACCTCCACCCTCACCTCCATCCAGGTACACCTGTCCCTCTACCTCCACCCTCACCTCCATCCAGGTACACCTGTCCCTCTACCTCCACCCTCACCTCCATCCAGGTACACTTGTACCTATACCTCCACCCACACCTCCATGCAGGTACACCTGTCCCTATACCTCCACCCTCACCTCCATCCAGGTACACCTGTCCTTATACCTCCGTCCTCACCTCCATCCAGGTACACCTGTCCCTCTACCTCCACCCTCACCTCCATGCAGGTACACCTGTCCTTCTACCTCCACCATCACCTCCATCCAGGAACACTAGTTTCAATACCTTCTCCATCACCTCCACCTAGGGGCGACACGGTGGCACAGCGGTAGAGTTGCTGCCTCACAGCCCCGGAGACCCAGGTTCGGGTGCTGTCTGTACGGAGTTTGTACGTTCTCCCCGTGACCTGCGTGGGTTTTCTCCTAGATCTTTGATTTCCTCCCACATTCCAAAGACGTTCAGGTCCGTAGGTTAATTGACGGTATAAATGTATAAATGTAGAATGATCCCTGTTGTAGGGTAGTGTTAGTGTGCGGGGATCGCTGGTCGGTGCGGACTCGGTGGGCCGAAGGGCCTGTTTCCGCGCTGTATCTCTAAATAAAACCAAACTAAACTAAACTAGAAACACCCATCCCTGCACCTCCTCCCTCTCCTCCATCCAGGGACCCCAACAACCCCTCCGGGTGGGACAGAGGTCCACGTGCACCTCCTGTAACCTCATCTACTGCACTCGGTGTTCCCCGTGTGGCCTCCTGTACATCGGCGAGACCAAGCGTAGACTCGGCAACTGTCTTGACAAACACCTGCGCTCGGCATGCCGAGGCCTGGTGGATCTCCCGGTTGCCAAACCATTGTAACTCACTCCCCTGCTCATTCCCACACTGAACTGGGCCTCCTCCATTGCCAGAGTGAGGCCACACACAAACTGGAGGAACAGCGCCTCATATTCCACTTGGGCAGCTTACAAACCAGTCGCTTGAACATTGCATTTCTCCAATTTTAGGTAATTAATTAACCTTCCCCTTCTCTCTTCGCCCCCCCCCACCACACAAACTCTCCCCCCCCCCACCCCCAGCTTACCTCTCCTCCCCTCATCTCTCCCCTGCATCCCACCTGCACTTGAACCAATTTCTCCCCTCCCCTTCCATCTACATTCCTTCCTCTAGCTTCACAACTCGCAACCTTTCCATCCTTTTCCCTCACACCTTTTGTCTCTTCGTCTCTGGCCTTGTCCAGGCATCTGCCTATCATCCCTCCTTCATTCCCCAACTTGTATCAACCTTTTACCTACCAGGCCTTGGCCTGTCCCTAAGATGGACCCAAAGTGCTGGAGTATCTCAACTGGCCACTCCAAAGCAGACAGGTTTGTAGGTTAATTGGCTTCGGTAAAATTGTAAATTGTCCCTAGTGTGTGTAGGATCGTGTTAGTGTGCGGGGATCGCTGGTTGGCGTGGACTCGTGGGCTGAAGGGCCTGTTTCCACGCTCTGTCACTAAACTAAAAAACTAAATATGAGTGCTGGCACTTGAGTTTAGAGATACAGCATGGGAACAGGCCCTTCGGCCCAACTTGCTCATGTTGACCAAGATGCCACATCAATGCTAATCCCACCTGCCTGTGTTTGGCCCATATCTCTATAAACCTTTCCTATCCATATACCTGTCCAAATGTCTTTAGAACATTGTGTAGTAATTCCATGTTGCCCACAGAGGCCCCAAACCTGCATGTCTTTGGGATGTGGCAGGAAACCCATGCAGTCACCGGGAGAACCTGTACACTCCACATAGACAGCACCCGAGGTCGGGGTCGAACTCGGGTCTCTGGCGTTGTGAGGCAGCGGCTCGACCAGCTCGATGGAGGGCTTCTCACCCCGTGGACGCCACCTGCTGTATCTCGCCGGCTTTTTCCATCTTAACCCAGGTGCTTCTGCTTGGATAGACGCACAACGCTGGAGTAACTCAGGCAGCATCTCTGGAGAGAAGGAATGCGTGACGTTTCGGGTCGAGACCCTTCTTCAAACTGCGAGTCAGGGGAGAGGGAGACATAGAGATATGGAAGGGTAAGGCGTGAAAACGAGAGATTAAAAGGAATGAAGTTCATGGAAAATGTTTTGTTCGCTGGGGAAGCTGACATCGAAGCATACAATCAGTAAAATGTAAGCAGAAGGACAGTCAAACTAGTTGGAGAACTAGGATGGCGGAGGGATGGAGAGAGAGGGAAAGCAAGGGTTACTTGAAGTTAGAGAAGTCAATGTTCATACCGCTGGGGTGTAAGCTGCCCGAGTGAAATGTGAGTTGCTGTTCCTCCAATTTGCGCTGGGCCTCACTCTGACAATGGAGAATTATAGAAACATCTAAAATTATAAAAGGACTGGACAAGCTAGATGCAGGAAACATGTTCCCAATGTTGGGCGAGTCCAGAACCAGGGGCCACAGTCTTAGAATAAAGGGGAGGTCATTTGAGACTGAGGTGAGAAAAAACGTTTTCACCCAGAGAGTTGTGAATTTATGGAATTCCCTGCCACAGAGGGCAGTGGAGGCCAAGTCACTGGATGGATTTAAGAGAGAGTTAGATAGAGCTCTAGGGGCTAGTGGAATCAAGGGATATGGGGAGAAGGCAGGCACGGTTATTGATAGGGGACGATCAGCCATGATCACAATGAATGGCGGTGCTGGCTCGAAGGGCCGAATGGCCTCCTCCTGCACCTATTTTCTATTTTCTATGTTTCTATGTTTCTAGGACAGAAGGTCAGTGTGGGAATGGGTGGGGGAGTTCAAGTGTTGAGCAACCAGGAGATCACATTGGCCTAGGTGGACTGAGCGGAGGTGTTCAGCGAAAACGATCGCTGAGCCTGCGCTTGGTCTCTCCGATAAATAGGGAGTCCACACCTGGAACAGCGGAGGCAGCAGATGAGGTTGGAGGAGTGCAAGTGAACCTTGGAGTAGATGGGGGTTGGAGGAGGTGCTTAGAGCCAGGATCACACAGCTGAGAGAGAGGCAGTGAAGGCTTTGAGATGGGTTGAATGAGCTGGGAAGCTGTGATTTGCCCTGTTCAGCACTAAGACAGCCTGACTGCTGCAGTGTACAATGAATCCATTATTCTGTGGTTGGCTGGCAGCGAATGGAATTCAAATGCGTCACACAAGCATATCAGGAAACCTCGGAGGGAGGTTCGATTAGGACGGTTCCAGCCCGGTGATTTTTCAAATGATAATTGGGTTATAGATGTCTGTATCTGGCTGTCTTTCCTGCAGCACTGTGTTGCTAATAGGTTAATGCAATTTAACAGCAGATTGGGTGATGTCTTAACGCAGGTCAAAACCCACTTTGTACTCAAACACACGTATTATTATCTGGTCGGCTCCTGTTCACTTCATCTGGCCAGGGAGCGTGCTTCAATATTACCTGTTAATGAGCTGATAGCCTGCAAACCAGGCCTCGACCCGAAACGTCATCCATTCCTTCTCTCCAGAGATACTGCCTGCCCCGCTGAGTTACGTCAGCATTTTGTGTCTATCTTCTACTAATGGGAACTTCTCCCTATTGTTCACGTTTGGCCAGTGATACAAATTGCTCACAAATGGAAGCATTTATGAAGAAAATACAGCCTTTCGAAAGACATTCAGATACTTGTAGTGCATTCTGTGTGGTTACCAGGGATCTGTAAGTGTTTCAGAAAGAACTGCAGATGCTTGAAAATCGAAGGTAGATAAAAATGCTGGAGAAACTCAGCGGGTGAGGCAGCATCTATGGAGCGAAGGAAAAGGTGGCGTTTTGGGTCTTGATCCAAAACATCACCCATTTTTTTTTTCCACTCCACAGATGCTGCCTGACCCACTGAGTTATCCCAGGACATTATGTCTATCTTCTCTGTAAGTTGTGTATAGTTTAGCACAGGGGTGGGCAACCTTGTTCTGCATATTGGGGCCAGGACGCATGTCTGTGAGCGGATGGCGGGCCACATCTATCACATGTACACCTGGATCCTGCCCCCATCCCGCCCCGGATGGCAGGCATCAAATCACGTGTTCACAGAAGGTGCGAGGCCGTGCTGGCGGCTTTGCGCAGGTTGCGGTACAGCCTGAGATCGGCGCTCGGCGGGCCGGATGACTACGGGAAAAAAAATCCGGCTGTGGGTCGGAAGATGTCGGGTTACGGGCCGCATTCGGCCCTGGGGCCGTAGGTTGCTGACCCCTGGTTTAGCGTATCGGAACAAGGAACCGTTGATGCTGGCTTACCAAAGAAGTATTTAGTTTAGAGGTACAGCATGGAAACAGGCCCTTCAGCCCACTTGAGTCCACTTTAGGTCGATGCTATCCCTCTTTCCCATCCACTCCCTACACACTAGGGGCAGTTTTATAAAGGGCCAGTTAATGGGATGAAAAGTCACCCATACCTTCTCTCCCGAGTTGCTGCCTGTGCCCGCTGAGTTACTCCAGCATTTTGTGTCCATCTACCAATCTGTGTGCTTGGATTGGTAGTCCAGGCTACTGGGCTAGTGCCTTGTCCCATTCCACCATCACATTTCCCATTCATTATCTGCAGCTCCGACACTCTGTGAGGACCAGCCGACATGATCTAAGGTGTACCAGGCAGCAGAAGATGAGTCAATGAATGGACGTCTGGCAAAGCAAGGTCCTCATCGAGGAGCTTCAACAGTTTGTTTCCCCTCAGACCCATCAGGCTAAGTGTTCCCAGATGGCAGGTCCGATCGTGGCAAATGGCCAACCGCGGGCGCACGCATTTTCTGTTGCGAGGAGCTTGCTGTGAAGACGTGTTGCTGGTGTTTAGGCGTGTGTGTTAGCTGTGGTTCCGTGGGCAGCAGGCTGGTCTTTGTGGGTCCAGATCCCATTACAAGACCCTACCCCTGTGGTGCAGAGCTGAGGGGGCATTGCCCATGCACCAGCCACATGTGTCAGGAGGGTATGAGCTATTTCTTTTATTTTTTTTATTTTTTATTTATTAGAAGTACATTACATTACAACCACATACATTAGTACTCGTCACTTATATCTTCTTACAATTAATGTACTCCGTGTGTTTTTTACACTAGAAAAGGGGAAGGGTGAGATTGAGAGAAAGAAGAAGAAAGTGAAGGAAAAAGTGAAAGTGTAGAAAATGTGACAACAAGAGAGAACGAAGACCCTATAAGAACAAAATTAAAAACAAAAGAAAAAGAGTTAAGAAATAGACCCTAGAAAAGAAGGAGAAAGAGAAAGAGGGAAAAAGAGAAAAACAAATAGTTTTTATGAGCATTACGCAAATGGGACATACCAACTCTCCAACTTTCATCCCCCCTTACCTGACCTCAGTTTTTTTTTTAAGTACCTTTGCACCCTATTTTTGTAATAATTCTATAAATACAGACCACGTCAGGTGGAAGTGATCTGGTTTACCTGCCAGGAGGAGTCTTATCTCTTCTAGGTGTAATGTTTCAAACATATTTGAAATCCACATGTTTATAGTTGGTATTGGAGCCTTCTTCCAAAATTTTAGGATTAGCTTTTTCCGGTTATTAACCCATAGTCTATTCGTTTCTTTTGAAACACATTTAGTTCTGGACCATCTTCCGTTATTCCGAAGATAATCCATTCTGCTTTGGGTATCAGTTTTATTTTAAATAATTTTGTAAACATTTCAAAAATTTCAATCCAAAATTTTTGAATTTTTGTACAGAAAACAAATGAGTGCGCTATAGTAGCTTCTTGGGATTGACATTTATCACAAATGGATGATACATTTGGGAAAATTTTATGGATTTTAGTTTTGGAATAATATAATCGATGTAAAATTTTAAATTGTATTAAAGTGTGTCTTACATTAATCGAACATTTATGCACGTTTAATAAGTGTTCGTTCCACCTTTCCTTTGAAATTTTAATAGCTAACTCTTGTTCCCAGTCTCTTCTGATACCCTCCGTAGATGGTATTTCTACATTTAAGATAATATTATACAAATATGATATTAAGTTTGCTGATTCCGCTTTTATCTGCATTGCCTCATCCAATACATCTGCTGGGTTATTATAATGATCTTTTGTATATTTTTTCAAATAGTCGCATATTTGAAAATATTTAAAATATTGATTATTTCCGAGTTTATATTTTATTTGTAATTGTTGAAATGAAAGTAATTTTCCAGTTTCATACAAGTCACCAAGCGTTTTAATTCCTAGTATATCCCAATGTATGAGGTATGAGCTATTTCGAAGAAGAGCAGACAAGATAACATCTATTCCCTGTCCAATTTTGAAGTCTTAATCAGTGGATGTTATAGACAATAGACAATAGGTGTAGGAGTAGGCCATTCGGCCCTTCGACCCAGCACCGCCATTCAATGTGAGCATGGCTGATCATCCCCAAGTGGATACTTTTAAGGCAGAGATAGACAAATTCTTGATTAGAGCGGGTGTCAAGAGTTATGGGGAGAAGGCAGAAAAATGGGATTAAGAGGCAGAGATCAGCCATGATTGGAATGGTGGAGTAGACTCGATGGGCCGAATGGCCTAATTCTACTCCTCTATCCCCTTAAAAACAACTACAGATGCTGGTTTACACCAAAGATAGACACAAAGTGCTGGAGTAACTCCGCGGGTCAGGCAGTATCTCTAGAGAACATGGATAGGTGACGTTTTGGGTCGGGAGTGGAGTGGGGTAGGGGGGGGGGTGGTGGGGAAGAAAGCAAGATGAGAGCAAAGGCTCATTCTGAAGGTGGGTCCCGACTCGAAAGGTCACCCATCCTTTTTCTCTGGAGATGCTACACTACCCGCTGAGTTACTCCAACACTTTGCATTTAAAAAAGGCAGGACAAAGGCTGGTTGGTAGAAGGTCGATATGGTGAGATGGGGGTCAATGGTTGGACAAAGGCCTGAGATGAAGAGACACAAGGTATGAGACTAAAGGATTGAACAGTTGCAAATTGTGAAGCCAGAGGAAGGAATGTGGAGGTGGAAGTGGAGCAGGAAGGTAGAGGGGGCAAATAGGTAGGAGTCCAGGTGGGACACCGGGGAGGGGCTGGGGGTAAATAGGGGGGATATGCGCGGGAAGAAGGGAGAGGGGGAAGGTTATGTAGTTACCTAAAAGTGGAGAATTCAATGCTCACACCGCTGGGTTGCAGAATATGAGGCGCTGTTCCTCCAGTTTGTGTGTGACAATAGACAATAGACAATAGGTGCAGGAGTAGGCCATTCGGCCCTTCGAGCCAGCACCGCCATTTAATGTGATCATGGCTGATCATCCCCAATCAGGACCCCATTCCTGCCTTCTCCCCATATCCCCTGACTCCGCTATAACATAGAAACATAGAAAATATATGCAGGAGGCGGCCATTCGGCCCTTCGAGCCAGCACCGCCATTCATTGTGATCAGGGCTGGTCATCCCCAATCAATAACCCGTGCCTGCCTTCTCCCCATATCCCTTGATTCCACTAGTCCCTAGAGCTCTATCTACAGTAACTCTCACTTAAATCCATCCAGTGATTTGGCCTCCACTGCCCTCTGTGGCAGGGAATTCCACAAATTCACAACTCTCTGGGTGAAAACGTTTTTTCTCACCTCAGTCTTAAATGGCCTCCCCTTTATTCTAAGGCTGTGGCCCCTGGTTCTGGACTCGCCCAACATTAGGAACATTTTTCCTGCATCTAGCTTGTCCAGTCCTTTTATAATTTTATATCAACCCCAATCCTGCCTTCTCCCCATATCCCCTGACTCCGCTATCTTTAAGAGCCCTATCCAGCTCTCTCTTGAAAGTGAGGCCTCACTCTGGCAATGGAGGAGGCCCAGGTCAGAATGGTCAGTGTGGGAATGGGAGGAGGAATTAAAATATTTGATCACATGGGCCAAAGCCTCGTCTTTTTCATAGTTTTACCTGTTACGATTCCTCTTGGCCGGGAGATCCAGCAGGCCTTGGCGGACGGAGCATCTGCAGTCTCTGAAAGTACTTTATTGGTTAAGAAGCCATTTTGGGCATCTCGTTGGCCCTGGAGACTGATTTAAGAAATACGTCTCCCAAAAGCAAGAGAATAATTCGGAGAACATTTTTGCGGAAACTATATGATACAATACGATGCGATAGAACTTTATTTATCCCAGGAGGGAAATTGATCTGCCAACCGTCATAAAAACACAGATTACACAAAACACATGAAACATGAAATTAAAGTGACGAGTGGAACGGCCTGGGGGATGTGCAAAGATTGGGGAAGGGGGGGGGGGGGGAGAGGACAGAAGGGGGGAGGAGTTGTACAGTTTGATAGCCACAGGGAAGAAGGATCTCCTGTGGCGTTCTGTACTGCATCTTGGTGGAACCAGGCTGTTGCTGAAGGTGCTCCTCAGGTTGACCAGTGTGTGACGGAGGGGGTGAGCTGTATTGTCCAGGATGCTCCGCAGTTTGAGGAGCATCCTCCCCTCCAGGACCATCTCCAGTGAATCCAACCCCGCCCCGAACATAGAACTGCAGATGCTGGTTTATACCAAAGATGGGCACGAAGCGCTGGAGTAACACAGCGGGTCAGGCAGCATCTCTGGAGAAAAGTGGACGGGTGACGTTTTTCTCCAGAGGTGCCGCCTGACCCGCAGAGTAACTCCAGCACATTGTGTCTATCTTTGGAGAACATTTCTCTTCAGCTGTCCCAGTGGCAATTTTCAGCATCCATTGAGAAACATAGAAAATAGGTGCAGGAGTAGGCCATTCGGCCCTTCGAGCCTGCACCGCCATTCACTGTGATCATGGCTGAAAACATCCAGAATCAACACCCTATTGTTCACCCGCTGAGTTGGCCAGTGATACAAATTGCTCACAAATGGAGCATTTATGAAGAAAATACAGCCTTTCGAGAGACATTCAGATACTTATAGTGCATTCTGTGTGGTTACCAGGGATCTGTAAGTGTTTAAGAAAGAACTGCAGATGCTGGAAACATCGAAGATAGATAAAAATGCTGGAGAAACTCAGCGGGTGAGGCAGCATCTATGGAGCGAAGGAATAGGTGGCGTTTTGGGTCTTGATCCAAAACATCACCCATTTTTATTTTTCCCTCCAGAGATGCTGCCTGACCCGCTGAGTTACCCCAGGACTTTGTGTCTATCTTCTCTGTAAGGTGTGTATCCCGTGATTTAGTCGGGGTTGGGGGGGGGGTGGGGAAATCATCGACAGAAAATAAAAGTCCAACGCTCTGTGAGAGGAGAGACGCAACCTTTCCCATCGTGCGTGTTGGTAATATTCCCAGTTCCCGAGCTGACGTTCCCATTAGGTGTACAGCTCCCAGGCAATGCCTTCCTTGCACTCACCAGGATCTTTTAAGAGGCATTCTCAGGGTTTTCAGAGAAGCACCATTGGTACTCTGTTATTATGCATCGGCTTGTACATAACGACATTAGAAAGTTCAATTCCATTTATAACAAGGAAGTTCCTTGGTAATCATTCCCACATGCATTCTTTCAATGTTGCTTCCACTGGCTGACGCCACTTCTCAATTATAATCAGATGGGCCCCTTTCAAGACGCCTTTTGTTCAGACAGCTAAGGCAGTCTGCTCACCGTAAGGCTGCATGTTCTGTACCATGAATAGGCTGAAGATGAATATGTTCCTCTTTCTGAAATAGAGGGGGCTCATCTCTATTGATCTCGGCGTCAGAAGCAAACGTGCTTGGGTCAATGTTTACGAAGGAACTGCAGATGCCGGAAAATCGAAGGTAGATAAAAATGCTGGAGAAACTCAGCGGGCGAGGCAGCATCTATGGAGCGAAGGAAATAGGCAACGTTTCGGCCCGAAACCCGTTGGGTTTCGGCCCGAAACGTTGCCTATTTCCTTCCAAAACGTTGCCTATTTCCTTCGCTCCATAGATGCTGCCTCACCCGCTGAGTTTCTCCAGCATTTTTGTCTACCTCCGTGCTTGGGCCAATGGCTGTTTGCTTTCCCGTATTTTCCTTGGAATTTTTCGACTTCCATAACGGGTGGCAGTGGCTAACACAACATCCTCAGGCCTTACGAGTCCGTCATAGTCAGCATTTTCTTTGCCCACTCGAAACCCTCGGAATTGGCAGGTTTGCTGACTTGCTCCTGAGTACCAAACCTGCTGGTACAGTGGTTAAGTCTCCAGACTAGGAATCCAGAGGTCGGAATAACAAACCCCAGATTTCAAACCCCATCCTCGTCTCTGTTGAATTTAAATGTGTTTAATAACCAGCAACAAGAGAAATGAAACCTAGTCACAGCGCAACAGTAATGGTCATAGAAGTAACCGCGCCTGCCTTGTTTCATCTGCTTCACCCATTTGTTTCAGGAGAAGAACTCTTGTCCTTCATGTAACAGTCAGAACCTTTTTTCCAAGGATGGAAAAAAAAAGGCCATGACTGTAGGGCACAGCTTCAAGGTGAGAGGGGCAACGTTTACAGGGGATGTGTGGGTCACCGAGGGTGGCGCTTGCCTGGATCGTGCTGCCGGGGGTCGTGGTGGAAGCGGGTTTGAGAGGCTTTTGGACAGGCACATGGTTATGCAAGGAATGGAGGGATATGGATTATGTGCCGGCCGTTGGCGTGCAGAGTTGGTCGTGGCATCCTGTTCGGCACAAACATTGTGGGCTGAAGGGCCTGTTCTTGTGCTGTGCTTTTCTAAGTTGTATGTGTTCCATGCCCAGAAGGGCGACACGGTGGCGCAGCGGTAGAGTTGCTGCCTTACAGCGCTTGCAGCGCCAGAGACCGACAATGGGTGCTGTCTGTACGGAGTTTGTACGTTCTCCCCGTGAATGCGTGGGTTTTCTCCGCGATCTTCGGTTTCCTCCCACAGTCCAAAGAGGTACAGGTTTGTAGGTTGATTGGCTTGGTGTACGGTTAAATTGTCCCTAGTGTGTGTAGGGTAGTGTTGATGTGTGGGGATCGCTGGTTGGTGTGGACTCAGTGGGCCGAAGGGCCTGTTTCTGTGCTGGGTCTCTAAATTAAACACATAATGACTGTGAGATGACTTTAGGAAGCGTTCAGTCCTGAGACAATTAGTGTTGGGCAGCAAATGTGGGTTGTATCAATGAGGCCTAGATTGTGGACAAATGAAGACCCGAAAAAAGGCCCAGTCTAGATTAGTTTGGTTTAGTTTAGAGATTCAGCACGAAAACAGGCTCTCTGGCCCACCGTGTCCACACTGACCAGCGATCCCCGCACATTAACACTACCCTACACACACGAGGGACAATTTACACTTATACCAAGCCAATTAACCTACAAACCTGTACGTCTTTGGAGTGGGGGAGGTAACCGAAGATCTCGGAGAAAACCTACGCAGGTCACGGGGGGAACGTACAAACTCCGTACAGACAGCACCCGTGGTTGGGATCGAACCTGCATCTCTGGCGCTGTGAGGCAGCAACTCTACAGCTGCGCCACTGGGCTGCCCAGATGACTTTACCCACATGGGTGGCGCTTCGATGGCTGCCTCGCCTACAGTCTGTCTGTCCTTTTCGTCTTTATTTTGATATTTTTGGTGTGTATAAAAACTTTGTGTTAATGTTCTCTGGTTTGTTTTATGTGGGGGGTGGGGGGAGGGGGGTCGGGGGAAACTTTTTTTCAATCTCTTACCGTGCCGGAGATGCGATTGTTTTCCGGGTCGTATCTCCGGTCGTTCTGCGGCCTAACATCGTGGAGCTGGAGGCCTCGCTCGGGACTGACTTTGAGCCCCACCGCGGGGCCGTGGACTTACCATCGGAGCCGATTCCTTGCCTGGGATCGAGGCTCCAACCACAGCCTGCGGACTTTAACATCAAGGAGCTCGCAGTCTCGGGTTGAGACCGACGTCGGGAAGCTCCAAAACCGCATGATGTTCGAGTAGCCTCGACCCGGGGTAGATCGCCCGGCACGGGGGAGCTGAGATTCCCCCCCGATGCAGGAGTTTGATCGCTCCGACGAGGAGGCCCACCGCCGGCTACGGGAGTAAGATCGTCCCTTCAACGGAAGGTTAGGGGCCCCCGACCGCTGGAGGACCAAGAAGGGAAGAGATTGAACAGTGAGGAATGTGGAGGAGTCACTGTGGTGGATGTTTATGTTAAAATGTATTTTGTGTGTTCTGTTGCTTTTTATTAATATATCTGTATGGCAAATGAAATTCTGATTATGTTGCAAAACATACTTGGCTAATACAGTATGATTATGATTATGATTCTCCCTCAATCTACTTTTGTGCAGTTGACTGACTGATAATTAATATTTCTCTGCAGGAGGAGCTTCCACTGCCTGTTTATTAGCTGTTTGGGATATGAATGTCTAGATGCAGTTATGAGTGCTGGAATTCTGGCCTAACCAAACCACTCAATCTCAATTGAACTCGACATAGAACTGATTCAACATAAACCTCATTCATTTATTAACCTAAAAATTAAACATTCCCAGTTGAAACAAGGACCTGCAGATGTTGGTTTAAATAAAAAGATACAAAGTGCTGGAGTAACTCAGCGGGTCAGGCAGCATATCATGGATAGGTTACGTTTCGGGTTATGATCCTTTTTCAGTCTGTCTGTAGAAAGGTCCTGACCCAAAACACAACCTATCCATGTTCTGTGTGGGAAGGAACCGCAGGTGCTGGTTTACACTGAAGATAGACACAAAATGCTGGAGTATAAGTATGGAGGAAGAATGGAGTTTACAGCAGAGATAGATAGATTCTTGATTAGTGCAGGTGTCAGGAATTATGGGGAGAAGGCAGGAGAATGTGGTTAGGGGGGAGAGATAGATCAGCCATGATTGAATGCGGAGTAGACTTGATTGTCCAAATGGCGTAATTCTGCTGCTATCACCTATGACCAAATGAACTTCTGAGTGTGGAGTCCCCCTGAGTTACTCCAGCATTTTGTGTTTATCCATGTTCTGCAGAGATGCTGCCTGACCCGCTGAGTTACTCCAGCATTTTGTGTTTATCCATGTTCCGCAGAGATGCTGCCTGACCCGCTGAGTTATTCCAGCACTTTGTGCCTTTTTCAGAATTTCCGGCGTTGTGCTTGTATTTCGGACTTCCAGCAACCACAGTGTTTTGATTGCCCATTATCTGTAAATCTTGTTGGATACATCTCCTGTTATAAATTGTGAAGTGCTTCCTCTATTCACTGTTTTTGATTGTCAGCCACTTCCGTTGAACTTAGTTCCTCTGCTGAAAGTGCTGACTCCTGCCTTTTGCTCCGTTCCAAGTGCTCATGTCTGTGCCAGCGAGTCTCAGCAGTGCAGTCGATAAACTCCTAATGGCCAAGTCAAAGAGGATGCACTGGTTAAAAAAAAAACCCGGAAGCAATTGGAACAGTTCCAGGAAAGATGGATTCCAGCCACGATCGGGGAAGATAGAGGTGTTCGTTCTGCAGTAAAGTAAGTTGAGAAAGACATTGGATAGAGAGAGGTGAGCAAATGCCAAATGCTGGAGGGACTCAACAGGCCAGGCAGCATCCGCGGAGGAAGATGGACAGATTTGTTTCTGGTTGGGACCCAATCCAGATGGTGGTGACATCTGCAATGGGTCTTTATGGCGACTTTTGAAATAGACAATAGACAATAGGTGCAGGAGTAGGCCACTCGGCCCTTCAAGCCAGCCCACCATTCAATGTGATCATGGCTGATCATCCCCAATCAGTACCCTGTTCCTGCCTTCTCCCCATATCCCCTGACTCCGCTGTCTTTAAGAGCCCTATCTAGCTCTCTCTTGAAATGACTCCAAAACCTGCATATGGACCCAGTGGACTGTTTCTGTACATTCTGTTCTTTTAGTTTAGTTTAGTTTAGAGATACAGGGCGGAAACAGGCCCTTCAGCCCATCGAGTCACCACCGACCAGCGATCCCCACACATTATCACTACCCTACACACACTAGGAACAAATTAACATTTAATATTTATTCCAAGCCAATTAACCTACGAACCTGTACATGTTTGGAGTGCGGGAGGAAACTGAAGATCTCGGAGAAAACCCACGCAGGTCACGGGGAGAAGGTACAAACTCCGTACAGATACCACCCGTAGACAGGATCGAACCCGGCACTCTGGGGCTGTAAGGCAGCAACTCTACCGTTGCGCCACCGTGCCACACAGGGGTAACTTAATCAGGGATTGTATAGAACATATGTATGCCAATACTTTTACTGAACTATATGCATAATCATAATTTCACCGTACCTCGGTACACGTGATAATAAAGAACCTTTGAGCCATTGACTGGTGGAGAAGAGGGGAGAAAGCTGGTGGTGGGAGGTGAGGGGAAGGGATGGGGCAGGAAATGGCATGAAGAAAACAAAGTCCTTGAGTAACTCAGCGGCTCAGGCAGGACAGGTGACGTTTTGGGTCGCGACCCTCCTTCAGAGATTCTGCCTGACCCTATTTCTGCTGTTTGACATTTCAAATTTATGTATCGATGTCGGACCTGAATTTAATAATAGAATGGATGTCCATTAGTCATCTGTTCGTAAACCCAAGGCTGCCTGTACATCTCTTGTTAAATAAGGCGAACAAAACTGAACACGGTACTCCAGGTGAGATCTCACCACAGCTCTGCACTGGGAGAATTTCCACCATTTGTACGCCATCCTCCTTACGATAAAATGGAGACACAATGAACGGCAGATGCCAGTTTACGGGAAAAACCCTGCTAAGTGTTGGAGTAACTCAACGGGTCAGGCAGCATCTCAAGAAAAGTATGAAGAAGGTTCTCGACCTGATACGTCACCTATCCATGTTCTCCAGAGATGCTGCCTGACCCGCTGAGTTATTCCAGCACTTTCTGCAGTTGTACAGGGCCCTGGTGAGACCACACCTGGAGTATTGTGTGCACTTTTGGTCCCCTAATTTGAGGAAGGACATTCTTGCTATTGAGGGAGTGCAGCGTAGGTTCACGAGGTTAATTCCCGGGATGGCGGGGCTGTCATACGCTGAGAGAATGGAACGGCTGGGCTTGTATACTCTGGAATTTAGAAGGATGAGAGGGGATCTTATTGAAACATATAAGATTATTGAGGGTTTGGACACGCTAGAGGCAGGAAATATTTTCCCGATGTTGGGGGAGTCCGGAACCAGGGGCCACGCACAGTTTAAGAATAAGGGGTAAGCCATTTAGAACGGAGTCTGTGGAATTCTCTGCCTCAGAGGGTGGTGGAGGCCGGTTCTCTGGAGACTTTCAAGAGAGAACTAGATAGGGCTCTCAAAGATAGCGGAGTCTGGCGATACGGGGAGAAGGCAGGAACCGGGTACTGATTGGGGATGATCAGCCATGATCACATTGAATGGCGGTGCTGGCTCATAGGGCCGAATGGCCTACTCCTGCACCTATTGTCTATTGTCTATTGTCTATTGTCACTTTGTGTTTTTCTTTGTTCTCTTTGCATTAAGTGAATATTCTAGATACCTAATACATTCACGGGCACCTCCTCCAACCTCCTCTACTGTATCCGCTGTTCCCATTGTGGCCTCCTGTACATTAGCAAAACAAAGTGCTCAATCCGCCAAGGCCTACTGGATCTCCGTTTTAACTCCCCATTCCCATTCCCACACTGACCTTGTGTGTAGGAAGGAACTGCAGATGCTGGTTTACACCGAAGATAAGACACAAAATGTTGGAATAACTCAGCGGGACAGGCAGTATCTCTGAAGAGAAGGAATGGGCGACGTTTCGGGTCGAGACCCTTCTTGAGACTGAAGACTCTATCACCCATTCCTTCTCTACAGAGATGCTGCCTGTCCCGCTGAGTTACTCCAACATTTTGTGTCTATCCACGTTGACCTTTGTGTCCTGGGCCTCCTGCATTGCCAGAGTGAGGCCACACATAAACTGTATGACTCTAATTGCCACAAGGTCAGAGGTCCTGTTTACTAACGTGACTCCATCTGCAGTCTCTGATGGTGGTAAAATATTTTTGGGAACCATTTAGTGGAACCTCATATTCCGCTTGGGTAGCTTGTATGAACATTGAATACTATAATATTAGAACTCCCCCCTCCCCTTTATCCCCCCCCCCCACTGAAGAAGGGTCACCTATCCATGTTCTCCAGAGATGCTGCCTGACCAGCTGAGTTACTCCAGCACTTTATGTCCTTTTGTGTAAACCAGCATCTGCAGATCCTTGCTTATACATTCCAGTTATTTTCTTGTATCCTTGCCAACGTGATATTTTGTTTTCTTTTTACAGAACAAGGTGCTCGACTTTTATGACACACGTTCTGAAGCCCAGTGGTTGGGCTAATGTGGTCCCCCCGACATCGTAGAACCAAGAAAAACTCTGCCATTACTGCGGGAAATTGCAGAGAATTGTGGACGCAGCTCAGACCATCAAGCAAACCAACCTCTCTTCCATCGACTCCATCTACACCTCGCGCTGCCTCGTCCAGGCCAGCAGCATCATCATAGACCAGCCTCAACCCAGTCACTCCCCCTTCTCCCCTCTCCCATCAGGCAAGAGGTACAGAAGTGTGAAAACGCACACCTCCAGATTCAGGGACAGTTTCCTCCCTACTGTCATCAGGCAACTGAACCATCCTACAAACAACTAGAGAGCGGTCCTGAGCTACTATCTACCTCATTGGAGACCCTCAGACTACCTCTGATTGGCCCTTTCTGGAGTTTATCTTGCACTAAATATTATTCTCTTCATCAGGTACACTGTGGATGGCTCGATTGTAATCATTTATAATCGTTCCGCTGACTGGATAGCTGGACAATAGGACTTTTATTTCTTGAAGCGCTGGAGGATGAGGGTTGATCTTATAGAGGTGTATAAAGTCATGAGGGAAATAGACAGGGTGAATGCACAGAGTCTTTTACCCAGAGTAGGGGAACCAAGTACCTGAGGACATGGGTTTAAGGTGAGAGGGGAAAGATTTGAGGGGGAACTTTTTCACACAGAGGGCGGTGGGTATGTAGAACGAGCTGCCAGAGACAATAGACAATAGACAATAGACAATAGGTAGTTGAGGCAGGTGTTCATATATTTCAAAGGTCTTTATTGTCACGTGTACCAATTAAGGTGAAACTCGATTTACAAGAACATTTAAAAGATATTTGGATAAGAGCATGGATAGGACAGGTTTAGCAGGATATGGGCCAAGCAGACAGGTGGGACTAGTGTCTATGGGCATCGTGTTGGCATGGGTAAGTGGGGCCGAAGGGTTTGTTTCGCTGCTGTATGACTCTAATTGTATGACTTGGTGCTGTGTGACTGCAACATCAGAGGTCCTGTTTACTAATGTGACTCCATCTGCATTCTCTGATGGTGGTAAAATACTCATGGGAAGTATTTGAAGGCGGAGGAGTTATCCATTCTGCCAACAAATATGTTTCCGTTCCTCCTCCTTCCTTGCCCGCAACTATCATTAAAAAGACGGATTATCTGGGCTCTCTCTCACATAACCCTTAGTGGAAATTGGCAATGTGCCCTACCCACTGTGTTGCAGCAGTGATGACTAAAGTTGCTCTGCCCAAGACCGCAAGAAGTTGTAGAGAGTTGTGGATGTGGCCCAGGCCATCGCACAGACCAGACTCCTCACCATTGATTCCATCTGCGCTTCACGTCGACCTGGAAAAACAGCCAAGGTCTGAAGAAGGAATCTCGACCCGAAACGTCAACCCATTCCTGCTCTCCAGAGATGCCGCCTGTCCCGCTGAGCTACTCCAGCATTTTGTGTCTATAATCACAGACTTGTCCCGCCCGGTCATTCCTTCTTCTCCCCGCTCCCGACGGGCAGAAGGTGCAGGAGCTTGAAAGCTCGCACCACCAGACTCAGGAACAGCTTCTTCCCCTCTGTTATCAGGCTTCTGAACGGTCCTTCCATAAGTTGGGGTACTGTCTGATTCACCTCTACCCCATTGCGGACATTGGGCTTTGTCTCTGGAACTGGTGCACTACGATACTGAGAACTATATTCTGCACCCTGTTCAGTTTATTATCGTCACATGTATCGAGGTATCGAGGTGCAGTGTAAAGCGTTTTGTTGTTGCTATCCAGTCAAAGAAAAGACTATAAATGATTACAATCAAGACTTCCACAGTGTACAGATAAAGGATGCAACATTTAGTGCAAGACCAAGTCTAATAAAGATGTGTAGGAAGGAACTGCAGATGATGTTTTATATTGAAGATAGACACTAAATGCTGGAGTAACTCAGCAGGTCAGGCAGCATCTCTGGAGACAAAGAATAGGTGACGTTTTGGGTCAGAACCCTTCTTCTGACTCCAGAGATGCTGCCTGACCCGCTGAGTTAGTCCATTTTGAGTCTCTCTCCAATTAAAGATAATTTAAAGGTCTCCAATTAGGCAGATGGGAGGACTGGGCCGCACTCTAGCTGACGAGAGGACGGTTCAGTTGCCGGATAACAGTTGGGGAGAAACTGTCCCTGAATCTGGAGGTGTGCGTTTTCACACTTCTGTACCGTTTGCCCGATGGTAGAGGGGAGAAGAGGGAGTGGCCAGACTGCGACTGGTCCTTGATGATGCTGCTGGCCTTGCCGAGGCAGCGTGAAGTAGCTTTCCCCTTTGCTCCACCTATTGTATCCATGTTTGGGTTGATTGTACAGTACAGTGTTATCTGATTTGATTGTATCGCATGTTAATCAAATCTTTCACTGTACCTCGGTGACAATAATGATCCTCAACCTAAACTTTAATTGTAAAGTTATGCAGTCATAGAGACATAGTCATACAGCGAGGAAACAGGCCATTCAGCCCAACATGCCCACGCCGACCAACAGGCCCAATCTACACTAGCCCTACCTGCCCGCACTTGGCTTCTATCCCTCCAAACCTGTCCTATCCATGCACCTGCCCAAGTATCCAAACCTATCCTATCCATGTACCTGTCTGTGATGTTTGGTGGACTGTGTGGGGTGGGAGGACCCCTTGCTCCTCCCATGCAGCAGGTGGCGCTGCACAGGACAAAGGGAGATGTTTTGTATATAGTTTATCCTGTCTGTAGACAGTGTGTGTGTGCAGCCATTTTTGAGTTGTCTTGCTGCCAGCATTGAGTAAAGCATTAAAGACTTCTGTTGTAAATTAAAGACTCTCACGTTTTGTGCAGACCTAGCAAAAGGACACAAAACTGTCCAAGTGTCTCTTAAACATTATGATAGTACCTGCCTCAACTACCTCCTCTGGCAGTTCATTCTATATACCACCACCCTTTGTGTAATAAAGTTACCCCTCAACAAGAAAAAGTGTTGAATGCTAAGTGCTTGAGGGCATTGTGAAGTGGGGAAAGATATGGCACCACAATACGGTCTCGACCCAAAACGTCACCCATGCCTTCACCCCAGAGATGCTGCCTGACCCGCTGAGTCACTGCAGCGTTTTGTGTCCATCCTCGTTCCTTCCTACACTATTCCTGGAATGGAATGCTATTTATTGTCATTCAAACCTAGGTTTGAACGAAATTTCATTTACTACAGTTTTTTACATTACAAAAAAAAAGCGTCGAGGCGAACTGGGGCTCCGATGTTAGAGCCTCCGGCAGACGATGGTAAGTCCCGTGGCCGCTAACCTGTGCCGGGCGATGTTAGACCTCGCTCCTTGTCCTTTAAACCCCGCGATTCCGGCGGGAGAAGTTGCCATTGCGGGAGCTCCGAAAAGCCGTCTCCCACCAGGGACCTGGAGCTCCCGATGTTCCTGCGGCCGGAGCTTCCGAAGCTACAAAGTCGGGTCACAGCCGAGCGCCACCACAGCTCTCCCCGCTCCGAAGACGGCCGGCTCCGCGATGGCGAGTCCCCAGGCTCCGCGACTAGAGACCTCAGGTTGGTCCCAGTTGGAGGCCGCAGCCGGCTCCACGATGTTAGGCCCAACGACATAGGAGACCCGACAGGGAAAAAGTCAGGTCCCCGTACAGGGAAGAGACTAACGGTTTCCCCCACATCCCCCCCTCCACCCCCCACATATACACAGCTAAAAAAATAATAAAAACTAAGCTCAAGACATACATTTAACAAGACAAAAATAAAAAAAAGACGGACGACTGTAGTCGAGCCGCTGCCGTTAGGCACCGCCACTCCCAACATTGCTTCCTCCGTTACATTTGTGGGATAGCTGCAATGCTCAGGCATGAAAACACTCAGCAGGTCGGGCAGCATCCGCGGGGAGGGAAACAGTTAATGTTTCAGGTCCAGGTCCCTTCAACAGAGTTGGGAATAAGGAGAAAACAAGATGGTTTTCGGCAGCAGAGATGGAGTGGGTGGGATAAGGAAGATGGCTGTAAATTTCTGGTGATGGATGAGTGGCCATGACTAAACTCAAACATCCCCATTGCTAATCTTTAAAACATTCGCCTCGACAACATTATTTATTTGAAGCAGTGGGCTCTGAGATCACTTCTGAGCCAGAAGTGTGTGTAAACTGAGCCAGTACTCACCGAGTTGAAATGGCAGCATTGCTAAAACAGCCTGGAGAAATGACTAATGTTAATCTCACCTTCCCCCCCACCCCCCCTCTCAATCCCGACCGGTTCTCCTGAGCGGTTCATCGGTGATGCCAGCAATGGTCACGGATTGAACGGGAGGACCGGCCAAGAAGAAGTCAGCAACAAAATGGATGACGTTAGGCTGACGTTGAAATGAAACAGCCCTTCTCCACGGCTGGAAGTTGAGCCAATAGCGATCAATTAACCCTTTGCCTTCCATTACTGGGAAATACATGAGAAACATAAAAACATAGAAAATAGGTGCAGGAGGAGGCCATTCGGCCCTTCGAGCCCAGCACTGCCATTCAATGTGATCGTGGCTGATCATCCCCAATCAGTACCCCATTCCTGCTTTCTCCCCATATCTCTTGATTCCGTTAGCCCTAAGAGCTAAATCTAACTCTCTCTTGAAAACTTACAGTGAATTGGCCTCCACTGCCTTCTGTGGCAGAGAATTCCGCAGATTCACAACTCTCTGGGTGAAAACGTTTTCCCTCATCTCAGTCCTAAATGGCCGACCCCTTATTCTTTATCAACACTACTTTTTGATCTCTCCCCAACACAACAATGTTTAAGGAAGCACAATACTGAGTTGGAGCCAAAGATAGACACAAAATGTTGGGCAAATGTGTCTATCTTTGGTTTAAACCAGCATCTGCAGTTCCTACATACACACTGAGGAGGAGCCCCTGATTCTTATATCATTAATTCTCAAGGCTGGGAGGCATAGTGGCAACATAGTGGAGCTGCTGCCTGACAGGTAGACTCAACAAGTCAAGCATCAGCAGTTATGTAACAAAGCTGAAGGCCAATGTTGATGCAAGAAACTGCAGATGCTGGAATCTTGGGCAAAACACAAAGAGCTGGAGGAACTCAGTGGGTCAGGCTTGGACTAACCTCTGAATTAACAAGGCCTCAATCAGTCTGAAGAAGGGTCCCGACCCGAAAAGTCAACCATTCCTTCGCTCCAGAGATGCTGCCCGTCCCGCAGAGTTACTCCAGCACTTTGTGTCTATCTTCGGTGTAAACCAGCATCTGCAGTTCCTTCCTGCTCAGAATGACTCTGTTGGATGTGGCTTTTTGTGTTACTCCAGCTTTTTGTGTCTCTCTTCGAGTCAGGCAGCCTCCACGGAGGGGAATGGTCAGGCGACGTTTCGGGTCGGGTTACTTGAAGTTAGGGAAGTCAACATTCATACTGCTGGGGTGTAAGTTGCCCAAGTCAAGTCAAGTCAAGTCAAGTTTATTCGTCACATACACATACGAGATGTGCAGTGAAATGAAAAGTGGCCCAAGCGAAATATGAGGTGTTGTTCCTCCAATGTGAATGAGCGATGGATGGTCAGTGTGGATTTGTTGTGTTGGTGTGGTATCTGTAAAACTACTACAACAGTGGCTTCCCCTCTTTAGTTCAGGCCAGGGCGATGCCCCATTGTGGAATTGTTGGAGGCAGTGCCAGTGGTTCCAATCCTGTCTCTGCAGCTCGTAGCTGGCCCTGCTTTGATAAACCCTCTTACACTGAGCTCCTGTCAATGCTTCCTTCACTCTCCACGATTCCCTACTCATTATTCAACCTGCATCAACCTCTCTGACAGAGCATCACACCACAGCTCGCTTCAGATAAAAATATATGCTGCCATCATCTCTCACTGACACTGATCTCGAACCTGCGTCTGCCACTTACCCGGCCTGGTGCTACAGGAAACATCTTCATCACAATTATTCTGTTGATCATTATGCTGAACGCATTCTATGCAGAAGGAGCAAGGTGGTCTTGGAAGGAACGCTGGTTTAAACCGAAGATAGACACAAAATATAGCAAAAGGATTTGAGTATAGGTTCATAGCAAAAGGATTTGAGTATAGGAGCAGGGAGGTTCTACTGCAGTTGTACAGGGTCTTGGTGAGACCGCACCTGGAGTATTGCATACAGTTTTGGTCTCCTAATCTGAGGAAAGACATTCTTGCCATAGAGGGAGTACAGAGAAGGTTCACCAGACTGATTCCTGGGATGGCAGGATTTTCATATGAAGAAAGACTGGATAGACTTGGCTTGTACTCGCTCGAATTTAGAAGATTGAGGGGGGATCTTATAGAAACTTACAAAATTCTTAAGGGGTTGGACAGGCTAGATGCAGGAAGATTGTTCCCAATGTTGGGGAAGTCCAGGACAAGGGGTCACAGTTTAAGGATAAGGGGGAAGTCTTTTAGGACCGAGATGAGAAAAACATTTTTCACACAGAGAGTGGTGAATCTCTGGAATTCTCTGCCACAGAATGTAGTTGAGGCCAGTTCATTGGCTATATTTAAGAGGGAGTTAGATGTGGCCCTTGTGGCTAAGGGGTTCAGGGGGTATGGAGAGAAGGCAGGTACAGGATACTGAGTTGGATGATCAGCCATGATCATATTGAATGGCGGTGCAGGCTCGAAGGGCCGAATGGCCTACTCCTGCACCTATTTTCTATGTTTCTATGTTTCTAAAATGCTGGAGTAACTCAGCGGGACAGGCAGCATCTCTGGAGAGAAGGAATGGGTGACGTTTCGGGTCGAGACCCAGCTGGTGTAATGGTTCCAGACGTATGAATTACCGATTTAAAGACGAGATTAGTTTCGTTAGTTTTAAGATACAGCGTGGAAACAGGCCCTTCGGCCCACCGAGTCCATGCCGACCATCGATCGCCCCGTACTCTAGAACTATCCTACACATTAGGGACAAGTTACAACAGCCAATTAACCTACAAACTATGTAAAAATTACATTGTAGCATTGGCATCACAGGGCAGCACGGGCGATGCAGCGGGTAGAGCTGCTGCCTCACAGCGCCAGAGACCCCAGGTTCGATCCTGACTACGGGTGCCGTCTGTACGGAGTTTGCACGTCCTCCCTGTGGCCGCGTGGGTTTCCTCCGGGTGCTCCGGTTTCCTCCCACGTCCCAAAGACATGCGGGTTTGTAGGTTAATTGGCCCCCTGTAAAATTACTCCTGGTGTGTAAGGGAGGGGACGGGAAAGTGGGATAACGTGGAACTAGTGTGAAGTTGACACAAAATGCTGGAGCAACTCAGTGGGCCCGACGGCACTTCTGGAGAAAGGAACAGGTGATGTTTCGGGTCGAGACCCCTCGTCAGTGTGAATGGGTGATCGATGGTCAGAGTGGGTCGAAGGGCCTGTTTGCTTGCTGTATATCTAAACTCAAAACTAGAAGTTAAACAGTAATTAGATAAATCTGGAATTAATTTTAAAAATGTGGTATCCCCAGTAATCATAATCTACCGGATGTAAACGTCGTCTGATTCACCAACAGGAACTTGCCGGCCTATACGTGAGCCCTAAACATCAATATAATCACTGCTTAACGACTCCATTTAGGGGCAATTACAAATGGACACTAACTGCTGGTATTGCCAGTCACGTTCACATCTTATGAATCAATAAAATCACAAAAATGCAAGGACCAGTCACTCAGGAAACTTCCCATGTGTAATAGATTATTAGTAACGTTGAACTCACCCAGTGAGTAGCCAGATCAGCATGTGCCCACACCACATAACTTGGCATTGCACTAAGCAAGCACTTTAAGCCATATCCAGTCGACAGAGACCCCAGTTCCATCCTGACCAGGGGTGCTGTCTGCATGAAGTTTGTACGTTCTCCCTGTGACCTGCGTGGGTTTTCTCCTGGTGCTCAGGTTTCCTCCCACACTTCAGGTTTGTAGGTTAATTGGCTTCTGTAGATTGTCCCTAGTGAGTGGGTTTGGACTAGTGTGGAGCTGATCGCTGATCGTTAAGGATTCGGTGGGCCGAAGGGCCTGTTTCCATGCTGTATCTCTAAACTAAATGAAAGGTACGTCAGTTTATTCTGAAACTCTCCCACAACTGGAGACATCCTCTCCATATGCGCTCTATCCAGAATAGAACTACTGTACGGGGTGGTCGCTGGTCGGCGTGGAATTGGTGGCCGAAGGGCCTGTTTTCATGCTGTATCTCTAAACTAAACCAAACTAAACCAGACAGACGCCTTTGTTCAGTTTAATGGTGTCCGCGTACTTTTCCTGTACTCAGGGGGATGAAGGAAGCTGTTCAGTTCAGTTTAGTTTAGTTTAGTGTCACGTGTACCGAGGTACAGTGAAAAGCTTTTGTTGCGTGCTAACCAGCCAGCGGAAAGACAACACATGATTACAATCGAGCCATTCACAGTGTACAGATACATGATAAGGGAATAACGTTTAGTGTAAGGTTTAACCAGTAAAGCCTGATCAAAGATAGTCCGATAGTAGTTCAGGACCGCTCTCTGGTTGTAGTAGGATGGTTCAGTTGCCTGATAACAGCTGGGAAGAAACTGTCCCTCAATCTGGAGGTGTGCGTTTTCACACACTGATGGGAGAGGGGAGAAGAGGGAGTGCCCAGGGTATGACTTGTCCTTGATTACGCTGCTGGCCTTGCCGAGGCAGCGTGAGGTATAAATGGACTCAATGGAAGGGAGGTTGGTTTGTGTGATGGTCTGAGCTGCGTCCACAATTCTCTGCAATTTCTCACGGTCTTGGATGGAGCTGTTCCCAAACCGTGCTGTGATGCATCCTGATAAAGTGCTTTATATGATGCATCTGTAGAAGTTGGTGAGGGTTGTTGGGGACATGCCGAACCTCCTCAGCTGTTTAAGGAAGTAGAGGCGCTGGCCTGGTGTGGCATGGACTCGATACTTTGAGGTGGGGGGAACCAGTTTTCATGTCCAGTACTGTGAGTGAACTCAAAGAACCGGAGACATTAGCAAAACATAAAGTGCTGGAGAGACTCAGCGGGTCAGGCAGCATCTGCGGAGGGAAATGTACAGACAATGCTTCGGGTCAGGACCTTCCTTCAGTCTGATGATAGTCTGGCATTGTCGATGCACCAGTTATTCACAGTGGCACAACTGGTAGAGCCACTGTCTCACAGCACCGGAGACCCGGGTTCGATCCTGACCTCCGGTGCTGTGTGTGTGTGTGTGTGTGTGTGTGTGTGTGTGTGTGTGTGTGTGTGTGTGTGTGTGTGTGTGTGTGTGTGTGTGTGTTTGTGTGTGTGTGTGCGTGTGCGTGTGCATGTGCGTGTGCATGTGCGTGTGCGTGCGCGTGTCTGTCTGTCTGTCTGTCTGTCTGTCTGTCTGTCTGTGTGTGTGTGTGTCTGTCTGTCTGTCTGTCTGTCTGTCTGTCTGTCTGTCTGTCTGTGTGTGTGTGTGTGTGTGTGTGTGTGTGTGTGTGTGTGTGTGTGTGTGTGTGTGTCTTTTTTTTGCTTGTTTGTTTGTTTTTTGCTGGAACCTTCTCTCCCGCTTGTCCCGCTGAGTTACTTCAGATTGTTGATTTACCAAAGAGAAAAATATGCAAAGTGCTGGAATAACAGCCGGTCCAGCAGCATCTCTGGGAACATTTATTTTCTCCAGGGATGCTGCCTGATCTGCTGAGTTACTCCAGCACTTTGTGTCTTTTTTTTTACCCCAATTTGTGTTGCTGGAACCTCTTGTGCTGCCTCACCATTGTCTGAGATGGAGGATTCCCTCACACAGGGTGGCACAGTGGCATGGTGGAACAGTGGCACAGTGGCACAGTGGCATGGTGGTACAGTGGAACAGTGACATGGTGGAACAGTGACATGGTGGAACAGTGGAACAGTGACATGGTGGAACAGTGACATGGTGGAACAGTGGAACAGTGACATGGTGGAACAGTGACATGGTGGAACAGTGACATGGTGGAACAGTGGAACAGTGACATGGTGGAACAGTGGCATGGTGGTACAGTGGCATGGTGGTACAGTGGAACAGTGGAACAGTGACATGGTGGAACAGTGGAACAGTGACATGGTGGAACAGTGGCACAGTGGCACAGTGGCATGGTGGCACAGTGGCATGGTGGTACAGTGGAACAGTGACATGGTGGAACAGTGGCACAGTGGCACAGTGGCATGGTGGCACAGTGGCATGGTGGTACAGTGGAACAGTGACATGGTGGAACAGTGGCACAGTGGCACAGTGGCATGGTGGCACAGTGGCATGGTGGTACAGTGGAACAGTGACATGGTAGTACAGTGACATGGTGGTACAGTGACATGGTTTGCAGTGACATGGTGGAACAGTGGCATGGTGGCATGGCAGCACGGCGGCACGGTGGCATGGTGGCATAGTGGCATGGTGGCAGCCTCGCCAGCAGCGTGTCCGTCCTTTCGACTTTTTTTGTTTTTTAGTAAGTCTAAATGTATGTTTTAGTGTGTGGAGTGGTGGGGGGGGAATAGGGGGACACCGTTTGTCAGTCACTTACCTCGACGGAGATGTGACTTTTTCTCTTTGTCGCATCTTCCCCCCCCCCCCCCCCCCTCGCAGCCTAACAACTGGTTTGGTGTGGCCTTTCTCGGAGACCGGCCCAGAGCTTCAGTAGCAGGCACGGCGCTGACTTTAACATCGTGGAGAGGGGCGATCCCTCGCCGGGGATCGCCGGAAGAAGTGCTCCGACTGCTGGCCTGCAGCCTATAACATCGTGAAGCCGCGGTCTGCAGTAAGAAAGTGGTCGATTCGGGAACTCCGGAGTGTGTGCTCCGATCCGTCCCGACGTCGGAGTTTCGATCATCCCGACGAGAGGGCTTGTGCATCGGGCCGTCTGTAGCGGCGACTACAGAGGGTTCATGGCCCCGACCACGGGTGAACAAAGGAGGAGGAACTGAATGTTATTGCCTTTCATCGCAGTGTAGAATGTGGATCCCACAGTGGTGGATGTTTGTGTTACATTGGATTGTGTATTGTGCTCCTTTTGATTGTGTGGCTGCATGGTCACTCATTTCACTGTACCTTAATTGGTGTACGTGACAAATAGACTTGAACCTTACAGCGCTTTCAGCAACAGAGACATGAGTTCGATCCCGACTACAGGTGCTGTCTGTACGGAGTTCGTACCTTCTCCCCGTGACCTGCGTGGGTTTTCTCCTAGATCTTCGGTTTCCTCCCACACTCCAAAGACGTACAGGTTTGTAGGTTAATTGGCTTGGTATAAATGTAAACTTGTCCCTAGTGGGTGTAGGATAGTGTCAGTGCGCGGGGATCGCTGGTTGGTGTGGACCCGGTGGACCAAAAGGCCTGTTCCGGACTGTAATCTCTAAACTGAACTAAACTAAACTTATTGGCTTTGGTAATTGTAAATTATCTCTAGTGTGTAGGATATTGTTAGTGATGGGGGTGATCGATGGCCGGTGTGAACACAATGGGCCAAGGAACCTGTTTCCGCACTGTATCTCATAGAAACATGGAAAATAGGTGCAGCAGTAGGCAGCACCACCATTCAATATGATCATGGCTAATCATCCTAAATCAGTACCCCGTTCCTGCTTTCTCCCCATATCCCTTGATTCTGTTGGGATCTCTAAACAAAGGGTCTCGTGGGTCTGATCTGATCTGATAGCGTTGCGTGAATCTGCTTCACAGGGACTGTGGCAGTATGGGTGACAGAGGAGGGATGATGAGGCAGAGGTGTGAAGATGAGTGTACGTCTGGCATGTAATTAAGCTGCAGTGACCACACAACACTGCGGTTGCCAATGGGGTCAGAGTCTGGCCTTTCCGTGGTGAGTGACTCACCCCCTGAGTTCCCAAAAGCCTTTCCGTCACACACAGCTCGTGTCAGTAGTGGGACTAAATGCTCTTCATGCCTCAGTAAACGTGGGCTCAAAAACTGCACATGAAATCCAACAGCCTTCAGAACCAAAGGGCTAGTGCCAGGGAGTGAAGAGGTAATAATGGGCATTTGGATAGCAGTGAAAGGATTAGTCCAAGTCAACATGGATTTATGAAAGGGAAATCATGCATGACTAATCTTCTGGAATTTTTTGAGGATGTGACAAGTAAAATGGATGAAGGGGAGCCAGTGGATGTAGTGTATCTAGACTTTCAGAAAGCCTTTGATAAGGTCCCGCACGGGAGACTGGTGACTGAAATTAGAGCACATGGTATTGGCGATAGGGTGTTGACGTGGATAGAAAATTGGTTGTCAGACAGGAAGCAAAGAGTAGGATTGAACGGGTCCTTTTCAGAATGGCAGGCAGTGGCGAGTGGAGTGCCGCAAGGCTCGGTGTTGGGGCCGCAACTGTTTACCATATATATTAATGATTTGGAAGAGGGAATTAGTAGCAACACTAGCAAGATTGCAGATGACACAAAGCTGGGTGGCAGTGTGAACTGTGAAGAGGATGTTAGGAGGTTGCAGGGTGACCTGGACAGGTTGAGTGAGTGGGCAGATGCGTGGCAGATGCAGTATAATATAGATAAATGTGAGGTTATCCACTTTGGCGGCAAAATCAAGGGGGCAGATTATTATCTCAATGGGGTTAGGTTAGGTAAGGGGTGGGGGGTACAGCGAGACCTGGGTGTCCTTCTACACCAGTCACTGAAAGTTGGCGTGCAGGTACAGCAGGCAGTGAAGAAAGCTAATGGAATGTTGGCCTTCATAACAAGAGGATTTCAGTATAGGAATAGAGAGGTTCTTCTGCAGTAGTATAGGGCTCTGGTAAGACTACTGGAGTATTGCGTACAGTTTTGGTCTCCTAATTTGAGGAAGGACATCCTTGTGATTGAGGCAGTGCAGTGTAGGTTCACAAGATTGATCCCTAGGATGGCAGGACTGTCATATGAGGAAAGATTGAAAAGACTAGGCTTGTATTCACTGGAGTTTAGAAGGATGAGGGGTTATCTTGTAGAAACATTTAAATTTTAAAAGGACTGGACAAGCTAGATGCAGGAAAAATGTTCCCAATGTTGGGCGAGTCCAGAACCAGGGGACACAGTCTTAGAATAAAGGGGAGGCCATTTAAGACTGAGGTGAGAAAAAACGTTTTCACCCAGAGAGTTGTGAATTTGTGGAATTCCCTGCCACAGAGGGCAGTGGAGGCCACATCACTGGATGGATTTAAGAGAGAGTTAGATAGAGCTCTAGGGGCTAGTGGAGTCAAGGGATATGGGGAGAAGGCAGGCACGGGTTATTGATTGGGGACGATCAGCCATGATCGCAATGAATGGCGGTGCTGGCTCAAAGGGCCGATGGCCTCCTCCTGCACCTATTGTCTATGTTTCTATGAGTGGCACAGCGGGCAGAGTTGGATGGCACAGCGCCACAGAGGTGAACTTGTTGTCTTACTGCGCCAGAGATCCTGGTTCGATCCTGACTACGGGTGCTGTCTGTACGGAGTTTGTACATTCTCCCTGTGACCATGTGGGTTTTCTCTGGGTGCTCCGGTTCCCTCCCACATCCCAAACACGTGCGTGTTTTTCGGTTAATTGGCTTCTGTATATTGTTCCTCATGTGTAGGTTAGAACTGGTGTACTGGTGACCGTTGGTCAGTGCAGACTCGGTGGGCCGAAGGGCCTGTTTCCGTGCTTTATCTTGAAAATACTAAACTAAACTAAAACTATCCAGAGAAGTGGAAACCTGTGTCCATAAGGCCATAAGACATAGGAGCAGATTAGGCCATTCGGCCCATCAAGTCTGCTCCACCATTGAATCATGGCTGATCCATTTTTCCCGCTCAACCACATTCTCCTGCCTTCTCCCCGTAACCTTTGATGCCCGTACTAATCAAGAATGCTTTAAACATGCCCAATGACTTGGTCTCCACAGCTGTCTGCGGCAATGAATTCCACAGATTCACCCCCCCCATGTGGTGAAAGAAATTCCCCCTCATCTCCGTTCCGAAGTCTCTGAGATATGAGGGGTCGACTTTAATCAGCTCAAGTGGAGCCAAAGTCACGAGCTGCCGCAGCTAAAGTGATCGGAGAATTTGGCGGAAGCGCTCAGAGACTGGGAACTGACAGGGAAGGGCGCAGTAGATCAAACACCATCATTAAGATGGAAGTTAATTCACTGAACACGACGACACACCATTAAAACGGAGCGGTGCTTGTGACAATTTGTACTTGAGCTGTGTTGAGGCAATGTCAACTGGCTGGAGATCACCTGAATGCCGCCTTTCAGCGCAGGTCAATGGTAATGTCTGTGGATCAACGACACTACGCAGGGTTTAATGGCGGATGCAAGTGAGGGTCAAGAGAGGTGAGACAATCAGCTGGAGACGAGACATTCCCTTGAAGGGTACAAAGGATAACGGAGTAAGATTAAGAAATAAATCAGGAATGGGCCAGAGAGACTACTGGCACCGAAGATGAAGGAGAATCCTAAAAGATCTGTAAGTATATTAAGATTAAAAGGGTAGAGGGTAAGAAAGTGGCTCTCCTCAGTAAAGTGTGGCAATCTATGTGTGGAGCCACAGGAGAGGTCTTAGTTTAGTTTAATTTAGTTTTGTTTATTTTTGTTTCGTTAGTTTAGTTAGTTTCAGTTAGTCCAGAGATACAGCGCAGAAACAGGCCCTTCGGCACCGACCAGCGATCCCCGCACACCAATACTATCCCACACACACACCAACACTATCCCACACACACACCAACACTAACCCACACACACACCAACACTAACCCACACACACCAACACTAACACACACACACCAACACTAACACACACACACCAACACTAACCCACACACACACCAACACTAACCCACACACACTAACACTAACCCACACACACTAACACTATCCCATACACACCAACACTATCCCCCACACACACTAACACTAACCCACACACACTAACACTATCCCATACACACCAACACCAACCCACACACACACCAACACTAACCCACACACACCAACACTAACCCACACACACTAACACTAACCAACACACACTAACACTAACCCACACACACCAACACTAACCCACACACACACCAACACTAACCCACACACACCAACACTATCCCACACACACACTAACACTATCCTACACACACACACCAACACTATCCCACACACACACCAACACTATCCCACACACACACACCAACACTATCCCACACACACCAACGCTAACCCACACACACCAACACTATCCTACACACACTAGGGACAATTTACATTTACAGTTTTTGTCAATCGCTTTGACACTAGTTTCAGAACCTTGATGTCATTTTTCACAACTCTAGATACAAAACTCAAAACGGTCACCACTTGTATCACAGGCTGTCCAACGTTCAAAACATTGCATTGTGTATTCATATCTTTAAAGAAAGCTTGCACTCACAGAATCATTGGTTCAAACAACTCATTTATCATGAAATACCATAGGGACATTTCTTTAGATCACCCACACACAACATACACATAGTTTCACTGTTTAGTTGTTCGTACGACCATTAAATATTGTAGTACAAAATATGTGATACATGTTTCATCCTGTGCTCCACGTAATGTCACTGTAAAAGGATTCGTAGAGAGAATACCACAGACACAGTGGAATCATTGAACAAAGCTGAAATGTATTGATGAATACAAACTAAATGACAACATAGGTTGAATGAAAGCAACAATTACTGTAACAAAACAAAAAAAAAGTCCTGCAAAACCAACTGCCGTGTTCCTCACCTGGCTACTGTACAGTAAACAAAGGATCAACAATCACTCGTCATCCCCATCAACCCTGTCTTGTGGATTGGGCCACAGGTTCTCATCCACATCCGCGTAGATGTTTTCGTTTGCCAAACATCTTGGAAAGTACCTTCGCGCATGGCGAATCCAGGCCTGACACTGGTCTGCTGTAATGTCATCGCAGGCATTGTCCAGGGCCTGAAGAAGGGTCACTTGTTGATGCGGATGCCGATCATACACTTTCCACCTCCATGTGGAGAAAAATTCCTCAATGGGGTTAAGGAAAGGAGAGTATGGGGGCAAGTACACAGTGAGGAACTGTGGATGGGCCTGAAACCATGCCTGCACCAGATGAGCGTGGTGGAACCTACGTTGTCCCACACAATGACATCAATTACACCAACAGCTCTACAGACTAGAGTTAGCTCATCAAGAAATGCAACAAGGAGCTCTGCATTGTATGCGCCAATCAGAGATCTACGCCCTACCACACCATCTTCTGATATCGCCACACACATACTGATGTTGGCCGCACGTCGTGCAGGTACTTGTATGGTTGCCCGCTGGCCAATTAAATTTCGCCCTCTCCTCCTTGTCTTGGCCAGGTTGAAGCCTGCCTCATCCACAAAAACAAATTTGTGATGATTGTCATCCGCATCCAGGGCCATCACCCTCTATGTACAAAAAGACATGTTAGAAAGAGAATTACTGTACAGTATTGATTGCAGTACAATGATGGGGAATTTTTCACAAGCAGGCATCATGAAACTGAACATACCTGAACATACTCAATCCTCAGTTGCTTCACTCTGTCTGCATTTCTTTCAAAAGGCACACGGTACAACTGTTTGAGGGACACCTGGTGCCTTTTCAGAACACGTGCAATGGTCGGCAAACTTATGGCTTCCACATTCCTGAAGAGATCTTCATCGTCCAGGATGTTCTGTCTGATTTCTCTAAGCCGAATGTCATTTCTGGCCCGGACCATGTTGACCACAGCCCGTTCCTGTTCCTCAGTGAGGAGTCTGCCTCTGCCTCCACTATTTGGTCTAGTCTCAATTCTGTAGGGAATATGACGGGAAGAATATGTCATCATACTGTAGAACACATGTTCATAGTCACATTACCTACTCTGTGCTGCACATTGGCATGCAGTGTACAATCATTTGACAATTACAGTAAGAGTAGCCTACAGTACTGTAATGTTTACTGTAGTGCATGCTGAAGACTTACCGGTTCTCATTGCGGAAAGTTCTAATGATTGAGGCCACGGTTGATCTTCTAAGGTTTGGTTGTATCATTCTCGCTGCCTCAATCATTGTCATGCCATGATTGATGACATGATCTACAACCATTGCTCTAATCTCATTGGAGACTCTTTGCCGTTGCTGTCTTGGTCCTTGTCCTCGACCCCGTTCCCCCACACCTCTCAAACGGGGCCCATGGCCACCTCTCAAACGGGGCCCATGGCCACCTCTCAAACGGGGCCCATGGCCACCTCTCAAACGGGGACCCATGGCCACCTCTCAAACGGGGCCCATGGCCACCTCTCAAACGGGGCCCCATGGCCACCTCTCAAACGGGGCCCATGGCCACCTCTCAAACGGGGCCCCATGGCCACCTCTCAAACGGGGCCCATGGCCACCTCTCAAACGGGGCCCATGGCCACCTCTCAAACGGGGCCCATGGCCACCTCTCAAACGGGGCCCATGGCCACCTCTCAAACGGGGCCCATGGCCACCTCTCAAACGGGGCCCATGGCCACCTCTCAAACGGGGCCCATGGCCACCTCTCAAACGGGGCCCATGGCCACCTCTCAAACGGGGCCCCATGGCCACCTCTCAAACGGGGCCCATGGCCACCTCTCAAAAGGGGTTCTTGTCCCCTGCCATTCCTTTGACCACGTCTTCCTCCTCTTCCTCCTCTTCCTTCTCCTACTTGACCTCTATGGTGCCCACCTGCCTGCTCCATGTTGTATCACTACAGATGTTGTTGTGGATGCCACTTACACCCATACCACAAGGTCAGATCAATCATCAGTAACGAATTGGTGTCACAGGTGGTGTCAATCATTGTCGGCATCCTGAAACTTTCATGATCTGAACATGCTCATCCTCACTTTCCATAAGACTATGCTTTAAGAGTAATGCAACAGTTACTTGTCATTGTGAGCAGTTGAATCAATTGATAGTTAGATTATTGTAATGTAATGAATAGACAGTCATCTCAAATGTGATGTGTGAATTGCATTTTGAAATGGTTCTACTTTGATGTTAAGTTGTGTCATTTTGAACAGGTGATTATAGTTCAATGGACAAATGATCTTTGGTTTATGTGAATTGTATCCAAGAAATTGGAAAAAGTGTTAGAGTTTTGAAAAAAGTGCATTTTGATCATTGGTTGTGAGTTTTGTATCTGGAGTTGTGAAAAATGACATCAAGGTTCTGAAACTAGTGTCAAAGCGATGGACAAAAACTGTATACCAAGCCAATTAACCTACAAACCTGTACGTCTTTGGAGTGTGGGACGAAACGGAAGATCTCGGAGAAAACCCATGCGGTCACGGGGAGAACGTACAAACTCCACACAGACAGCACCTGTAGTCGGGATCGAACCTGGGTCTCTGGCGCAGTAAGACAGTAGCTCTGCCGCTGCGCCACCGTGCTGCTCATAGTTTAGTTTAGGTTAGTTTATTGCAGTTTAGAGATACAGCATGGATACAGGCCCTTCGGCCCACTGAATCCATGCTGACCATCGATCACCCGTTTGCAATAGTTCTACGTTTATCCCACTTTCTCATCCACTCCGTACACACTAGGGGACAATGTACAGAAGCCAATTAACCTGCAAACCCGCACGTCTTTGGGATGTGGGAGGAAACCGGAGCACCCGTTGGAAACCCACACAGTCACGGGGAGAACGTGCAAACTCCACACAGATAGAGCCCGGGTCTTTGGTGCTGTGAGGCAGCGGCTTTACCAGCTGTGTGGCCCAATGTTCTTGGATGAACACTTGTCTGTATTTACCATGAGAAGGAACTAGACTCTGGAGCAGGGACCAGAGATATCCTGAAGTGTACTGACATTATAAAGAAGGTGCTGGATGTCCTGAAATGTATAAATCCCTGTCGCTTGACCATGTCTTTTTTGTAATGTTGTAGAATGCAAAGGAACAGATTGCTGTGGACCTGGCAGAGATTTTCATAACTCTGTTCATAAGGGATGCGAGCAGGATTAGGCCATTTGGTCCATCAAGTCTACTCTACCATTCCATCATGGCTATCCCTCTCAACCCCATTCTCCTGCCTTCTCCCCATAATCCTTGGCACCCGAACTAACCAATCTTTCCCTTAAAAATATCCATTGATTTGGCCTCCCTTCTGTTGCAATGAATTCCACAGATTCACCACCTTCTGATTAAAGAAATTCCTCCTCATCTCCTTCCTAAAGGAACGTCCTTTAATTCTGAGGTATGACCTCTAGTCCTAGACTCTCCCGCTAGTGGAAACATCCTCCACATCCACTCTATCCAGGCCTTTCACTATTCGGTACGGTTCAAAGAGGTCCCCCCTCATCTTTCTAAACTCCAGCGAGTACAGGCCCAGCGCCGACAAACGCTCATCGTAAGTTAACCCGCTTATTCCTGGGATCATTCTGGTAAACCTCCTCTGGACCCTCTCCAGCACCAGCACAAGTACCTCAGATATGGGGGCCGAAATAGCTCACAGGTGTTTGTTAGTCACAGGTGAGGTCGCAGAAGATTGGAGGACAGTTGACGTTATTTAAGTAGAATGAGGCCAAGTAACTATTACTGGTGGGAAAGGTATTGGAGAAGATGCTGAACGACAGGATTTATTTGCATTCAGCAAGATAAAGTCTGATGAGGGATAGTCAGCATAACTTTCCCCGAAGGAGACCATATGTCATCAATTATATTGTTATCCCAAGAGATGTTCTCAGGATGGATGATTGGTGAGGGCAGGGGCAGTAGACGTTGGCATGTGAGCAGGACCTTTGACAAGGTCCTGAATGGAAGGCTGGTCCACATGGTGAGAATACAAGGGGGTCTGGGATGAACTAGAAAATTGGATTGGTGATCCAAAATATGCTTGGTGATAGGAGGAAGAGAGTGGTTGGGGAGGACACAGAGTGCTGGAGCAACTCAGCGGGTTGGGCAGCATCTCTGGAGAACATGGATAGGGGACGTTTCGGGTCAGGACCATTCTTCAGGCTGATTGTGGGGCGGGGAGGGCTGGGTGGGAAGAAAGCTGGAAGAGAGGAGAGGCAAGACAAAGCATGGCAGGTAAAAGGTGGGCACAGACGAGGGAGGTTTTTCATAGGCAGATGGTTGGAACAAAGGCCAGAAATAAAAGACAGGATAGAAAAGTTGGGAGTTTAAATGTTTGTCCTCTCACCTAAACCTACCTGATCTACCGGTTGCTAAACACTTTAACTCCCACTCCCATTCCCACACTGACCTTTCTGTCCTGGGCCTCCTCCATTGTCAGAGTGAGGTCATATGTAAATTGGAGGAACAGCACCTCATATTCGCTTGGGCAGCTTGCACCCCAGCGGTATGAACATTGACTTCTCTAACTTCAAGCAGCCCTTGCTTTCCCTCTCTCTCCAACCCTCCCCCTTCCCAGTTCTCCGACCAGTCTTACTGTCCCCCTGATTAAGTGTTACCTCTCTATGCCTCGTTGTCATCTTCCCCTGGCTAACAATGATCTATTCTACATTTTCCTTGAACTTTGTCCCCTTTGATATCTCGTTTTCACACCTTACCCTTCCTTATCTCTGTGTCTCCCTCCCCCCTGGCTCTCAGTCTGAAGAAGTGTCTCGGCCGAATGTGACCCATTCCTTCTCTCCAGAGATGCTGCCTGTCCCGCTGAGTTACTCCAGCATTTTGTGTCTATCCAAAACGTTTGGCAACCGGGAGATCGCGTGGGCACGGTGGACAGAGATGATGTGATGCTCACTGACCCACCCCCCCCCCCCATCCTTCCGACCTCACCGTGAACATGCCCCCCACATATTAATAAAATAGTAGAATAGATTCGTAATTAGATATCTTAGAATAATATATTAATATATTAAGTTGTTCAAGAAGGAACTGCAGATGCTGGAAAATCGAAGGTAGACAAAAATGCTGGAGAAACTCAGCGGGTGCGGCAGCATCTATGGAGCGAAGGAAATAGGCAACGTTTCGGGAAGGAAATAAGCAACGTTTCAGGCCGAAACCCAAGGGTTTCGGGCTGAAACGTTGCCTATTTCCTTTGTTCCATAGATGCTGCCGCACCCAGAGTTTCTCCAGGATTTTTGTCTACCTATTAATATATTAATATTGCTGTTGCAATGGAGTGTTTGCGTGTTAGATACTGCTGTTGTAATCGTAGATTGAATCGTGACTGTGTGATCAATGGGGCATATCCTGTGGTTCCGGAAACGAGTAATTTGTTAATGGAAAAGTAACGTGGGAGAGGAAGAAGTGGCCATTAGTAAAGGAGCTTGAAGGGAATAGTACCGCCAAGTGAAAAAGTACTTAGAAGGGAAAGTCTCCTGTACCCGGAGGATGGGGTTCCTTTGCTTGAGAGATCGGGAGCAGGTTGGAGGCTGCGAACGGTCTCCAGAGCAGCCCACTTGGGCGACCTAACCCGCGAGTTCTGGCGAGTTTGCCCTCGACTCATACTCGCAGCATGGTCGACACGAGGTCGTAGGAGGTCTTCGTAACTCTCCTTCATGCTCGAGAGTGGTCTCCGCGTACTCGAGGCCTCAGCTAGGTCGCGGTGTTTTTTCGTTATATAAAAAAATGCCCGCGAGTAAAAAAAGGTCGCCATGGAAAAAATCGCTACGCTTTTTACTCGTAGGTTTAGTCGTAGTGGGTCGGCATGTTAGTCGTAGGTAATCGAGGGTAGTGGAAGGTAGTCGGAGATAGTTTTCATCGTAGTCGAAGGGAGGCCGAAGGGAGGTCTTCAACATGTCATTTTTTCAAACTCTTCTAAACTCGCCAATTAGGTCGCCCTAGTGGGACAGCCCCTTAAGAACTATAGAAAGGGCCACATCCCAGCCCCCTCAATATAGCATTATGCCTGAAACATCAATGTGCAGGAGAAGCAAGAAGCAAGTCTTTGAAGAGGAGGCTCCTTCAGTAAATTACATCGACCTGATGCCCATTACATCAGTCTTGTCTCACTCGTGCACACTCACTGCCCACCCCATCAATCCATTAGCCCAATGAACCATCAATACTCTGTCTTTCAGACAGCATCTTTCTTTAAGCTCGCTCCTTCCCCAATGTACACCCTACCCTAACTATCGATCCAAGCAGCGATCTAATCCGCGGACCTGCCTATCCAGGATGTCTGCCTGGTTATCTAACCCTGGTTATCTAACCCATGCAACATGTCGGAGTCATCCATCAATCCGGGTTAATTTGGCGTTATGGAGCTGGCGCCTCTTGTATCTACAGTAAGTGCGATAATTATCTTCAGCATTTACACAGAGAGCTTCAATGGTTCAATGGTACTTTATTTGTCATGTGTACCGAGTTACAGTGAAACTCATTGTTGTACACAGTTTAGTACAAGGATTATGATACGTACTGTACATCTTGGGTAACACTCATATACAGTACAGATGTACAGCAGTAGTACACCGAGACAGTGTACAGACAATAGACAACAGACTAGACAATAGGTGCAGGAGTAGGCCATTCGGCCCTTCGAGCCAGCACCGCTATTCAATGTGATCATGGCTGATCATCCCCAATCAGTACCCCGTTCCTGCCTTCTCCCCATATCCCCTGACCCCGCTATCTTTAAGAGCCCTATCTAGCTCTCTCTTGAAAGTATCCAGAGAACCGGCCTCCACCGCCCTCTGAGGCAGAGAATTCCACAGACTCACCACTCTCTGTGAGAAAAAGTGTCGCTACATTGGCGCCATTTTCAAGTCCCAGTTGTTGTAAGTGCAGGGATCTTGACTCGGCCATGAAGGCCCGTTGCCATGGCAGCATTGCAGGGTCGTCCTGGCCAAGCGTAGGCGTGGTGTCCTCTGCCGCTGCTCCACCGCTGTAGGCCACGTGCGGTCCACGCGCTCGGCCTCTTGGAGCGGCGCCCGGTCCAGCCGAGCCCTTTCCCGGGGTTACGTCCGTGCCCGGGTAGTACTAGAGAGGGACTACGCGCTGTCCACGGGTGCCCTGGGGGATTTCCGGGACCGCTGGACAAGGAGTGTATAGATGTTTAAGAATGTAACATTGAAGAATATTTGTTTTAGATAATTGGGTGAGTTTGTATTATGGTGGTGGGTTTGTTGGTATTGTTTTGTATTGTAGATACTGTATTAATGCATTATTTGATTACATTTATTGTTGTTTAAAAAGAAGATTGTAACATAATTGCTTTCTACAGTATATTTGATATTTAAAGATATTTGTTTTACTTTGTATTATGGTGGTGGGTTTGTTGGTATTTTACATATTATTCTTGTAATAATCGATTAACTTTATTTTTGGTTAAAATGAATAGCTCAGCGGAGGGAGATTTTTTTTCTTTATAATCCAAAATGCTTTTATTCAATTATACACAACTATAGAGCAGTAACAAAATCAAGACTGTCGTTGGCAGTTTGCTATCAAACAGTTATCAGATTAAAAGCTGCTGTCAACTTAATTTACAATGCGCTCACCCCCCCCCCCCCTCGTTGACCAACGTTCACTGAAGGCCTCCAGAGTCCCCATGGACACCGCATGTGTGTGCCCTGGCAATATGGCAATAAGGCAGTCACGGTGGCACAGTGGTAGAGTTGCTGCCTTACAGCAAAATGCAGCGCCAGAGACCCGGGTTCGATCCCGACTGCGGGTGCTGTCTGTATGGAGTTTGTACGTTCTCCCCGTGACCTGCGTGGGTTTTTTCTGAGATCTTCGGTTTCCTCCGGCACAGGTTTGTCGGTTAATTGGCTTGATAACATTGTCCAGTGCTGAGTGGGCTCTATCTAGAGTTTTTCAGCGTACTAACTACATCCAGATCCAGTTCCAGACCCTCTCCAGGGACACGCGGGCACGGACGTGGGCCCGGAAAAGGGGCAGGCAGCCAACCCCAGTGCGGCCGTCGGCTACCTGCTACCTGGACCTACGAATGGCCATCTTGGCCAGGCCCAGGAGCAAACCGACAGGGAGATCCCCCCCCCTCTCCCTCCCGACCCTCCCCCCTTCGTACCGGGTGACCCAAGATCAGGAGCTTGGGGCTAAAATGCAGCCAGAATTTTAGGAGCAGCCCCTTCAGATATTCGTACAGGGCTGCAACCTCTCGCACTCCATGTACACGTGGAACACGCTCTCTTCCTGAGCGAGAAGTGGTGGCGCTGCCTTAGCAGCTGCGGCTGGCCTGCAGTCCGTCTGTTTTTTCTTTTTTTTGTTGTTCTCTTGTCCTGTTTTAGTTAATTTTCGTTTATTAGGTTGTGTATGTGTGTATGTGTGTGGGTGGGGGAAGAAACATGTTTTTGGTCTCTTCCTTCAGGGGATGCGACCTTTTCTTGTCGTATCCCCCGTCTCCGTCTCCACCTGTGCCGAGGCCTAATGGCGGAGCTGGCGGCCTCGGGGCTGCGGCTGCATTCCGGTGGCGGCAGCGGCCTGACCTCGGAGGCTCGGCCGTGGGCCTAGTGGACGACATCGTCGGGAGCTCGCAGGCCACAGGTTGGTGATCTGTTTTTCCCGGAGTTCCCGCAACAACAGCTGCGTCCACTGGACTGGAGGGAGGCAGCTTCGGCAGGTTCGACCGCCCCGGGCCGCGGAGTTTGAACCGGCTCGTTCGCGGAGCTTGGATTCAGCTGCGGGACTGACTTACTTACCATCGCCCGGTGGGGTCACAACATCCGAAGCATGGATCGCACCGGTGCAGAGGGAGAACAAGGAGGGAAGAGACAAAGACTTTAAGATTTTGCCTTCCATCACAGTGAGGAGGTGCCTGGTGAACTCACTGTGGTGGATGTTAAATTTGTGTTTATTGTGTGTTTTTGTTATTTTATTATATGTATGACTGCAAGGCACGAAATTTCGTTCAGACCAAAAGGTCTGAATGACAATAAAGGATACTTTGACTTTGAGTCCGTGAATCGACTCAAATATCAGTTACACACCACAGCTCTGTGCAACACTCTCCACCCCAGGTTCCCGCTGGAGATATCGGACAGGAGGAGCGAGGGGCCGGGCTGGGAGGGTGAACTGGGGTAATGCCTCAAGCACCTTCAAGGTCGGCTGCAGGAGGCCCCCCCCCCCCCCCCCAGGACAGAATGAGGGCCGGGCGAGTAGAGGAGAGGGACGTCGGTTCACGGGCCGATCCGGTCGAGGGCGACGGAGGAAGGCCCTGCAAGAGCCTGGGGCTCGCCTGGATTGGGAACCGCTCCAGTAGACCCAGCGCCCGGGCCGACTGGACTTTGGATGTTGGAAACCACGCCAAAACATGTCGGTGCCCGCGTGTGTAAATATTCAAAAGGAATCTCATTGTACAGTTGCACATGTGACAAATAACGAACCATTGAAGCATTGAACCTTTGCAAACCGTGGTTACATAGACAATAGGGCCCACCTCCTGCCTCAGCTGTGTGGCTTCAGTGTCTAATCAAAATGGGCGGTGAGCATAAATCACTTTTATCCTAATTGCATGCATTAAACTCCACTCATTCACCAATAAATGACCATCGTGTGGAATCAAGAATAGATGGGGTCAAGGGAGGTGTTAGCATGACATCAAATGCTAATTATCCCACGGCTACATTGATAAAGAACCTGAGAATGTTTCCAGCTTCAACTGGTAATAACGTTTACAACATGGGGAAGATTAAAGGTTGAGGCAAGGGCATTTACAGCACCTTATGTGTGTGTGTGTGTGTGTGTGTGTGTGTGTGTGTGTGTGTGTGTGTGTGTGTGTGTGTGTGTGTGGGTGTGTGTGTGTGAATGTGTGTGTGTGTGTGTGTGTGTGTGTGTGTGTGTGTGTGTGTGTGTGTGTGTGTGTGTGTGTGTGTGTGTGTGTGTGTGTGTGTGTTTCTGTGTGTGTGTGTGTGTGTGTGTGTTTCTGTGTGTGTGAGTGTGTGTGTGTGTGTGTGTGTGTGTGTGTGTGTGTGTTTCTGTGTGTGTGTGTGTGTGTGTGTGTGTGTGTGTGTGTTTCTGTGTGTGTGTGTGTGTGTGTGTGTGTGTGTGTGAGTGTGTGTGTGTGTGTGTGTGTGTGTGTGTGTGTGTGTGTGTTTTTGTGTGTGTGAGTGTGTGTGTGTGTGTGTGAGTGTGTGTGTGTGTGTGAGTGTGTGTGTGTGTGTGAGTGTGTGTGTGTGTTTCTGTGTGTGTGTGTGTGTGTGTGTGTTTCTGTGTGTGTGAGTGTGTGTGTGTGTGTGTGTGTGTGTGTGTGTGTGTTTCTGTGTGTGTGTGTGTGTGTGTGTGTGTGTGTTTCTGTGTGTGTGTGTGTGTGTGTGTGTGTGTGTGTGTGAGTGTGTGTGTGTGTGTGTGTGTGTTTCTGTGTGTGTGTGTGTGTGTGTGTGTGTGTGTTTCTCTGTGTGTGTGTGTGTGTGTGTGTGTGTGTGTGTTTCTGTGTGTGTGAGTGTGTGTGTGTGTGTGTGTGAGTGTGTGTGTATGTGTGCATAGATACATAGAAACATAGAAAATAGGTGCAGGAGTAGGCCATTCGGCCCTTCGAGCCTGCACCGCCATTCAATATGATCATGGCTGATCATCCAACTCAGTATCCTGTACCTGCCTTCTCTCCACATCCCCTGATCCCTTTAGCCACAAGGGCCACATCTAACTCCCTCTTAAATATAGCCAATGAACTGGCCTCAACTACCCTCTGTGGCAGAGAATTCCAGAGATTCACCGCTCTCTGTGTGAAAAAGTTTTTTCTCATCTCGGTCTTAAAGATTTCCCCCTTATCCTTAAGCTGTGACCCCTTGTCCTGGACTTCCCCAACATCGGGAACAATCTTCCTGCATCTAGCCTGTCCTACCCCATAAGAATTTTGTATGTTTCTGTAAGATCCCCTCTCAATCTCCTAAATTCTAGCGAGTATAAGCCAAGTCTATCCAGTCTTTCTTCATATGAAAGTCCTGACATCCCAGGAATCAGTCTGGTGAACCTTCTCTGTACTCCCTCTATGGCTATAATGTCCTTCCTCAGATTTGGAGACCAAAACTGTACACAATACTCCAGGTGTGGTCTCACCAAGACCCTGTACAACTGCAGTAGAACCTCCCTGCTCCTATACTCAAATCCTTTTGCTATGAAAGCTAACATACCATTCGCTTTCTTCACTGCCTGCTGCACCTGCATGCCTACTTTCAATGACTGGTGTACCATGACACCCAGGTCTCGCTGCATCTCCCCTTTTCCTAATCGGCCACCATTTAGATAATAGTCTGCTTTCCTGTTTTTGCCACCAAAGTGGATAACCTCACATTTATCCCCATTATACTGCATCTGCCAAACATTTGCCCACTCACCCAGCCTATCCAAGTCACCTTGCAGTCTCCTAGCATCCTCCTCACAGCTAACACTGCCCCCCAGCTTAGTGTCATCCGCAAACTTGGAGATGTTGCCTTCAATTCCCTCATCCAGTTCATTAATATAAATTGTAAATAGCTGGGGTCCCAGCACTGAGCCTTGCGGTACCCCACTAGTCACTGCCTGCCATTGTGAAAAGGACCCGTTTACTCCTACTCTTTGCTTCCTGTTTGCCAGCCAGTTCTCTATCCACATCAATACTGAACCCCCAATACCGTGTGCTTTAAGTTTGTATACTAATCTCTTATGTGGGACCTTGTCGAAAGCCTTCTGAAAGTCCAGATACAACACATCCACTGGTTCTCCACTATCCACTCTACTAGATACATCCTCGAAAAATTCTATAAGATTCGTCAGACATGATTTACCTTTCGTAAATCCATGCTGACTTTGTCCAATGATTTCACCACTTTCCAAATGTGCTGCTATCCCATGTTTAATAACTGACTCTAGCAGTTTCCCCACTAC